>JAVLUX010000002.1:15532500-16020000 GCA_032164185.1 Moxostoma hubbsi
AAAGCGGAGGGGCGTTCGGTCCGCTGGGGGTCGGAGGTTGACTCCTGTTCGCCCGGAGAGGAGCAGCTGTCTTCCGCCGGAGAGTGTGAAGGAGCGCTCGAGGACCACGCGATGGTTCATCAGAGAACCGGTGAGTGAGCCTTTCCTCTCTCTCCTCTCTCTCTCGCTCTTTTGCGCCATGTTGGCCTTTTCCCTCGCCTATTTTTTTGTTGTTGTTTTCCCCTCCTGTCTCCTCCCAGGTCGAGGAAGGCGGTTTTAACCAGCCGGCAGACAGGTCGTAAAGCACGCCCCTCCCCAGGGAAAGAGGGGGCGGGGATGTACGTCATGCCGGTGGCCCCCGGCCTGAGGTAACGCCGGGAGGATTGTGGAGTGGAGGGGGGCGGGGCCGGGCTGGAATGTTGCACTCCCAGTCCCCAATCGGCCTGATGGGGCGCGCGAGGGATAAAGGCGGCCGGTGACGACGGTTCGAGAGAGAGAGCTTAATCACGGACATGTCCGTTGTCCTATGTGTTTGTTTATGCTTTTGTTTTAAGTTCTTCATTAAAATATTATTTATATTGACAAGCCGGTTCTCGCCCTCCACCGTGCCACAGTCATGTTTTCAGATAATATAGGTTGAATATGAATGTGTCTTAGTGCACTGGCTGATTTTTCCAGTTGTTTTTAAGTTATTTATCCTTAAAATAAACCTTTTAAATACAACTGGGACTGGGAGACCAGTGAAATGTCTTGGTTACTGATGTAACCTCTGTTCCCTGATGGAGGAAACGAGATGATGTGTCGATATAGTGACACTAGGGGTTCGCTCTTGAGAACCCCAATCACATTTGATTTATTCAGAAAAGGCCAATGAAAATTGATATTGAGTCCTATGAAGTGACTCTGTACTGGAAGGACCAGCTTTTGCAGTTGATTCAGAGATATCAAAATGTGTTTTCTAATCTCAAGCTAGATTTTGGTGAGGTCAAAGAATTTGTCCTCAGGATTCATCTGTCGGGTAACCGCCCATTCAGACTTCCATACCAGCGTGTTCCTCTGGCTCAGTATCAGAAACTGAGAAAAGTGCTCTTGGAGATGGAAGAGCAAGAGATTATTTTGAAGTCTTGTAGTGAGTGTGCATCTCCGCTGGTAATGGTATGGAAGAAAAGTGGTTATCTGTCTTAATACCCGGACCATCAAGGACACTCACCCCTTACCTCACCAAGCAGACTGCTTGGCAGCCTTGGATGGAAACGCAATCTTTAGCGTGATGGGTCTCACCTCTGTCTTTTATAATATCGCAATGGTGGAGGAGGAAAATCATTCCTTGGAATGGTGTTGTATTACCCAAAAATGTTCATCCAAAATTGCTCCACCATCGCAAAACCAGCCACGCCGAGGGGCAAGAAACCTCTGGAGAAGGGTGCATTCAGGATGTTGAGTCCTGGTGACTGGAAGGAGAACAGTAGGGCCTTCCAGCAGTTAAAAGCCGCTCTAATAAACTCTGTGGTACTGACACATCCTGATTTTAGCCGCCCATTTATTTTGTCCACTGACGCATCCATGGACGGGTTGGGCGCTGTGTTGTTGCAGGTCACAGAGGGTGAGACTACATGCTGGCCGATTGCTTTTGCTAGCAAAGCCCTCACGCACACTCAGGCCAAGTATCCTGATCACCGCTAACGAGAACCAAGAAATATGATTATCATTTTATCATCGTTACATTGGCTACCTGTTAAATTTTGTATTAATTTAACAATTCTATTAACTACGTACAAAGCTTTGAATGGTCTAGCTCTGCAGTAATTAAGTGACCTTCTACCATGCTTTATTCCATCACGTTCATTACGATCACAAAATTCTGGCCTGTTAATAGTTCCTAGAATATCAAAATCCACCAAAGGAGGTAGATCCTTTTCATATTTGGCTCCTAAACTATGGAATAGTCTCCCTAACACTGTTCGAGATGCAGACACACTCCCTCAGTTTAAGTCTAGACTAAAGAATCACCTATTTAGCCAGGCATACACCTAATTTATCGTCCAACCCACAATTAGGCTGCTATAGTTCAGTCTGCCGGAACCAGAAACATTGATCATGATCTATAACTCTGCAATAAATTGAACGGCATCTATGCTTATATTGTTTTATTTGTTTCCCTGTCTCAACCTCGGGACTCCTAATCTGAGGTCACCAGAACCGGCTGGATCCAGCTCCATTCCTGCTTTGTGTCAGACTCCACTACTACTTATCGCTGTGTGATGATGTCTAAATGCAGCCGATGCCAGCCAAACATCACTTCAGTCTATTATGATGGATTTCAGAGGACGAACTGATGCCAACTCTATCCATAAGACATAGTTCATATGCCATTGTCTGAAACTTGGACATAGGATGGACCACACCAAACCTCACCGAAAATACCGGCCAGGTTGAACTGCGATGCACCTCACTAATCTCTGCCAGCATCCATCTATTGATGGACTACACTCTTATAATGGAATATATAGATAAATTCATCAGCCAACTAAAAAGGACAATTGCATCTATGTGAACTTCTGCAGTTAATCCAGGATGGACTTCAAAGACATTAGTCATTAATCTTACAGTTCATACAAAATCTATGTTTAAACACTGACCCTTAACACTTACTTAGTTTAATAATTTTAAACCATAACTTGAACTATACATAAGTAATATTTACATTATATTCATGATGTTAGTCAGAGGGGAACTGGCCCCCACAGTGAGTCTGGTTTCTCTCAAGGTTATTTTTCTCCATTAATCAACATCTTCTGGAGTTTCGTGTTCCTTGCCACAGTCGCCTTGCTCACTGGGGTTATTAATATAATTATTATTGAATTACTTATTTTTAAACACGATTAATAATTAATCGTATCTTATCTAATTACACAATGATTTGTCGACATTATAGACATTACAGTTTAATCTTCTGTTAATTCCTGATCTTCTGTAAAGCTGCTTTGAAACGATGTGTGTTGTGAAAGGCACTATACAAATAAAATTGACTTGACTTAAGAGTTCTTGGTTTTTAAATGGTCCGTTTGTGACAAATTCAGCCACTGGCTGAAAGGCCATGATTTTGTTGTTTGGACAGTCAAACATCCTTTAACTTACATCCTCACAAAGCCTAAATACAACACGTGTGAGCAGAGATGGGTTTCTAAGTTGGCGCCCTATTTTTTCAGCATCAAGTACATACCTGGCAGTAAGAATGTAGTGGCTGATGCTTTAAGTCGTCAACCCTTTGTCCTTAACCAGGTCCATCAAAAAAAAAGGGTCAGAAAGCAGCCACGGTGGCTCTCTGCTTCATAAAGAAAGATGAGAGCCATGACAAGGGACAAAACAGGTTTAAAATCTTAGTTTTTATTCTTTAATACTAAATTAATTTGAAATGAATATATTTGTAGACAAAGGTCTCAGCTAACAAACTATGTAAGGGAACATTTATAAAAACAAACATGTATGTGTGTCATGTTCTCTGTTGTCTTTTGTTTTTGTGCTTTTATGTTGAAGTTTCCTATTTAGTTCCTGTTTCCTGTTTGGTTTTGGTAGTCCTTTGTAGTTGTCATGTTCTCTGTTGTCTTTTGTTTTGTGCTTTTATGTTGAAGTTTCCTGTTTAGTTCCTGTTTCCAGTTTGGTTTTTGTAGTCCTTTGTAGTTCTGTTTTTTGATTGGTTTTCCCCTCATTGGTTCCATTTCCCTGATTGTTTTCCCAGGTGTTCCTTGTTTCCCCTTGTGTATTTAAGCCCTTGTTTCCCTCCTGTCCATTTGTCAGTTATTTCATGTTTTTGATTTGCCTTACATTCCTCATGGATTTTGTTATTCCTGGTGTTCTTGTTCTTGGCTACAATAAAAGCTAACAGAGAACATGACAGTGTGTGTGTGTGTATATGTTTTTTCTGAAAATTGACATTTATTCACTTCATAGCTCACATCTTAATGTGATTTATGTCAACTCCGTCAAATAAACTAAAAAGCATGCTATTTTTATTTGATTATTCCAACATGATTGTTCAGTCTTTAATTATGTAATAAAGGAGTTCAATAAAGGAGATAAGTGATAATATACATTCTATACTTTTTTTTCTTTTTTCAAAATATTCTGAACATTTTGTGAAACATTTAAATTCTTAGTTTACAAAATACAATATTTTTCCATCTTAACCATGTGTTGTAAACTAGATACATTGTTTATTTCCTCAGTTAAAGCTGTCTCTATAACCCTAACTAAAATACCAGAAATACTCCACAATTCTTAACAGAAATTATCACAATGGGATGACGGTGTAGACATGTAAATCTATGACCGAAGAGACTTAAACATTGCTCTTGTTTCAAATATAAAAATATAAAACTTACCAGACTAAGTGTCCTACTGTTGTATCCCCCATGAGCAGAAAGTGGGAAAGGGGTACTCAGAGGTACTCATTGGTACCATGACTTTGTCTGATTTATTCAGGATTATTAAAAAAAAATATGACCCTTCTGTCACTCACTCAACATTGTGTTGAATGTAGTGACACAAGGGGTCTTTCTTGAGAGCCTTGCTTACCTCTGAACTTGAGAAAAGGCCAATGAGAAATTGGCAGACAGTTTTAATTTTAATTTTAATTTCCCACCCACGGACATATGGGTATAAAGGGAAGCGGGCGTGCGTCTGTCAGTCAGATTTTTTCTTCGGAGCCGAGTGGTTGGCCTTTTCTCAAGTTCAGAGGTATGCGAGGCTCTCGTACCTCTGAAGACCCCTTGTGTCACTACATTCGACACAATGTCTCATTCCCTCCATCAGGGAATGGAGGTTACAACAGTAACCATGATGTTTTTTTATGGAAAACATAATTTAAAGTTTACTTTATGTATTGTTTGGTATCTTACAGATCCCAGCCTATCTTTTGATATTTATACTCATGAATGTGATGCATTTTTAAACATTTTGTTTGACAGTTTAACATTGTGACCTCTTGCTGAGGACAGGTTAAGTTACATGTGCTTCTAAGTATAGAGCTTGCAGCTTAAAAGGTTTTAATTAAAATATAAAAAATTAAGTAATAAATATCCCGAGTATACACATTTCCTTTATATGTACATTTACCAGTTTTTATTATTATGAATTTCTTGATTTTTAACATTTAAGAGGACTTTTTTATGTAGGACATATTTTGTCCTACATAAAAATAATCTTATCTCAATAATCAGTTATCTATGTTTTAGCATCAATCTAAAATGCAGGTGACTTTTTCACAAATGCTCAAAGTTCAGACTTCCTCACTGCGTGTTTGTCCTTTCGTCCTGATCCACATGTTTCTCAAAGCGATTAACATGTCTTGAGAGAGCCCGGTTCTTGTGGATGCCGACCAGGCACAGCAGCAGTCTGCAAAGACAAATGACCCAGCCGACAGAGGTTAATGCACGTGATGCAGCAAACATGGACCGCCAGACAGGCCGACTTGGTGGGAGTGGGAACAGTGCTGGAGACCTGCTTAGCTTTGGCTTCATCCACAACTGCTAACGTTGTGATTAATACAGAGCGTAGCTAATTATCCTGGCACTGGAAGAGCGCTTTAATAGCAAAACTCATCAAAAACAAGCCTAGCTGCTGTGAAAGTCAGAGAGGTAGCAAATGGGAGGAATAAGCGTATCAACCTGGCTTACGCAGGAGTTGTTTGGCACTCTGTCCCACACCATTACCCAGTTCCAGCGTGTGCTTTCTGTGTTTGTGCCCTCTCAGATTCATAACGAAGCAGCTCCTACTGGGACCATTTACTGCCCACTGATGCTTTCATCGTAACTCTCATTAAAAGGAGATAAACGGGTTCTTTTCCAGTAATAGGCAAGACCCTCCAAACCCCCCCACCCCCCACAAATATACCAATATGCATTCAGCCACCACATAATCATGTGCATCAAATCACTGTGATCAAATTCATCAAACACAAAGGGTTAAACAGGCAAGCATGACTTAAATAATGACATCAAATCATGTACACAAGTATCATTGCCTACAAATAGTAGCCTTGGTTGTCATTTTAATTTAAAGGTGGACTGTATAAGTTTTTTCCACTAGAGGTAAATGGATTAACAAACTGTTTGTTTCGGTGGCCCAACAAACAGAACCTTGGCTCAAACAATGGTGTGATTTTGCAGGAACAATAGAAATAACACACGGCACCCTTAATTTATCATTATTCACTGCTCTTAAGTTTGCTCAGAATTGAACCATGCTGCCATCACTAACAGATGCTTGAATTGTGAACAATCAATAGAAATATTAATTAAAGTACTGAAGTTAGCATTCATTTGAGGGACGTGTTCCTGACTGAACTGAGACAAAGCTGATAATTAAATTGCCCCAAACTGTGAACTCCATGAAGTCCTCCGAGCAATAGAATTTTCCTTTGGGAAGTAAATGTAACCAACGGACAGAGGTGGCAAATTAGAAAGTGAGAGGGAGAGGAAGGAATATCATCCCGGCAAGGAACTGTTGACACTGTAATATTCTCCACTGACTATCTTGGCCCAAACACCATCAGCCCTTTTGATTACACTGCAGGGACTATATTGCACCACACTGCAGCACAACCCTACCCACTAACCTTTCCTTAGACAAAATGTTCAGAGAAAATAAGAATGGGCAAGAAAAAAAAGATTGTATAGAAATTGGTTAAAAATAATAAATAGCCTACATAACCTGACCTGCACACTGTTAGTGCACACCAAATATAGGATGAACCACATCCAATACAGTAATGTCAAATGCAATTTTTCTAGCCAATATCTTACAAATAAAGCAGCACTAACATCAACATTCCAGCAGGACCTTTGAAAATATAAAAGAATTGCATGGAAGCATTTGTTCTTTTAAAAGATCCAACAGCCTCAGCGGTTGATCTCCTAAGGTGATTCTTCGTAATGTACTGTTTAAGAGAACTCATCACAATGCTCAAAATTCACCTCTGCAGGTATACCACATTCAAGTTGTTTAATATCGACAGGAAGTTATCTATAAGACACCTTGATGTATGCTGAATTTTGATGTGCAAAGGTTAATGTGACCATGCCTTAAAGGAATAGTTCACCCAAAAATATAAATTTTCTCATCATTTACTCACCCTCATGCCATCCCATATGTGTATGACTTTCTTTCATCTGCTGAACTCAAGTAAAGATTTTTAGAACAAATTCTCAGCTGTTTTGGTCCAAACAATGCAAGTGAATGGGTGCCAAAATAAAAAAAAATTAGAAAAAAAGAGCATAAAAGTAATCCAAAAGACCAGTGGTGTAGTGATTTTATCAGGGATTCCCCCCTCCACTCCCCACCATATAAACACACACACACAAAAAAAAAAAAACACCCGGTCCAAAGAATAGTAATATATTTATACTTAAATAAAAGGAGCAAGAAATTTGTATTTTTCAATACATAACTAAATAATTATAACAATTTATTGTCCATTGTAATCATAGTTTCAATTGAATTTACAAAATGTATGTCAGGGAAAGTGTACAGTATACTACCAAAGCTTTAGATATTATTATTATTATTATTATTATTATTATTATTATATATTAAATATCTATATAAATGAATAGGTTTGATTAACTGTTTGTTTAATTAACAGTAAAACAGGCTTTATACTTTCTCGAATTATTAAACTAATACAAACACAACCTTATACAAAATAGACTGTTAAGCATTGTATAGGTAATGACTGTAGTGTAGTGAATGAGTGTTGTAATGTTCAAACGTATGTAATCTTACTTCTTATACCTTATATTATATTACTTCTTATCTTTTTAGGCTATTTAATTTATTTGTGTACAAAAATATTATTTTCTGTGTATAGTGAAATAGCTTTCGTATTAAGAAATATAAATTAAGATGATTTGATATCACAAAGAAAAAAGCCACCACGGACAGCAGTAAAAGACAGAAAAATTACATTTGATACAATTGCGGGACAACTTGTCATTTGTGAAGAGCATTAAAAAAAACTTGCATAAGTGCAGTGACACTCAGTATTGTCCCAAAGTTTAATGCATTTTATGTTTAATTTAAATGCATTCATATTTTCATGTTTAGCAGCTAAGTAAATATACAGAACAAAATAATTAATGGAGGTGCATTTCACTGTACATGCTAGAAATGTCTAATAATAATAATAATAATAATAATGTCTAATAATAATACTCATAATTCACTCATTGGTGCTGCGGCATCACCTCAGTATAATTAAAAGTTATGGGTCAAAAGCCGCCTCGCTGTTCTGGCAGCCATACATAACAAATTTAAAGTGGGCATATGCAAAATCCTTTGAAAGATAGGTGGGCATATGGTGTATGCCTTCGTATGCCCTAGACTAAACTACTGAATAAGACTCCAGTGGTTAAACCAATGTCTTCAGAAGCGATTTCATAGGTATGGATGGGAAACAGTTCAATATTTTGAAACAAGTCAATCTCCACTTTAACTTTCACATTCGTCTTCTTGTGTGTTTTGTGATTCACAATCATGCATATCGCCCCCTACTGGGCAGAAATAATTTCCAGGAAAAAAAAAAAAAAGACTTAAATATTGATCTGTTTCTCCTCCACATCTATCATATCAGTTCTGAAGATTTGTATTAAAACACTGGAATAATATGGATAACTTTTATTCTGCCTTTATGTGCTTTTTGAAGCGTCAACATTTTGGTACCCATTCACTTGCATTGTATGGACCTACAGAGCTGAAATATTCCTCTAAAAATCACAATTTGTGTTCTGCAGAAGAAAGAAAGTCATACACATCTGGGATGGCATGAGGGTGAGTAAATGATGACAGAATTTTCATTTTTGGGTGGACTATCCCTTTAAGCACAAGTGAACAAGTGAATTGTTTATGTGAACTGTTTCATTTATATGAACTGTCTGAACAAACTGACTCACTAAAATTAATTTCCCAATGCTGAATATAATTGAAACATTAATTTTAACTGGTTCATGGAACTGTCCGATGAACTGTCCAAAAGAAACAATTCACTGAAACAATTTGGATTTCCCAGCACTAGATATGAGCTCATCTGATTATTTCATAGGCTCCACTAGAAAAAGCTACACTATTGTGAAAATTGAGCTAGTGTCACGCTAGTGAAAAATGCAGTTAAGTTAGTGGTGTAAGTGCTTTTATTTAATTACTCCTAAACATTGATAAAATGTATAGGCCTACATTAAATTCATTGAAAGTTGTTTTGGTATAAGCGTCAAACAAACTTAAAAATCTAGACAAAGACTCTGCATTCTGGCCAAATAAACTGCCCATGTTTAATAGAATAGTATAACTCCAGATATTAAAAACACTCTTGTGTACAAAAAAAAAAAAAAGAAGCTAATTTTAATGGAACTGGATTATTCAGGAGGACAATATATTGAAAAATGAACATCTTTTTGTAACACCTGTGAAACTCAAATATCAGGAGTAGGATGACTCATTGCCATTTCTCCAAAGTAATGTGCTACTTTTTTAGACAAGAGCAAATCTGTACTTGCATGTTAACATCAGTGCTGCACTTTCGTATAAATTGAATAAAGTTTGCTAAAGGACTGTATAAATGCAGCATTTTGCACTACATAATTTAAACTGACAAATAATGGTTTGCCAATTTATTAACTGATCTTCATATTCAAAAACATCTATTTATTCCCATCAGGGGTCTTTCGTGATGATCAGCTAAGTGGACCCGCCAGCTGTAATTGTTCATTTGTTGGTGTTCGACGCCGGAGGGCATGACGGAGCCTCAGTGTTCAAGTTAAGCCTTTGGCAGAGGCAGTTTCAAAGACAAACACAGCCTTTCAAATGGTGATTCGCTTCCCTTTACACTGCCCGCAAGGGCCAAGAATATATTTCACAATTATTCTCTGCTGCTGCATCGATCGCAGGGTTTAATTTGACCAAAACAAATGCCTTGCTCATGAACATTTGAATTAAAATTATATAAGAGTGTGGCACAACATAAGATGATCGGCTTGTTTTGTTGGCGCTACACTTTTTACACTTAATGGAAATTAATATGCAGCCGACACAACGTCTCATTCCATTATGAATGGCGAAAGTTCATGAGGCCGCTCTGTGGCTCAGCTTCAATGCCATCAGAGGACACATACACACTCCTTCAACCTTGTGCACACAAGCTGCTCAATGCTAATAAGTGGCAATCATGATAATCTACAACCTCACTCCAGCAAAGTCCCTGGCCGGGCATTAGCAGCATGTTTCCAGCCAATAAATAACCCAGCAAATAAAATGGCTGTCCAGCACAGCACAAAATGTTCCGTGGCATATGCAAAATAGGTCAATTATGGCCGACTGTAGGTCATTCTAAACCTATTCCCTTTTATCGACTATTGCTGCGAGGCCTCAGGAAATAAGGTACGTCACAATTCATTGCCGTAGCTGGCTTGTTACTTTTTCCCTACAGAGAAGAGCAGCCACAGAAAATGACACAACTCATTTGTTTTACAAGGTTGCACTTCAGTTTTTCACTTCTCTCTTTTTTAAAAAAACCCTTTGAATTTGCAGCTCGAAGTAATTAAGGATCCGTTTTTCTCTTCACTAGTTATAGATGAATTCATTATGAACATATCAGGGACAGGTCCCAGATTAACTGATAAGGGCACTGCATTTAGGACCTTAACATTTTTATGATCACATCATTGGTTCAGACTGCTGAGTTTTAGAAGTTTGACGGGTGTCTGATCTTAAATGTCAAAGCCTCATCAATAAAAGTTTAAAGCGTTCCATAAACTTTTGTCTCTGGGAAAAAGGACAGGGAGGACAAAAGGAAACTTTTTGTGCCCCAAGGGACGGTTTTTGTCCATATGCTGGCAGTGTCCAATTCTTCTCATGATCAGTTCTTTCTTAAATCCTAAGCATCAATTCTGTCTTCCCTGAGACTGTAGTATTTGGGTGTTTGTCAGTTTACTCCTCGAAATCTCACTGACTGGTACTGGGACATTCCCATTCCAACAAACACAGCTGTCACGTCTGTCGTCTGATGGAAAAGCAGCCAGCTGAAAAGTGTCTCCAGCTTGAGTCCTTTTCTGTCCTATTTATTCAGGCCTGCCCATAGGAGAGAGGGAAACATTCACAAATTAGAGCTCCTTAATATCTCTTGAATCTCCTAGACAACAATGAGAGACAAAATGGAGGCTTTTGCTTGAGTCTTGAGTCTGAGAAAATGTCTGTAGTACTCTCACATGTGTCTCTTATAGAGTTTCAAAAGAGATCTCAACAATATCACAAACCATAATTTGCCAGATTTGTCAAGATCTTAAAATCTGCAAACAAAATTCAGAAATTTCGATATGAACATTTCTCATCAGATTCCTCCAAGACCAAATTATCTGACCAATTATGTTATTGCCTTATTTGATTTTATTTTTTAAGGAATTGTAGGAGAAACATTTGAGACAAGGTTACACTTAAGTATTGCTCCGATGTTGCTTTTTCATAGCACTGGAAACTTAATGTAAAAACAAAAATATACTCAAGGCATCATTTGGAAACTTTAAAGATCTAAGGACAGTCAATGTTTCCATCAGTAACCCAATCACCAGAGAAAGGCTTCGAGGCTCTTGAAATATATTATGAAGTTCCTTGAGTACATACATAGGATATATGATGCTCCTTTAAAGGATGACTATGGGATCTGCAGAGATTTCTGCCAGTATGGCAGCTGAGAAACACCAAATGGTGCCTCGAGTGTCTTTTCAATTTTGCAGTGTGGAGTTCCCAGTTATGTTTTATTTCAATATTTACTGGTGTGAGATGAGAAATGTTTGAATTCATATTGAAAATGACATTAATTATGGATTTTGGTATCTTTGAAAATCTGAGCACATTTTGTACATTGCATATTAAGGTCATTTCTAAAAATGAGATTACCAGGGTCCTGTCTAA
Source organism: Moxostoma hubbsi (assembly GCA_032164185.1). NCBI lineage: Eukaryota > Metazoa > Chordata > Actinopteri > Cypriniformes > Catostomidae > Moxostoma > Moxostoma hubbsi. The sequence continues at coordinate 15,544,438 of JAVLUX010000002.1, forward strand.
ACCCCTATTCGAATGGGATTAATTTTATATAGATAGTGTAATAATTAGCAGATTTAAAAATTTCCACGATTTTACTCCAGTGCTAATCGGTCAGGGCTGCTTTTCCCAGACATTATGAACTAAGTAGATTGTAGAAACCATTGGCGCCAATAGTCTCTACGATCAACTTAAGCTAGCAATGCTTTTAGGAAACACAGTCCATATCCGTAATTTCTCCAGACATTTTACGAACAGCGCATTCCTGCACAGGTAAAGCTTGCATCATATTTTACCTTCCACATAATGCCTGGTACTAATATTGCATGGATTTATATCAGATTGATAAAGGTAAATATAACCCAATCTCCTGTGAGTTTCCCTGTTATTTTCACACTGTTTTTAAGTACAGAGGCACTCCTCAACACTATTTTTATAACTGATTTCTGTGTGGAGAATCAGAGCCCAGTGATGCAACATGAAAACATAAAGAAAATGCAAAGCACTAGAGGATTAAGGTTTGTGGCAACTTTAGGTTAGATTTATTTGGCAGTAGCTAGCCTAGCATAGACACTGCATCTCCCAATACATCAATGACCCTTGATGCTAATATTCAATCACCTTATTGCTTCAAATTTAATCAGTTTCGACATGACGACAGCACCTGACTCGACAATTTCTACAGACATTCCTTAGCTCTTGTGAATTGACAGTAAACACAACTTACATCCACAGTAAAAATTACTTTAAAGACATAAAGTTCTGTGCAAAAGTCTTAGGTACATTAGATGTTTTACAAAAACCTTTGTCAATAACAAATATCAACTTTAGAGTTCCAAACATTCCTTTTGCAATTATAATAGAATTCAAGTTATGGTCCCCATGGTGCCCGGATCTCAACACCTCTGAGTAAGTCTTGGATTACATGAAGAGACAGAAGCAGACAGCCTAAATACATAGAAGCATGGCAAGTTCTCCAAGATGCTTTGAATAACCTATCTACCAACAAACTTAAAAAACTGTGTGCAAGTGTACCTAAGAGAACCGGTGCTGTTTTAAAGGCACAGTGTGTTCAAACCAAATAGTTATTGTTTTGTTTTTTTTGTTTGTGTGTGTGTGTGAATCTCATTGCTGTCTAAAATAAACTTTTGATATAAGCACTTTATTAGGACACCTGTACACCCACATATTCATGCAATTATCGAATCAGCCAATCATGTGGCAGCAGAGCAATGCATAAAATCATGCATATATGGGTCAGGACCTTCTGTTAATATTCATATCAGCCAATGATTTTGGGTGCCAGATGGACTGGCTTGAATATTTATAACTGCTGATCTCTTGGGATTTTCAAGTACAACAGTGTCTAGAGAATGGTGGCAAAAAACTAAAAAACATCCAGTGAGCAGCAGTTCTGAGGATGGAAACGCCTTGTTGATGAGAGAGGTCAAAGGAGAATCACCAGACTGGTTCAAGCTGACAGAAAGGCTATGGTAACTCAGATAACACTTCTGTACAATTGTAGATAGCAGAATAGCATTTCAGATTGAACAACACATCAAACCTTGAGGTGGATGTGCTAGAAAACCATGTTGGGCACTTTATTAGGACCATGGTGTTCCTAATAAAGTGCTTGGTGAGTGTAATAAAGAGACCTCAATTGTGATTTTTGTTTCCTAGGAGTAATCATTAAAAAGTGTGAAACTATGAAAAAGTACCCTCATATGAGAGAGAGAGAGAGAGAGAGAGAGAGAGAGAGAGAGAGAGAGAGTAAGTTCAGTTTATTATAAACAGTGTCCAATAAAAGATGGAAGTGAAAGAGGTCTTGACATGAAAATGCCTATAGGTTCAGCAGATGGAAAGAGAGAGTCTAGTCGAGATCTTAAGTCCCCAAAACATCTTATTGATTAGGTCCAGTTAACTTTGCTATAGAGCCCCCTCTATTCCCAAGGCCAAAGTGATAGACAGTGAGCATTCAGTGATTGTCAGCAGAAGTGGCAGTTATAAATTTACTCTAGATAGCCGTTTTTCTGTGACAGTTGGTGAACAGCGAGAAGGGGGATGGAGGGAGGGGAAAGTTGTAGAAGCGCCTCTAATCTCTGGATTCTATCATCGTCGCGATAAAAGTACTTTTATAGAAATCACATTCCGTGGTGGATGTCCTCGGAACTCTTAGAAAAACATCTGCTCTCTCTCATCTGCAGGATTGCTCTGCTCTGAGAGGCCACTGGGAGGGTTTACAGTAAAATATTGTTTCTGTTTGTTGTAGGTTAAAAGCACATTAATCTTTGTTTACAGTATAATACTGGCAGAGTTCAATATCAGCTGCATAAGCTGAATAGTAATGCCCTCTTGCCTAAAGCGTCCCCATCATAGATGATTTGTTCAATTTCTTAAAAGCGGAGGCCTTCAGACCGCTTTATCCAATCAAGAGAAATCAGGTACTTGAGCAAGGGTATGGCAATTACAAATGCAGGGGGTGCTGGTGAAATACATTATATGGGGGCAATATTTCAAAACATATAGGACATGCATACATTCATCTTATATTAGTAAAACATTACATGCTGAACACAGACAAAAAATACAGTGCTCTGTGGTCAAACTAAGTCTTAGTACAGTATGTTCTGATTAGGCATCTATACCTCACCATGCTCCAACAGCCATTTAATTACCATCAATTTCCTGTGTGGCTCAACAACAGAGCAAAATGTGATGGTACAGAGCATACACTTTCATACACCAGGGATTCTTATGTTGATAGCTCTAACTAGATAGCAAACAAATGCACTGTTAGGGAAGTTGTTGTTGAACCATCACTACAATGAGGCATGATGAGGGATGACAGAGCAGTTTGTGATGGGTGGTGATTTATAAAGCTGTCTGAGTAGTGGCTGCTGGTTTTGCCAGGATCTGGCACACTCTGTGGATACACAGGCATGCAAGTGGCAATTAGTGTCTTCACCACAGTTGGCAAAACAAACTCTTTTTATGCAGATTTGCAAACTGAAATGAGCAATAAATTCAACTTTGCCACTGACATGAAATACAAAGGAGCTCATTTAATTTAATTTTAAAGAAAAATTCTGTTGTCATTTATTAACCCTCACGTTGTTGAGGATGAACCCATGGCCCCAGTTACCATTCACTTCCACATACCCAAATGTTTTCCATTTGAAAGACTTAAATATTAAATTAAACAAATGACAATAAAATGCAAAGTAATCTCTTCAGTAATCAAATTATTATTAATTCAATTATTTAAATTGTAACTACAGTGAAATACAGCTACTTATTGTTATATGTATTCCTTTACTCTCCAACCCTGTATATGTGTGTGTGTGTGTGTGTGTGTGTGTGTGTGTGTGTGTGTGTGTGCGTGTGTGTGTGTGTGTGTGTGTGTGTGTGTGTGTGTATTATCAATTAAAATGATATTCCAAAGAAAACACGTTTGGTTTGAAAAATTTCAATAAAAAAATGTAAAAAAAAATAAAACATGAATACATCTCAATACTGTTAATTGCCTTTTTTTATTTAAAAACTTAGTGTATAGGGGGACAAGTGACATCTCGCTAAAAAAAGTAAAATTATGTATAATTCAACCCTTGTAATTTTCAATTAATTGTAATATTAGAAAACTAACTAATATGATTTCCATCTGTGAAAATAGTGATTTCACTATTTTATTCAATAATAAGACAAAATATACTGAATAGCTGGAATGACCCAGCTGTATATACAAAAGAAAGAACATTACAACTTATCATAGTCAACATCACAAAGATGTGTCAAGCTCATATCACCAATGCTAAATATACACACTATATCAAATTCATACACTATATCTTACATACAAATACAGTACATGAACTATATCATTTAAACAAACTAAATCATAATAAACTATCAATTTTAATCTGCTACACTGTCCAAATGAACCTGGATCTCAAACTTGGTTGCCCACAAAGAAGTTTATTCTATTCTATTATTTCAATATAATTTTTTGAATGTTTGCTCATTTGCACTACTAAAACATACACCAACGGCTGTTAGAATGACATTCATCAGATGTTTTTGCTATACTTGTGATTTAGAATGTACATGAATCTGCAATTTTTAAGATATTTATCATATGTTTGTACTCGAATATGTAGCTTAAAATAGAATGCATGCTTTCCAATAACATACCCTTACACAGACATCTCAGCAACATATGTGTGCTCACTGGGAGCACTTTACCTTGCACATCAGGGCCTCCTTCTTTATGGGTTATTTATTAGCTTCATCCTTTACAATCAGTGCATGTCACAAGAACACATGCTATTACACTTTCCCTCCCCACTTTCTCCTGTGCCGTTTCTCATGAGCATAGGATTTTCTTCTGGAGCTTTCCGGATTCTGAACACTTTTAGAACAAGGAGGCGAAGAAAGAGGACAGTGTGCAAGGAGGAAGATTTGATATGCTTTGATATATAAAGTGCTTTGATCCCCCCCACCACCACTGTAAATGGAAGACAATTGCTGTGTGTGTGTGTGTGTGTGTGTGTGTCTGTGTGTGTGGGGGGGGGGGGGGGGGCATCAAGCGAAAATCCCTCCATCTAAACCTCCCAGAGGAGTGCTGGATGGATAGAGGGAAGGTGTGTTGAGCGCCTCAAGCTGACGGTGTGAATGTCAAGGGTTGTAGTGAACCTGTGAATCAGAGCTGTCTTAGCCAGAGGTAAGGTGAAAAAGGAACGACTAGCTGAGATATGATGGACATCACATGGAAGTGGCTTGAAGTAAGACTGGAAGAAATAAAGTGCTTCTGTAGCTCATATTGTAAGGTATGGTGCTAGCCACACTAAGGTTGTGGGTTCTATTCCCAAGAAACACATGGACAGATACAACTGAATTTACTGTAAGATGATTTGGATAAATGTGTCTGCCAAATACATGAATGTACAAAATAAACATGAGAAAGATGATTGTATATTGATGAGAAACCTTTCTTTGCCACCAGTGATTGGCATGCTGGTAATAGATTGAATTATTAAGTGAAATAGGTTAATTATGTGGGAAAGCAGTATATGGATGTCACGTAATTACGAGATATGTGACAATGTTGTAATAGCACATTTCAGTGCTTTCTCTGGGTAACGTATTCACTAGGATATAATTTAAGATGGGCAGTGATGAGGTTGCAGCACAAGATTGTTTCTGTCTCAGGCAAGCAGAGCCGTGAAAATACCAGGCAAACACTGGGGCCTGAGGGCTGGTCTCCATTAACCCGAATCTGCCGTACTGTCAGCAGCAAACAGACTGTCAACAGCTGAGATAAGAAAAAGAAGAAAAAAAAAAAACAATAACAACAACAACAGAACTAGGAAGTGATTTAATTCAAGACCGAGCTTGTCTCCCATAGAGAGTCTGCAGTCCTGTATTACTTTCTTTCAAGTCTAACAAATCTGATATTGTGTCTTTCCCTTGGGAGAAGATGTCAGAAGTGACATGTCCATATACATAACACCCTCTTTTACCTATTACGCAATAAGAAACTCTATTTTCTTAAACAGTATTTTTGTTATTCATAAAAATAAATGTAAATAAAACAAGATAATTTTACTAGAGAAAAAAATTGAGCAAGTAAAATGTAATTCAACACATTTTATACTATATACTGCATATGTACATTGTATAAAGTATATTCACTATATATATATATATATATATATATATATATATATATATATATATATATATATATATATATAGTGAATATATATTCAGATTGAGGACCGGAACTAACTGTTGTATATGTATATATACATACAACAGTTAGTTCTGGTCCTCAAATCTGATTGGACGAGAGACACTCCATGAGCACTGATGGTCTGACAGGATCAGCACGCTTCACTGTGTGTATCACTCGACCTGTGTTCATGCCATTATAAATGTTTAGGTTACGTATGTAACCCCCGTTCCTTGATGGAGGGAACGAGACATTGTGTCGAAGAAGCAACACTAGGGGTCTCTCTTGAGCGCCGAATATACCTCTGATCTATGAAAAAAAGCCAATGAGAAGTTGGCAGACAGTATTTGCATACGCCGCCCCCGGACATATGGGTATAAAAGCGAGGAAATACGTCGAGTTCATTCAGGATTTTTCTGAGAAGCCGGAAATGGTCCGGTCACAACAGTGGCTCAGCTCAGCGACGTGGCCGGGAGGACACAACATCTCGTTCCCTCCATCGGGGAATGGAGTTTACATACGTAACCTAGACGTTCCCCGTCTGTCGCTCACTTTGACGTTGTGACGAAGAAGCATGTTTAATTTCTTTATTACGATTTCTCCTAGACGGATCGTAATAGCCCACGAGGACTCAACACTCCTTGTTGAGTGTGCTCGGACCCACAAGGGGGGGGGGGGGTGTGATAGGCCAATGAAATGCTATCCAACACCCAGTCGGAAAGCCTCAGTTTGGAGACAGTGTTCCCTTTCCGCTGTCCACCAAAGCAGACAAAGAGCTGCTCAGTACGTCTAAAGCTCTGCATGCGGTCCAAGTAGGTACCAGACACAGCCACGAAGGGGCTGGGTCTGCCTCTTCCCAGGGCAGCGCTTGCAGGTTCACTACCTGGTCTTTAAAGGGCGTGGTAGGAACCTTGGGCACGTAGCCCGGTCACGGTCTTAGGATCACATATGTGTCTGCCGGACCGAACTCCAGGCAAGTGTCGCTGACAGAGAACGCTTGCAGGTCCCCGACCCTCTTGATGGAGGCGAGTGCGATCAGCAGGGCCGTCTTTAGAGAGAGGGCCCTGAGTCCAACTGATTATAGCGGCTCGAAGGGGGGTCTCTGAAGGCCCACGAGGACCACTGAGAGATCCCAGGAGGGGAACAGGCCTAGCCGGGAAGGATTTAACCTCCGGGCGCCTCTTAGGAACCTGATGATTAAGTCGTGCTTACCCAAAGACTTGCCGTCTACTGCGTTGTGGTGGGCCACGATAGCAGCAACATACACCTTCAAGGTGGAAGGGGACAGCCTCCCCTCCAGCCTCTCCTGCAGAAATAGGAGCACTGATCTAACTGCGCACCTCTGTGGGTCTTCAGCCCAAGAAGAGCACCAATTTGCGATCAAGCGCCACTTCAGGGCGTAAAGTTGCCCGGTAGAGGGGGCTCTGGCTTTGTTGATCGTGTCTACGATGGCAGGTGGTAGACCAGTTAGGTCTTCTGCGTCCCATCCAGGGGCCAGACGTGGAGGTTCCAGAGGTCTGTGTGCGGATGCCAGAGAGTGCCCCGTCCATGAGAAAGAAGGTCTTTCCTCAGGGGAATTCACCAGGGAGGGGCTGTCGTGAGGAGAATGAGGTCCTAGAACCAGATCCAGGTGGGCCAGTAGGGAGCCACTAGAATGACTTGTTCCTCGTCTTCCTTGACCTTGCGCAGCACCTGCGCAAGAAGGCTCACTGGGGGAAATGCGTACTTGCGCAGCCCCGAGGGCCAGCTGTGTGCCAGTGCATCTGCCCCGAGGGGAGCCTCTGTTCGGGCATACCAGAGCGGGCAGTGTGAGGTTCTCAGGAGGCAAACAGGTCTACCTGGGCCTTGCCAAATCGTTCCCAAATCAGCTGGACTGACTGGGGGTGAAGCCTCCACTCTCCACCGGGCAAGCTTTGTCGTGACAGCGCGTCCGCTACCACATTGAGTTTGCCGGGGATGTGAGTGGCGCGCAGCTCCAAAGGAGGGGACGACGGGCGTGTCGTGACATGTGGTGGGAGCATACGCCGCCTTGGCTATTTATGTAGGATACCGCGGTGGTGCTGTCTGATCTGATTAGGACATGTTTCTCTCAAACTAATGGGAGAAACTTCCGCAGGGCAAAGAAAACAGTCAGCAACTCTAGGCAGTTGATGTGCTACCGCAGCGGGGCCCCTTTCCAATGGCCCGCAGCTGTGTGCCCATTGCACACGGCACCCCAACCCAAACTGGAGGCGTCCGCCGTGACCAGGACACCTGCTGCAAGGGTACTCATGCCTGCAGAAAGCAGAGGTCTGTCCAGGGTTTGAATGTTTGGCGGCAGATGGCGGCACCATGCTCGTCTTGGGACTTGAGTGTGAAGCCAGTGCTGAAGCAGTCTCATATGCATCAACTCCAGCGGCGCGACCGCCGCGGAGGATGCCATATGCCCCAGGAGCCTCTGGAAAAGTTTTAAGGGGACCACTGTGCCTGGCCTGAAGGTGACGAGGCATTCCAGCACCAACTGTGCACGCACGTTGGTGAGACGTGCTGACATTGAGAATAAATCCATGCCGAGAAAAAAGATGCTCTGAACCGGGGTGAGCTTGCTCTTTTCCCAGTTGACCTGAAGCCCCAAACAGCTGAGGTGCCTGAGCACCTGGTTTCTGTGAGCGCATAGTAACTCTCGGGAGTGGGCCAGAATGAGCCAGTCGTCGAGGTAATTGAGTATGCGAATGGGAGAATGCCGACAGATGATGTTCCTGGACCACGAGTGTGGCCATCGCCTGCCCGAGTGACTGCGCTGTGACCTTCGTGGCTGTGAGGGCAAGGTCAGTCGCTGAGCGCAGTTCCTGCAGCACATCGAGATCAGGGCTACCCTCATGCAGATCTTTCAGTGCCTTGGCCTGGTGGACTTGCAGGAGGGTCATGTCATGCAGGACGGAACCGGCATGTCCGGTGGCACTGTAGGCTTTAGCGGTGAGTGAAGATGATGTCCTACAGGCCTTGGAGGGGAGTACAGAGAGACCCGGCCAGGTGGTAGGGTTCCTGGGGCACAGGTGGAGCAACAGCCCTGTCCACCTGGGGAATCACCATGTACCCTTGGGCCGTTCCGCCGTCGAGGGTAGCGAGAGTGGATGAGCAGGTGGCTTGGTGACGAGTGGAGATCGGTGCCCTCCATGAAGACATCAAGCTCATCATGCACTTCCGGGAAAAATAGGACCGGGGTGGGGGGGCGTGGCTGTGAGCGGTGTGCAGGCCCAGGAACCAGTCATCCAACTGCGATGGCTGTGGGAGGACGGATGGTTCCAATCAGATGCAGCACTCTCCAATGCAGCGGCGAGCTCATCCACCTCGAGCTCCAGAGGACAGGTGGCCTGGCTGTGAGGCAATCCGCTGTTGCCTCGAGCGCAGACGGGAATCAACGAGCGTGCTGGGGGGCGGGTGGTCCGAGGGGAGTGGTGCTGCACCCACTGCCATCCCCAGATCGCCTCCATCACCAGCCGCATCGTCCAATCTCGTGGGAAGAAGGAGCAACGCGGGGGGTGGCTGGAGTGCTTTCTATTGAAAGCCACAACTGCAACGTTGCCATGGTCATGCCCTCGCAGTGAGAGCATGAACCATCCACAAACGCTGCCTCGGTGTGATCGCTGCCCAGACACACGAGACATGACACGCCGTCTGAAGTAGAGAGCACTCCACCGCATCCAGGAACTACACAGGGGTGGCAAGGCATCTTTAAAAAGACGCGTCCTGAAAAGGATGTTCAACGCTGCTATGTATTGCTCTTTTAGAGGAAAATACTCTTTTACAAGAAAATCACTCTTTTAATAACTCTTTTGAGTTTTCTGCGTTGTCGAAGCGCCCAGGGAAAAACTGCACTACCGTGCAGTGAAGGAGAAAGCCACTGATGTGCGCTGTAGATCCAACAGCAGAGAAGCGTCAGAGGAACAGGAACAGGTGTGTGACTCGCAGCTGACTGCATACACGACCATCGGCTCCAAAGAAAATTTCTGAATGAACCCGATGTATTTCCCCGCTTTTATACCCGTATGTCCGGGGTATGCAAATATTGTCTGCCAACTTCTCATTGGCCTTTTTTTCATAGATTAGAGGGTGCTCAAGAGAGACCCCTAGTGTCGCTTCTTCGACACAACGACGAAGTGAGCGACAGACGGGGAACTATGGCGTAAGAGCAGTGCATATCTGTTAGGAGTTAGTCTTTATTTTTGAAATTACATATGTTAGCCAGCAGGTGGTGACAAAAGACCCTTTTTGTGTGTAATATGAGCAACTTGGTGAAGTAAAGTGTATCCGTTAGTCATTGTTTACATAGAACAGCGCTTTGTGATCGCTTATATTACCACTAGATTACTTAAGCTAGGATATTGTTTTAAACGGCTTTAAATGAACAATTTCAGGATTAAGGCTAATTGCAACTGAAAGACACAAAGGAGGTTCTTACTGAGTTTCCAGAATGGATACACACTGTTTAAAAATTGTGGAGGGCATCGCTGTTTCTATAGTGAATGACTCTTGCGCACCAACCATGAAAAAGGGAGAAATGCCCCCGCTTGGATGCTATTTTTCCACTGAGAAAGCTTCATAATGCTGACAGCATATCTGCTTGGGAGTGGCAACAGGTGATCACACACGCTCCGTGTCTCTCTCTCTCTCTCTCTCTCTCTCTCTCTCTCTCTAATGCACACACATAGACACGCACACACCCATCAAGCCATCCTTGTTTATTCAATAACTTGTTAGAAACAGCGCAAGTTGTGATACTATTTCTGAAGTGAACTTTTTGAATTACTAACGGAGGCTTGGACACATAATTTGTTTCAACCAGAAACGGCAGATTCTGATCCATAGCGTAATAAAGTACTACCATGCACAAATGCGATTTTATGACCTTACTCGGTTTTTACTAATTTTTAAAACTTTTATTGTTAATTGAACTGTTGCATATAAGTAATATCACACTCGCAATCATGCTATATGGTCCTACATCAGCACTGCTGTAATTACCTACGGCCTCGTGCCAGCGGCAGAATCACAGGAGTGCTTATGAAGGGCCATATCACACTCTTGCTTGTGTGATATTACTTAAATATATATATGTTTCTAAAGTAGCATGTAAAGCTTCTGAAATAGCTATTCACAACAGTCTCATGACAACCTGTAATAATTTGTAGGATGCAACATATCAGGACAAATCTAGAACAGGATTCATTATTTTCATACTGAAATTTCATGAGATACAACTGGCTGTCAAACACATATTGTGCTACACTTAACACATAAAATACATATAAAATACATATAAGATACACATAAGTTACATGTGTTGCACTTGCTATAGTACACAGGGGGGTGAAGGGCCATTCCAGTGGCCATTCCCAATATTAAAAGAAACAGATTCTTAACTAAAGAGGTTAGAAATGTCTCAATCAAATGGTCGGACCAGGCCCGGGTTTAATCAGAATAAGATTAAACCCTTGTTAGTTTGTTAATTATTTTAGCTTAGTCTTATTTAGTGCCAAAGTGGTTCCAAACCGAAACATAGCAAAGGGAGTGAATATTTCACAGCGTGACAGAGGACGCATATACTGTAGTGCCTTGGCTGCCAAGGGCAGAGATCGATTAGAGAAAAAGTGAGGCAGGACGTGTCTCTAATTGAAATAAATTTGGTATAGATAGACAAACAACTGGCCGAGTGGAAATAACTATTACAGTGGTGAGTTGTAGCCAGAAATATTTCATCACCTTTCATCCTATAATGGCTTATTGTCAGGGTGGGCTGCAAATAAAAAATAATTGTCGTTTTGGTACTGGATTAATGTCAGTTTGAGAAGTGTCCTACTTTTTACATTTCTGTGGCAGATATGTCAGTCAATGATAATTGAAAAATGCTATTATTTATTTAAAAACTTAACAAATTCAATATCCAGTTTGACCAGGTTGATCTCACTGTGAATTTGCCTAAACAAGTTCGAAAGTTCTGCTGCTGAAATCAGTCTGTGCTTATCAAAATTCAAAACTGGGTGGACAGGACCTTTAGGATTTTGTGATATAGCGATCGCAACAATTCATGCAGTTTCAACCACTCTCCGCATTATTTGCAGTAGCTTGCAATTTTGTTTAATTTCTGCAATTTTTTAGCATAAACCTTGAATTTGAGTTAACCTGATCACTTTTCTCTACATTGACAGAAATGTCAAACAAGAGCTCAATAAGCTTAAAGCAGTCGAGAATTATTCAAATGCACAAACACCATTGTATCATCTCCCACTAACAGATTATGCAAAAACTACTCGCCTCTTCTGTGTCACTGCGTGTCATTAACCCTGCAAGTATGAACTCACAACAAAAAGCAAAAAAAAAATAGCCATTACATGAATGAAAAGTGCCTAAACTTTACAAAGGTGTACATACATACATCACATCACAAGGTCTTTTAGAGCTGCTCTAAATGGATTGACTCCGTGGTGCCGGTTGGTGATGGCCTCCGTACATTCACTTAAAATCTCCTCTTTTGGATAGTACAATATGATTCGATTTTAAAATGCTTAATAATGCTTAAAAAAACGATTTATTCAAACGATCAAGATCAGGCAGTGTAATAATTGTGAGGCCTACATGAGTCTTCATTTAAGTTTTTAGTTTACAGTTTTATTATTGGTCTACTATTTTAGCCTTACAAATGTTTATTTCCATTGTCTGAGGCAGGCAAAAGATATTTAAGGATCTTCCATTCAAATCATATTAGCCATATCATAGGTTTCACCTCTTAAATGTCTGGTATTTTTGTCTTTACTACTTTAGCTGCATATTCAGTTGTATGCACAAAAACTAAGACAAATGCTCTTATACTGTCAATGACACAAATTACACATTTATAATTATTTGTGAGTTTTCACTGCAAAACATCACATAAATGGCAAAAATTGCATCACAATTTTTAAGAAATTCTGCAGCAAATTCAGTCTTTTTGGGCTGCAATACTCAGGAAAAAGTGCAGCGAAATCCAGGTGGACTGGCTGGAAGTGTTGGTGAAGGAACAGGCACGTGTGAGAGCCAGTTTTCGGGTGAAATGTCCAAAGATTGGCACCAAAAGCAAATTGTATTTTTTGTTGTAAATGATCAAAAACAGTCTACAGGAAGACACATTTTATTACCATAACCCCCTAACCATAACCCCAAACCTAAACCTAACCTATCAGTGGAGTAAAAATGTAATTTTAGGTGAAAAAGAAATCTCCGGTACATGAACTTTCAAAAGAAACATGTTGATTTCCTATGTGATCATGTTGGTTTAACCAGACACTAAATGCCTGAAATAATTGTATTGTCATTACCTTCAGCCCAAACACCCCTACATTCTATGTAAATTAGGCTCATTATAGATTGTACACAGATTTATTCAAAAAACCCTATTTGGCCCTATTTGCCTGCCACAATTAACGTCACAGTAACATGAAAAGCAAATAGTGTATTGGGCACTAAAACAACACAGACAGTACACACTGAAATCATTTCTTAGTTAATATTTAAGTAAAATATTTTTTATTCCTTTATATTAAAACTTTATTTAATATTGAAACATTGGAAAACATTTATAAATATTTATACATATATTTATAGATATAAATGATGCGATCCAAAGTGCATTACACCAGTGGTGAAACAATTTCTTATGATGTGTTATATTCATACGAGCAGACAGAGAAGTAAGTTTGAAGTTTGCAGCAGAAGAAATAGAATTGTCAGCTTTACGCTAAGCTAAAATGCTATTTCTAGCTATTTTACATGCACATGTTACCAGGCACGATCAAGAAAATTCACGTTTGATCATAATTAATTTTTTTCTAGTAAGACCTTTGATATTAGGGCAAAATTTGTTATTATTGATAATAATTTTTGTATTGTTTTCCTGTAAAAATTTCTAAAAATCCTTTAAACAAGATCAATTTGATTTATCTTGTTTTAGAAACAACACTGGATAAGATATTCAGGTTTTTCAGTGAATGTATTTTTAACATGTGTTTTTGTCTTACTGTACTGGCAGAGATTGTATCATCAAAACAAGTGTACAAAATCTAGAAGTAGTCCAAAGTATTTAGAATATATTTCTGACCTTTAGTAATCTAACGGAATACATTACAAATTACATTTTACAGCATGTATTCTGTAATGTAATGTAATACATTTCAAAAGTAACCATCCCAACCCTGACAGTAGGTCACAGTACTTTCATTCTATTAAGTCTTTCAAAAATAACATACCTGAACACAAAAAAAAGAAAAAAATTAAACAAGAAAGAAAAATTATTAAATAAACTATGGAAATGATACACTACAATAATCCATTTAACCTGACAAATTGTGATCAAATTCCTCCAGTGGAAGTAAATTACACGTACAATGCCTGAGGTATGATAATAATTATTCACACGTAAAATGGGCAACAGTCATTACATTAGTAAATGCATTGTTCCAGACTCTGTTAAGGCAGCGATCATCCTCTAAATTCTCATTTTCCGTCAATAAACAAAGCAATAATTTCTGTGTGATTATGTTTGATGGTGCCATATGGCTCCATCTCACTCTATGCAATAAATAATGAGTCACTCAATGAAAGGATGTTTGAGATACAAATTTACACCCTTGAAATGAAAATGATGATATAATGAATATAGGTTTTGTTGATGGTGAAATGCTGAATAAAATCACGAGATGATAATGAAACTGAAAAGAGACGATGACAAATAATTGGGTAACACTTTACAATAAGGTTCTGTTTGTTTACATTAGTTAAGATTAGTTAACAAGAACTATCAATTAACAATATATTTTTACAGCATTTAGTCATCTTTATTAATGTTAGTTAATAAAAATACAATTGTTCATTGTTTGTTCATGTTAGTTCTTAATACATGAACTAATGTTAACAAGTGTATTAGTATATGTTTTAATGAACTTTAACTAAGATTAATAAATGCTGTAAAATTATTATTCATTGTTAGTTCCTATTAACTTATATTTTTACCTAATGTTAACAAATGGAACCTTGTTGTAAAGTTTTACCAATAATTGGTTTCTCTCAGTCACCTTACACATTTCATTTAATTCACATTTAATTTCATTCATTAATTTGTATTTTTACATTTAGAGGGTTTATGTGTTTGTTAATTGTGTCAATTCAAATTGTGTTGCTAGTAAGCACAATGTTTTATGCTAATATGCAGATTTCTCTTTTTCTGTGCTTTTAGTGTTTGCAGACAGCTGGCAGCTAGCAAATGTAATGTAGACCAAAATCATGATAATTCACAACATGTTGTTGAATTTGGGTTATTTAGTAATGGTTAATTTGGATATAAAAACACAGAAAACAAGCCCTCAAAGCAATGGCCCTTAAAATGACTATTGCATTGTTGCAATGTTTTTTTAGGACAACATTTGTTATTCATTAAAACATTAAATAGGGGTTGCACCAACTAAATGTCTCTAGTTGATGTGCTGGTCTGCGTTCAAACACAAAAGAGTTAATTAGCAAGTCAAAATTCTAGCAAACCAATCTGAAAACAAACAGGTGAAGCCTAAAGTATAACATTACTGTTTTTGCACCCAGCTGTTGGACACTGGTTGACCCAGCAAGACAAGCTGGTTAAAGCAACACTATGTGACATAACAAAAGGTTATTAATGAGGGAGTGCAACAAAAATCCATCTTCTAAAACATGTCTTTACCCAAATACACTTTAAGAAACTGAGTAAAAATAATTAAAATTAAAATTCTGATTTATATTTTAGAGCGGTCGAGATGGATTTTGCAGGAAATTGCATACATACGTCATTCGCCCATGCATGTTCACATTATATCCGTACACAGAGAAAATAAGCTCTGGCTACTGTAGCGTGTGTATTCTGTAGGAGTAGTGTGAAGCTGAGAGTTTGTGGTAACAACGAACGAGAAAAACTGACCACGGATCATTCAAAAAGGAAAAGGATGAAGGAAGATTCAACCCTTCGAGAATCAGCCGCCGTGTTGCCCGCTGACAGCAAGGAAATGGCCTCCCGGTTATCACCCGAGCTTCGAGGATCCGAGTCGGAGTCAAACAATGGAGAACACACATTCTATCCATGTCCTCACGTGACTCAAGTTAGAGGTTTACGTCTGGGTAGAGATATATTATTATACTGTGTAATTCTTGTGTATCAAGATTATTTCTCGTACAGTTTACGGACCGCCGAGTCTGCTCATTGCTGCTAATAATCTTCAAGATATAACTGTAACTTACTGTTACCACAAATGAGATTTGCTGTGCTGATGTCCAACCACGCTGGGCTGTTTGTGCATTTCTGCATTGCGGGTGAGACCGGCACACTGAGTTTATCCTTTAAAGAACCAACGACTGCGGCGGACGGATTATGAGCATGTTTATTGACTGCATTGTATTGATTATTAATGGATATTACTGCATCAATAAACTTTGTTATACTTTTAAGATAAGTGTTTTGGTATGTTCTGCATGAACCTGTGCCAAGGGCTGGCAGGGGATGTCAGTGCTTGGATTCAAGCCTTCATTGTTCCCTTTTTAAATGTTCTCCGGATGTTGACATTCCTAAGAGAACAATCCAATATTGAGAATGCTATGCTGTCTGGTTATTAGTCCCTGGTTCCAGGGTGGAGCCCGGCAATATTCAATCTTATTAATATTTGATAGTTTTAAGATAATTTATTTTGATAATTGATAGTTTATCTTTGATGATTGTTGATTTGAAGGATTAATCAACTAATGTTGATTCTAATCAATGTTCTATTGATTTTAATAATTAATAATTATCTTTGATACTAATGAATTATTGCTAATAAACAAACCCACACCTGAACGAAGCCCCAACATACTCTAATTGGTGCGTAACATTTCCCTTGCTACCACAAGTGTGTATTTTATTTTATAAAAGCAAAAATGTATATAAATAATAATTTAGTCCTAGGCCTTACCTTTTGAGGGGGGTGGGGGTGGGGGGGGGGGACTATCTTAAACCAACCTAAGCTGGTTTGCTGGATTTAGCTGGTCTTCCAGCCTGTTCAGCTTTTTCATTGATCACCTAGCTAGACTCCCAGCTTGATCAACTGAAAAGTGCCCAAAACCCCTCAAAAACCAGCAAACCAGACCAACTTGACCAGACATGCAGACCAGCTAAGACCAGCACCCATTTTAGGATGGACAGCAGATGTCTCCTCAAGTAGGAAAGAGGTCTTTTAATATCTGATGCTACCTTCAGATTGTTTTTTCTGTGTAAAATAATCCCAGTTTTTCTCCTTTTACAGAAACATTCTCTATATCTTTCTCTCTTTCTGATCTGAGATATATATTTCTGCAGGGAGAATGGGAAGCTGGGAAAAAGAGGACACAAAACTTTCAGACACACTACATTACTTTTTCATCAGCACACGACAGCAGGAGACTCCCTAACGTGAGTGTGTGTGTGAAAGCAGCAGGGTGTCCCCTCATCGCAGCACTGCCAAACCTTTCTCACTTGCTACTCCCAAAATTGCATATTCTCAAAGATACAATGACTGCACCTCTGGTCTCATGAAAAGATTGAGAACCAAAACACACCAACCCACTCCGTAAACTCAGTCAGCTGAAATCAACTCAGGTCAATGCAGACACACAAAAACAAATAGAGTCCAATCTGTTCTATTTTGAGTCGAGCAGGGTTAATACCCGGGTCCAATAAAAATGTCTCTAAGGTCCAGCTATTGAACTGAACTGAATGAAGTAAACTGTACAGAATAAAGTAATCAATGGAGAACATTCAGGAGGACAGTTGGTGGGGAAGTTTGGAAGCTTTATCAGCTAACAAAATTGTACTAAAGTAGATTCATTTTATAATGGGTGCAAAATTATTTTTATTTTTTTTCACTTTTTCTGAAGAAAGTGCGAATGGTTCTTGCACAAAAGCAAAACTCGTCACCACAGAGCTATAAAGTTGTGGTTGGTTGCCAGAGTGTTGCTATGTGGTTGCCTAGATATCCTGAGTGATTGATATGGCATTGTTAGGTGGATGATATTTTGACTCTCTGACCCATGTCAAAAAAAGTCCATCGCCCATGTCTACATGACATTCTAGTCCCTAAATATGCCTCAGGTATAAGTCTATGGGATTTTCCACCAATTTTTCACCCGCCACAAGAAAGTCATTATAGGAAAAAGGAGAAACAAGCTGCATTATTGAGGATTGACATTCAGGCAAAGGGTTTTGTTCAAATCACTAACCCGAAGGATGAACAAAAGTGATAGTGATGCTTGTCTTATCCAGCACCACAAATAAACCTTTAAATAAAATATGCTATACATCTTCATACTGTGTAAATACCCTCAAAATCATGGCGACAGATGTCAAATCAAATCTCTTTCAAACTACCAGTCTGCTTTGGTGTTTCTAAAACACTGTAAGTTAGCTGTATGGACTTTTGCTAGGAGACCTGCTAGGAGGCTTTGCTATAGAAGCAGACAACAATAGAGAAAAAAGAGGGGAGATGTGATCCCTTCATTTTGTTCATCTTTGTAATGATCATAAACAGGGAAATGAGCCCGTCCATCAGAGAGGAGACACTGCCCTACAGCTGCAGGTCACACATCACTGTCATCCACTCCTCTCACCCACACACTTGTAAAGGATGTGTTTGTGAGTAGGTGAGAATGAGACCATGTGAGAGTAAGTGGGGCATCACAATTGCAATCTGGGGTGGAATAGAGGAAGGAATCAAGGAACATATATTTGTCTATTTGCTTTGGATTAATCGGAATCAGAATGATCTTTATTGCCAAGTATGGTTACACAAACAAGGAATTTGTCATGGTGACAGAAGCTTCCAGTACAAAGAGAATGCAACCATATATACATACATACAAACATACATTTAAACATATATACATATAGTGGCATACAAGTAAAAAAAATGAAATAAGATATACCATATACATAAAAAGAGAAATATAAAACAGAGCAATAATGTTTTAAAATATTTTATATACAGCTATAGTTATGTGAAGATAATGTAATGTATTGAAGAAGAGGTAGGATATGTTAAACAATATAAATTAAATATATATATGAGTAGGAATGGATGTATTGAATATTGCACATGGTTGTATTCACAAAAAAGGCAAGTATTTGGTAACTGTTCATGAGGTGGATGGCCTGAGGCAAAAAAGGTTCCTGTGCCTGGCTGTTCTGGTCCTCAGTGCTCTGTAGCGACGGACAGAGGGAAACAGTTGGAAAAGGAAGTGTGCTGGGTGAATGAAATCAAGAGTGATTTTACCAGAACTTTTCGTCACTCTGGATGTATACTGTTCTAGCAGGGTGAGTAGGGGAGCACCAAAATTCCTCTCAGCGGTCCGAACTATCCTTTGAATTCTTCTGATGTCTGACTTGGTAGCTTAACCAAACCAGACAGTGTAGAACTGTATCATTAGTGCCTGAGGCAGGTTGACCTTCCTCAGCTGGTGAAGGAAGTACAAGCTCTGCTTGGCCTTTTTCAACATTGAGTCTATGTGGGTCTCCCACTTCAGGTCTTGTGAGATGGAAGTGCCCAGGAAGAGTTGATGACTGTACTGTCATCTGCGAACTACAGGAGGTTAACAGAGGGGTCCTTGGCAGTGTAGTAATTTGTGTAGAGGTAAAAGAGTAAAGGGGAGAGTAGTGGGGAGAGTACATATCCCTGAGGGGGTGCCAGTTGTAGGGCCTCATGTATTCAGATACAAGACAAAGGCAGGCCTAACACAGTCGTAAAGCCTGACTGAGGCCCACAAAAACAAAGTAAAAAAAAAACACGTCAAAATCAAACAAAGGGAGTACAAAACCAACTGCAAATCCCAAGAAGCCTGAAAAGTGTGAAATTCCAAAGGATCGAACTCTCAACTCCTATTGGATGAGGCACTCAACAGAACGCACCTCAACTATGATGTCATCAGGAGTAGAAATGCATCGGAAATCGATTCCTACGGCGCTTCCAGTGACTTTGCCCGCCGTGTATTGACGTGGTGTTGCAACTTGAAACTGCGGCAATACAATCTCTATCTCGCTGGTGAGGAACCGAGTCGGAGTCGAACGACGGATGAACACACATTCTACATGCGTCCCCACGCGATCCAAGTAAGAGGTTAACGTCTGGGCAGAGATAGAATATTTAGGTGTGTTATTCTTGTGGATCAAGTTTATTGTTTTGTACAGTTTACGGACCGCAGAGTCTGCTCATTGTTGCTAATAATACTCAAGGTATTAATGCAACATACTGTTATCATAAATTAGAGTTTGCTGTGTTGTAATCCAACCACGTTGGACTGTTGTGTGTTTACACCATCGCGGATGAGACCGGCATACTGTGTTTATCCATTAAAGGACCAGAGGTCACGGGACAGGTTACGAGCCGTTCACCTCGTCTCTGAGTGATAAACTAATAGTTGCCTTCTCTCCCACGATCACGAAACCGGCTTCAACGCCGCCACTTTATTCTCTCTGTCTCGTACTAACCACAAACACACACACACGCGCGCGACCCCTCACAACCATTTGCTAGTAGATAACTTTGTGATAAAGCTCAGCTTTGTCCCCAGGTTATCGAGCAAGCGGAGACACGCTGGAAACTGGCAGACGCCATTAACCGGCTTCTCTCCGCCAACATCATGGCCATACTCTCTGGCCGGAAATCTCACGTGACGTACTCTCCATGAGAGTCACATCCACCATTTTGTGCGCGTCACTCCTCTCTCTCTCTCTCTCTCTCACACACACACACACACACACACACACCATCCTCTCATGTGTTACTGTCACTGTTTAGTTTGTAGTTGAATGTCGGAAGTTTATTGACTGCATTGTATTGATTATTAATTGATATTATATTTTCAATAAACTTCGTTATAATTAAAAGAGAAGTGTTTTGGTTTGTTTTGCATACACATGTGTCAAAGGCTGGCAGGGGATGCCAGTGCTCGAATTCAACCCTTCGTTGTTCCCTTTTAATCTTGATGATCTACGGACATCAATTTTACTAAGAGAACAATCTAATATTGAGACTGTTATACTGTCTGGTTATTAGTCCCAGATTCCAGGGTGGTGCCCCGTCGACATTAATCCTAATTAATATTCTATTGATTTTGATAATTGACAATTATCTTTGATGATTGTTTAATTTGAAGGATCAATAAGCTAGTGTTAAGTCTAATCAATGTTTAATTAATTTTAATAATTAATTATTATCTTGGATAACATTTATTCTAATCAATGTTCTATTGATTTTAATAATTGCTAGTTATCTATAATAATTATTAATTATTGCTAATAACCTAACCCGTTACTAAACCGTGAGCCCTACACAGTGCTGATTGCACATGTGCTGGAGGTAAATTTTCCCATTCTCACTAACAGCTTATCTGTCAGAAAGCTGGTGATCCACTGACAGACAGAGGAGGAAACAAATCTGGGTTAATTTAGTCTACATGAGAGCGGGGTTGATGGTGTTAAAAGGTGAACTGAACTCAACAAATAGTATCCTTGCATAAGTCCCTGGTCTGTCTAGATGTTGAAGTAGACAATGCAGTCCCATTTTGACTGCATAGTCCACAGACCTGTTAGCTTGATAAGCAAACTGCAGGGGACCCAGAAAGGGTTCAGTGATGTCCTCCAGGTGGGCCAGCACCAGTCTCTCAAATTACTTCATGACCACAGATGTCAGAGCAATGGGTCTGTAGTCATAAAGTCCCATGATTTTGGGTTTCTGTGGGTTGGGGATGATGGAGAGTGTTTGAAGCAGCAGGGAACTTCACACTGCTCCAGTGATCTGTTAAAGATCTGTGTGATGACAGGGGCCAGCTGGTCAGCACAGGATTTTAGACAAGTGGGTGAAACACACTATGGGCCCTGTGCTTTCCTTGTCTTCTGCTTCTGAAAGACCCGGCACACAACCTCTTCACATATCCTAAGTGCAGGTTGAGTAGCAGGAGAGGGGAGAAGGGGGGTTGCAGGAGCTGTAAATGTTTGTGTGATGGGAAGGTTGGAGCGGGTGTGGTGTGTGAAACTGGGATTTTCAAATCTACAGTATAACTTGTCAGAAAGTTGATTCCCTACAGAGTTAGGGGATGGTGTTCAGTCTTCACACTGATTCAGGGTCGTTAGATGAGAACTTTTCAGCTTTTCAGAATAGCTTCTTAACCACTCTAATCTCCTTTGTCTGTCTGTTTTTGGCCTGATCGTACAATAGTTTATCCCCACTTCTTTAAGCATCCTCTTTGATCTGATTTGAGTTTTGTTATAAATCATGGTTTGTCATTGTTGTATGTTAAATATGCCCTTGTAGGAATGCAAATATCCTAACAGAATCTAATTCAGTCAGTGGCTGCAGCCTCAAAAGCACTCCAAAAGTGCAGTCAAAACAGGCTTGTAGTTCCAGATTCTGCTTCATTGGTCCATCTCTTCACAGTCCTTCCTACAGCTTGTGCTGATTTTAGTTTCTGTTTGTAGATCGGAAGAAGAAGATGAACCAGACAGTGATCAGAGAGTCCCAACTCTCAAGGGAGTGTCCTTTATTGTTGTGTAGCAATGATCCAGTGTATTTCTATCTCTGGTGGGGCATGTCATGTGCTGTCTGTATTTGGGCAGTTCAAGTGTGGGATTATTCTATATTTTTTATTACATTTTATATATATATATAAAATAGGTGACAACTGGTCAAAATAACAAAAAAGATTAAACAAAACAATATTAATGTTTTAACTTAAAAAGAACTCATAAATAAATATTTGGTGGACTCTTTCACATTGTGGTTGGGTGACTTTATGCCACTCCAAGCACAAAAATTAAAGGAGCTCGGCTTTGATTGATGGCTTGTGGCCATCCATCTTCCTCATGATCACTTTCCAGAAGTTTTCAATGGGGTTAAGGTCTGGAGATTGGGCTGGCAATGACAGTGTCTTGATCCGGTGATCCTCCATCCACAACTTGATTAACCTGGCTGTGTGGCATGGAGAATTGACAATGGACGAATCTGCCCAATTCCAGCCTTGCATAAACACCCCCAGATCATCATCAGTACTCCACCTGGTCATCTAATGGTTAAAATGTGGTGGAGGATCGGTGATTTCATTATACTCAAGCGCATACTTATAAGTGGTAAATCCAGAGAAACTGATAATTGTGCAGCAGTCTCTTCATTTTTCCAGAGCTATATATATATACTGTATTCTATATGACATTTTATTCAATAAATTATGTTTAATTATTGTTAAATTTCTCAGGGGTGTCTATTGTTATATCAATCTAGGGGCATTTTCAAATTTAATTAAGGTGAGTTTTCAAATTTGAATAAAAACTTAACAATTAATTAATGGTCATTTAGATTTAATTTAGTTAATAATCTATTTTAGTTTAGTTTCAGTTTTTTTAAACTATGCTAGTTTTTATGTTTATTTCACTCAACAAAAGTTTTTTTTTCCTTAATCAGAATAACACTGCATTTTAGTGTCAGTGTTACGAACAAGTGTGGCTCTCGAATAGTCCTGTTCATTCCACAACTTACACAAACGGCTTGAAAAGGGGCTCTGTATGAATGAATGAATGAATGTCTGTATGAATGAATACCTAGAGTCAACCTCTTTTCTATTCACATGATAGCCGTAAGTAGTTACCATAGTGACAGAAGCAAATATCAATGATGGATGATCGACACAACATTATTCAAAAAACATGATCAATCGAAGCACAAGTTAATTGGTACATTTTCATAAACCAACAGTGATGTAGAATTTTGAGCACAGCATTTGGGTTGTACCCAGACCACAAAACTGATTGGATAATCTCTGTCGAAGACAGTGACTATATCTAAAACTTGGTAACACACATCTCATTTCTCAATCTCTGTGAGTTACCAGAACATAACATGAACAAACACAAGACAAGTATGTGTGCAGTGCAAAGTGGCTATCAATGCGACATGATGATTATAAGTCCTGATTATGTAAGGGAATCTGTTGGTTATAGAATGCAGTTGACACTCTCATATATAAACCAAACTGTGAGCAAACATCATTGTATTTAGCACTCTATATTCTGATATTCTGATGCTGTGTAAACATAGCTAAAGAGAAGGAGGAAAACGAAGAAAGGACAAAAAAGAAAGACAGAGCATGTGAGGCTATAAAATTAGACAAATGAAAATCAAAAGAGATGAAGAAAAGAGAAAAAAAAAGTGAGTGCCCAAGAGAGGGGGTGCATTGGAAGTGGAAAAAGTCCTAAAAATATAAGTCCGTGGAGGTTTGTGTGACAGTAGGGGTTAAGCAATCCAAAGGCTGCAGGCAATCACTCAATTTCAGACACGCTCAGAGCCCTTCGGTGTGAGGGGAGCAGGGCACATAAAGAAATTTAACAACTTAATGTTTTATGGATGCCGGAAATGAGATCCTTACGGGCAGCACTGGGGACGGAGGTTGCCAGAGTGTCTTTCGCAAATATTCACATAAACACATATTTGTAGTCTTGCATTATCAAACAACCCAGCACATACATATTCAAATATGGGTCACTGATATTATGACAAGCTTTTGCCCCTTCTTTTTCTCATTTACCCACTCTTTCTTCCTCGATTTCTGACTCTCTCTCTCTCTCTCTTTCTCTCTCTCTCTCTTGCTGTATCTCGAGGTGAGACACACTCCACAGCAGGAGAACATTGGGTTTTGGTTTTATTGTAAATAGTCAAATGTGCTCTATTGTCTGTCTTGCTGGGAGATGAATACGGAAGTAGCATTGAATGGGGCCTTGTTAGCGAATCAATAGTGCAGACATCTCTAAACCTTGTCCTTGAAATGCACTCCTCTATTGTTTTCACAGAGAGAACAAATGCAGGAGATTTGAGAGAATGCTCTCTCCGTTTATATCTCTCTCTCTTTCTCCCCTCTCAATTCATCATATTTCTTCTTACTGTGAAATAGTGAAAATACTTGGATGCCTCAAATGCCATATATTGGTTACGCACTGACATATTGCAGGAATCAGGTGAGTAATCTATGAGAAAATGGAGCCGCATTGAACCTACTGAAGCTTAACAGATGTTTGATTGAAAATAAACTGTAAGTCAACTGCGGAGAAGGTTAACCCTTTGTGCTTGTCAGAAAAAAAGCAGATTCGCAACTCTGTAATTTACAATTTAAGATTCACTTATCACTGTCAGATTAAAGGTGTCATTGGTAATTGTTCCATAATTAGCAACATTTTGATAAGACCATTCCGTTTAGTGAGGATCTTGTTCTTGGTTGTAATTGCACACGTGGGATGGTATATTTTTAGACACACTATCTCCAGAAAAAATCAAGAGATTTTCTTTAATCATTAACATTATGACACAGAGAAGGAGGTAAGCTGAGATAGAAACTGTGACAGAAAACTGTGAAATGGAGATTATAGGCCGATGGCTGGGAATGACATGTGATAAGCGGATGTAAAGCCACATAATCTCAATACTCATAGCCCTGATGTGTCTTCAAAATCAATCTTCTGCAAAGACTCCCACAAACACAGAGCAAGGCATTCTGGTCTAGCTTCAGACAAGCTCTACAATAAGGTGTCACACAACCACTGTTAAACATGACAAGATAACAATTTGCAAATATTTCAGTGTGAAAAGATATTATTCAGATCGGATCCACATTTTTGCTTAAAAAAGCCTTTGAGAAGACTCTCAGAAATTATAGTTCAAACCAAACCCATGCAGTAAATAACATTCATTTTGAGAATAATAACAATAATAATAATAAAAAAAAACATTATTGTATTTGTAACAATACAGGAATTGATTGGGTTAAGAGACAAGAACAATTAGCTGCAGCACTTTGGGTACTCAACGCTTTGTAGCGCTGGATGAATAATGTGTGTGTGTGTCTGATTTTAAACATAGATTGAGCTGATGCCTTCCTGACTGCTTTGCATTATAAGTAGCATCAGGTGCTTCGGATATGTTTGAACTACCAGCGGACGGCCTGTCAAAGCAGTTCATCTCAGTTGTAAAATGATTAAGAAAAGTGCCATTACAACACCAGTGTTACAAATTGCGTAATCTGCAGACCAGATAGCAAATTCTGAGATTAAGACTTCAGATGGTCCTCCAAAAAGCAGTTTCAAGAAGAATTAGTGATACTTGCTACAGCTCATACTTAGGGTTAGGGATTTGAACAAAACTCTATTTTCAGTTATTCAACTTTGGTGTGTATCATGGACATGAACTTTTCCAAGCAATCCATGGATAATAAAATAGGCAAAAAAAAAAAAAAAAAAAACTCTAGTGTAAATTAGAGGAGTAAACATAGCAAAATGAATGCATTTTCAAATGAAATAAAATACTAGTGTGGACGTGCCAAGATAACATATGCAATAATAGAACACTTTCGTATTACAGAAGAAGTCCATCATGTTCTGTGATATCTATACAGTGACTAAAGGCAAAAGTCAAGCAGTTAGTCAGCTCCATTTTTCACAGACAAGACAGTGTGTCCAAAGCTACGGTACACACACTCTACTCCCTTTATTCCCTCTTCCTGGCAGCTAAGCGGGGAATACTCTCTTTTAAATCCAAGAAACAGAAACGTTTCTCACATTTTTTTCAAAGTTCTTGCATGGCTTCAACCTTGACACAGAGGGGGGCTTGCATTGGTGCAGATGGGCCTTTTATTTTGTTGTTGTTGTTGTTGTTGTTATTGTGCCTATCTTCCTGTCTCAGCTGAGGCCAGTTAAATTAGCAGAAAAATAAATTACATCAATTGTGAGCCGAGAACAAACAGCTGGGGCAAGAGAACAATGAAACTGGGACTGACATACAAACAGGGGGTCCATAGAAACAAGCTCCTCTGGCTTTTTTCACTGAGCGAGGCACGAGGAATCAACATTGAGGACGTACTTCCCATCAGCAGACTTCCTGAATCTTTCTTGCCTGTCAAGACCTCATCTAAGAATAGAATTGATAGAAGATCTCAAAAGGTTGAATTGGAACAGAATTTCCTGGTGTAGACTAGCTAATATCAATCATAATACCTTCACTGTTAGCGCAGGTGGATGGCAAATAAGTCTTGTTAATGTAGCACATGTGATATATCCTACATGCCCAAATCATAAACTTCTTTCTTTCTTTCTTTCACTTTTCCCATCTGCAGTTTTGAAATTCTGCCAACTCGTCCTTGTTCTTGATTTTAGATAATCCTTCCTCTATTCTTCCTAAACAGCATGTGTCACATGTCTGTTTGCCCTCTACCCCTCAGCTCCCTCCACCCATAGGAAAGAAAAATTACAAATTATATCTAATTTCCCGGCTGAAAAGACCAGCTTAGAACAGTATGAATTTAAATGCTGGCTCAAGCTGGTTTGGTGCTGGTCTAATTGGTGGACTAGCATAGCCATTTTATTCACCAGTAAAACTGAAGCTGGTTGGACAGCATGGCTTTAATGCATGGTTAAGCTTGTTTAAATGTGGCATAGGGATACCAGCACACAAGCATCCCATTCTGGAAATCAGTTTCTAAATTCAAAATACTTAAAAAAAAAAAGTCAAAATCTTTTAAACAGAATTTGGCTCCAGCTTATTGTATTTATAAATGTCCTCTGGACTAAAATAAAAATCTAACTGTTTGGCCATAATGACAATCGTTATGCTTGAAGGAAAATTGATTGATTGAGATGTGCCCCTAGTTTATGTTGAGATTTACAACATGTAAATGTTATGTTGAGAATGTTGAGAATTAGTGCCTGTTTTTTTCTCCAAAGGAATTTTAGGAGAATCATCTAAGTGATAAAGTCGATACTTCTATAAAAAAAAATCACTGAGAACTACATTATGTCTATTTAGCTACAAAAGAGCAAGCTTTGCACAATAAAATTGTCCACAATAAAAGTATATTCTCTGCTCTCATGCAAAATAACAATACAAACTCCATAAAAAGGTCAAAGTGCAAAAAGCATCTTCAAAATGACAAGCTGGAAAAGTGCAGGCAAGGAAATAACTCCTCAACCATTTTCTCTTTTCTTTTGCTTCATTTCTTTCTGCTTAACCAACTGTGCAACCAAGTGAGGAACTACTTCCCCCAATTTGTCATAAACTAGCAAAGGTTTGTGTCTGTGATTGTTTGTGTTCATCTTATGGCTATGGAGTGTCTCATTCCCTCTTTGATTACTGAAGCCAGACTGCACACCCCAGGGAGTTCTGTCCACCCCCAACTTCAAACACAAGAAAGAGACACTTCAGTTGAACACACACATTAATTATTGATTTTTTTTCAAATCCTATTTCTAAAGAGGTCCATTAGTCTTCAGTTATGCATTCAAAACATGTGTTATACCATTATTTGGTCCTCAATGGTAGCACTCCATGTTTTATAATATTTGAAACCCACCATTTTAACAGTATCTGGGATAACACACATCAAGTTTGTTTTTTTTGTTTTTTTTTGTTTTTTGTTTTACAATGTGTTATATCCCAGAAATTCTAGTGTCTCTAATGCAATGATTATTGATTTTATAGGAACATCAGGAGAGAGCCATTGAGAATGTACATTTAAATTCACAGAGCATTTCTATCTATCAGTGCATGCTCCATGTCCCTAGAATAGGGCTATTGTGACAATGCAAGCTGCATTTAGATTCATTCCTCATTCTTGAAATGACTGCCCTCTATGAAATGGGTCTTTTAGAGTACCTAAATTATGTCCATCAGTTATTCAGCTCCACTAAATTAAGGGAGGAGTATACGGGGAGAGAAGAAGAGAACGAGAGAGCGAAGCTGAAATGGGGGTGTGGAATCGTGACACGCTTAATTCCAGAGTGAGTCGATGGGGCATGTTTCTTATCATTGCATAATGATGATTGCTTGTACACACATACACATGCACACATACTGTACACTTGCTGTCTGCGCTCCAACTTCTCAGGAAACGCAACTAAAAAGGAACTCCAAAGATGAGTGTTCTTTGGCTCTACATTAAAATATTCTCCTTGACAAATTACATATATATATATATATATATATATTAGGACTATATCAGGACATTGTAAAAGGAAAACTTGTGCATTTAAATATGCTTTTTAGCCTTGACAGGGTTTTTTTGCGGCCATTGTTGAAACAGTAAGATGCACCATAACATTTGTTCTGTGTAAACTAGTGAACAAACTTGTTTGTTTTTACATATGAATGCCATCTAATTTTTTCTTATTGCCCTCAAGCATAGAGTAGCCAAAAACCATACTCAAGTAAAAGTACACTTACACAAGTAGAAGTAAAAGTAATTGCTAATAATTGCTTGAGTAAGAGTAAAAAAGTATCCAATTAAAAGAATACTCAAGTAGTGAGTAACTAGTTACTTTCATATGTAACATAATGGATGTTTAATCACTAATATTCCATTACATAATACACATTTCACATGTATTACAGAATAGTAATAATAATTATTATTATTATTATTGGAAATTCTTTCATCATTCCCCCTCATGTTTTTACAAACCTGTATGACTTTCTATCTTCAATGCAATACAATTATGGAAATGTCACACATAATGTTATTCTCAGTAACCATTTACTTTCACTGCATGTTTTTTCCTACGTATTTGAAAAGGGAATGGTGACTAAGACTGTCAGTCCCTAATTCTGTCTACTATATTTTGGGTTCCACAAAATATAGAAAGTCACTCTGGTTTAGAACAACATAAGGGCTGGGAAATAATGACAGAATATTAATTTATGGCTTATCACTTTAAAGACGCTTGTCAGATTTTGACATATATGTTAATTAGGAGAGAAGTTTGGAAACAAGTTTCTAGTAATTATTATGGTGAAAACGTGAATAATATTCCACAGGCCCAATCATACATTATATAATGCTGAATAAAAAGAAGAAAGATCATGCTTTTATTAATGGATACCTTTGCTATTTCATAACATTTTAAAGTCCTGAGTGGATTCTTAGTTCAATTACAGCATTTTCAGTGTAGAAAGAATTCAGATCATTAGTTCTGTTAAGAAATTGTAAACTGCATCTTATCTCTGTATTTGGAAGCATGTTAGGTTTATTTTAGTTCAGAGCTTGTTATATGTTGTACATGACAAAAACGTGCCACATCTGTCAAATGCACAGTTGCTGTGCAGTGTGCACACGCAGAGATGCACTCCAGTAAACACGCACACACACGATGGGCAGAGCAAAAGGCATTTACACAACGCGGATGTTTACATGAATTTATACAGTAGGCAGTAATATATTTCAGCACTGATATCAAAATATATACTGATGAACTGAGGTCATAAGACCCTAACCCTAATCACCCTGAAAATCACCATCACCACAACAGACAAGCTCACGTTATCACAGTCTCCAAAACTCATCACAATGAGTTTTCTTAAATTGGAGCTGCAATTCTAATCTTAAAATACCACTTGTCTTGATGTAAAATGAAGGCATTGCATGACAGAAGAAAGTTTTTTTTTTAGCTCTTGCTGCTGCAGCGATAAACTGGACTTCAGTGTCAAAGTGCAACTGTAAAGTTCTGCTGTCATAAAAGTCCCATTCAAAATCTCAATAAATTACGCATTTATAAAACTTATTTAATTAAAATATAAATGTAATAAAATGTAGCATGTTACTACCCACCTCTGCTTTTGGTCCATTAGATTCTAATTAGTTCAAGCCCCACAGGCAGAGAGAGAGAGAGAGAGAGAGAGAGAGAGAGAGAAAGAGTGAAAGACAGAATGTGAGGGGAAGTGTGAGAGCTTGTTAAAGGAGTAATTCACCCAAAAATGAAAATTCTGTCATTATTTAATAGTGATAGACCAATATATTTGCCAAACCAATTAGTCGGACGATATTTGGCCATTTTGCGAATATCGATATATCTGCTGATAATGATGTTCACTTAGCTGATGAACACAAGTGTTAACTTTGCCTTGTGTCAGTTCCGAAATCAACCAATAGACTTTTTCTTTTTATTTCAATAAAATGTGAGTAAACATCACATAAGTACTTGTTTCACTTAAGAAATGTTGCGCACATTTGATTTGTTGTTTTTAATTTGTCTTATCAATATCGAAATTACTGTCGGCTATCAGCCATCCTGCTCACTAGATATCGGTATCGACATCAGCGATTGAAAAGCTCATATAGGTCGACCACTATTGTTTACTCAACCATTTGTCGTTCATCCAGCAATTTTAAAACACAGTTTTACTGCTACTTTAGCAGTAAAGTGCTACTTTAAAAAATAAATAAAAATAAAGTAAATTAGAGAGAGAGAGAGAGAGAGAGAGAGAGAGAGAGAGAGAGAGAGAGAGAGAGAGAGAGTGAGAGAGAGAGAGTTTGTGTGTCATAGGGATGTTTTGCTAAAAGACATCTTGTGGATGAGTGTCTCTGATCCCTCAGTGACCTACTTGTTGGATGGCTGGGTCTGCTGCTTCCATTCAACCCAGACACAACACAGTTTCATATTTGGCACCATCACCTGGAGGAATGATGGCTCAATGAGCCTGATAGTTTCATACCATATATCTGAAACACAAAGACCTGTAAGTTTCGGTTTCAAATATATTCTAATATATTAACTAATTAACTATTGACTAATTGCACTTAAAGATAACATTTAGTGCCACAATGGCACCAAACATAACTATAAATATAATTATTGTTTTCAAACAAAGGTTTTCTACACACTCCTAATACCCCCTCTTTAGGATCTCTAGCCTGTAAGATTTAGCTAAAACATAAAAGGTAATGTTAGCAAATCTGTGGCCTGGCCAGTGATGTTTCTAAACAGTATAATGGGGGTCACTGTGTTTACCAATAAATGGGAGAAATTGAAATGCTCAGGAATGGAAGTCCCACCTTGCAGTTAAAAATCCAATAATATTTTTGATGAGGCATTGCCTATTAGTTTTCATAGAGCAGCCTGAAAAATAGCCTTTTTTTTATATGATCTGAGCTAAAGAAACATGATTAAAGGTGCACTCAGCAATTATTTCTCTATTAAAAAAGTTTAAATTCTACAGAATTGAATTATGATTTTGAAACATGTGTATACATGATATGAGTCATATCAGTAACCAAATAAAAGCTGATTTTTTTCTACATGGGCAGGGGTGCCCTCATGGGGGCTGCCATTTTTGAATCACATGACCAGTTGAATGCTACTCTCTAAATATCAATAATTGTCTTTTTATTGAACATTTCATCATGGCTGATTGTGAATGGTGAATTTCTACAGAGGCATCTGTAACTGAACACTATTGATTCTGAATGATGCTGCTTCCACAACACTATGTGCCACTGTAAGTGCAGGATGGGATGAGCAAAAAGTTACTGAGGGCACCTACAATAATTCCATTATTGTCAGATTTCATTGCTGATTTGAAATATGTTGTATATTTTGATCGAAATCTTGACCAACCGTTTTAGAGATTTCAGTTCTTCTCCCTCCATGACTGCCAAGTGACCTAATTTGCCTTAAACAGGGTTTCTGCAGGTTCTATGAAGTTAAATTTATTAAAAAAAATTAGACCTATTTAAGACCAACTAAAGGAAATGTATGTTATAATTTCAAGGGAACACAATATGTCATTGTATAGTTATTTAACTGTAAATGCTTAGGAAGCACAAGAACAATCAAATATACTCAGGGCTCGAGTTTAGAGGGGATGCGAGGGGATGCCATCACCCTTGTTGCAAGAAATACCAAAAACCATCCCCCTTCTAAAACAACCATCCCCCCTTACCATCCCCTTTAGATTAGTTATGTCATGTATTACTTAGAACTAATCATGCAAGAAAAATATTAAATTCTCTGCGTTTGATAAATAAAAGACATTAAATATTGGTGATTAGCCGATCACAAAGATCGACACATTTGGAATTGCCAGATTTCATGAGGTGAAATCCCCTAATCAGATCTGTACACTTGCACAGATTAGAAATATTTTGCCAGTGTGAAGCTTTAGTTGTAAAGTCTGGCAACCATGAGCTCACAAGGCAAAAAAGCAACAGCTTTTCTGAAAGCACCAGCAAACAGTTGTGTTGCCATGAGTAATTTTTCACGAGTGATTTATGACACAAGTAATTTTTCCAACAATTGTTTACAGACAGATCGTTTCACTTTTAGTTGACTATATCAGAATTCCAGTGGGTCAGAAGTTTACATACACCAAGTTAACTGTGCCTTTAAACAGCTTGGAAAATTCCAGAAAATGATGTCAGGCCTTCAGATAGGCTTATTGGCTAATTGAAGTCAATTGGAGGTACACCTGTGGATGTATTTTAAGGCTTACCTTCAAACTCAGTGCCTCTTTGTTTGACATGATGAGAAAATAAAGAGAAATAAGTCAAGACCTCAGAAAATATATTGTGGCCTCCACAAGTCTTGTTCATCATTGGGAGAAATTTCCAAACACCTGAAGGTACCACGTTCATCTATACAAACAATATTGCACAAGTATAAACACCAAGGGACCACGCAGCCATCATACCTCTAAGGAAGGAGATGCATTCAGTCTCCTACAGATGGATGTAGATTGGTGCGAAAAGCACCCAGAACAACAGCAAATGACCTTGTGAAGTATCTATATCCACAGTAAAATGAATCCTATATCGACATAACTTGAAAGGCTGCTCAGTAAGAAAGAAGCCAATGCTCCAAAACCACTATTAAAAACCAGACTACAGTTTGCAAGTGCACATGGGGACAAAGATCTTACTTTCTGGAGAAATGTCCTCTAGTCTGATGTAACACAAATTTAACTGTTTGACCATAATGACCATAGTTGTGCTTGGAGGAAAAAGGGTGAGGCTTGTATACCGAAGAACACCATCCCAACCGTGAAGCATGGAGGTGGCAGCATCATATTGTGGGGGTGCTTTGCTGCAGGAGGAACAAAACACAAAATAGATGGCATCATGAGGAAGGAAAATTATGTGGATACATTGAAGCAAATTCTCAAGACATCAGCCAGGAAGTTCAAGCTCGTCGCAAATGTGCCTTCCAAATGGAAAATGACCGCTAGCATACCTCCAAAGTTGTGGCAAAATGGCTTAATGACAACAAAGTCAAGGTATTGGAGTTGCCATCACAAAGCCCTGGCCTCAATACAATAGAAAATGTGTGGGAAGAACTGAAAAAGCATGTGCAAGCAAGGAGGCCTAAGAACCTGGTTCAGTTACAGCAGTTCAGAAGGAATGGGCCAAAATTCCAGCAACTTAATCTGAGAGCTTGTGGAAGGCTACCCAACACGTTTGACACAAGTTAAACAATTTAAAGACAATGCTACCAAATACTAACAAAGTATATGTAAACTTCTGACCCACTTGGAATGTTATGAAATAAATAAAAGCTGAAATAAATCATTCTCTCTACTATTATTCTGACATTTCACTTTTTTAAAATTAAGTAAAAATCGTAACTGACCTAAGACAGGGAATATTTTCTATGTTTGTCAGGATGAAATGATGAAATGATGATATGTCAGGAATTGTGAAAAATTGTGAGTTTAAATGTATTTGGCTAAGGTGTATGCAAACTTCTGACTTGAACTGTAGGCTACATGTCAGGGTTTCACCCATAAAATGCTTTTGTGTGTAGAACAACATTTTTCACCACTGTTTAGCATTCTTCATAAAAATCCATCATAGTTCAGTTATTCGAGTTGAAAAAATGAGTGTGTTACAGTGAGTGAACGATCTGTAGCAAACTTTTTCATAATTTGGACTCTTTTCACAAAATGTATCATAAATATATAATAACGGAGGGTAACGTGCATATTATGGCCATATGTAAGGGTCAATGACGTGACACTCATTTCTTTGTCCAGCTCTATTTCATTAAAAATAGGCCTACATAAAAATGCAATTCACACAAAAGTTTAGGCCTACTTGAATACACCTTTTCTAAAAGCCTCAATAAAAACTGTAGTTCTTGGAAAAAGGAATTTTGGCATGAATAGTGCAGAATAATCTTTCTTTTTTCTTTTTTTTTCTTTTTTTTTTTTAACAATTGTGTTTAAAAATGTTGCCCACCAAATCAAAGTCATGTGGTGTAACCATCATGTAGGTAGCCATTTTTTGTTTATGTTGACCAAAAACAAACAAACATAAAAACGAGGAGAAGACACCTTGAGACCCTAAAGGCTGAGCGTGAAGTAAAAAAAATAACAAATAAATATCAGATTTATTTGTTATTTAAGTAAGTTTTTATGAAAAGGCATGTTGGTCATGTTGTGTAACCCTGAGAAAACTTATTGACATATTTTAGAATGAAGATTTTTACCTAGAAAAAAATGTGTTTGGATACTTTTCTTTTTAAATAAAAGATTTAGTTGTTTATACTCTCATGTATTTAAGATGTAAAGAAAGTATTATTATATATGTATTATATATATACTATATGGTTACATAAAATTACATTTTTAAAGTTTAACATTTTTTGTAGTAAATGCTTTAAAGATTTTTCTAAAATCTATTAAACCAAATTGGACACAAAGATGAAATTTCTAAGAACTTTTAAAAAGATTTCTTATTCTTATCTTTCGAACTATAAGTGGCGCAGTTTCCAAACTACTCAGGTACTATTTGGACATGATGCCAATGGTGTATACCAAATTTTTTATAAATCTGACAATGCATATAAAAGATATTTAACTTAAAAATGAATATGCCAGAGAGGCAGTATGGCTGATATGGGAAAAAATATATAGGGCTGATATTGGTATCCTTATCATGGCCCAAATCCCAAATGACCCAAATCATTATCAAATCCTCATGACCCAAGGAATCCATAGACACTAAACTCTGAACATACTGTTCAAAATTTACAGGCAAAAATAGCAATTTTCCACATTTCTTGACCCATAGGTGGCACTGTAAACAAACTGTGCATGCACCCTCAGATCATGGTACTGATGAAGCTTACCATGTTTTGTTTCAACATGACAAACCATAGCCGAAATATTCTCACTTCCTGTTTTACATCGACCTTGTCAAATTTGTCTTAAGTAACTTTTCAACAAAATCAAAAATCTCAGTTCTGTTTCATTCATTCTGTGCAGACCAGACTGGAGATTATTTTGAGCCAATGTTTATGCACAATGGGCAAAGTTTGAAGGAACAGAGGCAAATAAATGATAAAATTCATAATCTAAGATGGCGGCAACTTTAAAAGAGTTTTAATATAAGCAGTCCATTTGTATTATCAGGAGGAACGTAATTACATGAAAGAAAAAAAAAATCTAGGATAAATGGTTCAAAAGATATGTGCTAAAGAAAAGAGATGTTTTGAACTGGTTGTGGCGTTATAGAGTGTGTCCTAGTGACCACAAATTTGGTATGGGGGCCATTTGTGCAAATAAATTGCTCTTAACTTTAAAACATCTTAAACACAATGAGAAACCAATCCCTCATGCAACATTTAATACCATGACCTGTTTTTTTTCCAGTGAATTAGCACATCTTTTTTTCAGAGTATGTTGACAGACATGCTGTGATGGATGAAGTAGGGAGTAGAAGTTGAACCCAGGCCATAAAGAAGCTTTAGGGAAGAAAGCCTGTCAGGTACATAGGGCTTCAGTGTCTGCTATTTCGATTAGGGCTCAGGTAATCTCATCAATAAATAGTATAGCTCTATGTTTTGTGTTTTATACATCACTTTTTATGTGGCAATAACCATCATAGCTGCAGTATATGACAATTGCAGCCGAACAGCACCCTAAACCCCAGTAAGCTTTGATGGGAGGAGTGTGGCCCAAGAAATTTTGCCAAATAGATAAAGAGAGGCGGACTAAACAAATGTGAAACATCAAGTATTATTTCAAAATCTACTTTACTCTTAAATTTCTGTCTACTAAGACAATATATCAGTTTATTTTTGTCATATGTCTACCTGAATAAAATCTGACTACTAAATGCAAGCCGTCAAAAGGGAAGAACCATTGTCAAAAAAATAAGAAATGCAGAATTGGCCAGTTTAACTGCACTCTGGATAACCCAACAGATTAAATGGGTCAACAGGCTCTGAGTGGGCAACAAGGGTGGTGGCATAGGAGACCTGGCAGTACAAATGGAGGTGAAGCAAAGGAAAAGGTTTGGTGACACCTGCTGCAATAACATCCCTGAAGCAGCCCCTTAAAATGGACAAGCACTACAGCACTCAAAGTTACAATTCCCACAGGTCCGTTAGAAAAAAAAAAATAACACACAGCCTCACTTGGACTTTTTGAAGTCTAAATTGTTAAAAGATATGCTGAATGTTTGATTTAATTTGCAAATGTCCTTCTAGCATGTTCAACTGCTCTGATACTTAATTTTTCCTTTGTAAAATTATGTTTGATCTTTGAAATATTCATAAAAAAGAATGCCATATAATACTAACTTTACTATGCAGTCTACTATAATTAAGCCTTTCATAAAAATTCCTAGTAAACTTTGTGCTGATATGAAAACTTTGTGTTGTTTGTTTGAGCATAGCATAGCAACACTGGCACAACCAATGTACATGTATATACACTGATTACTTTTGAATTGTAATAAAAGATTACTTTTGAATTGTAATCCAGTAATGATTTCAAATGACATGACAAGAAATGCAATCAGTAACACGTAATCTCTTAGATTACATCATGGGGTAATCTAATCCAATTGCTTTGAATTTCTTTTGTATTACTTACAACCTAATTATATTGTATTTAATATCACATGGAATTGAATAGAATAATAATTTTAACATAAAAGTTCAAAGAGGAAGAACATGTATTCCATTCTTTATTACTAACAAAAAGAGCCTCACAAAAAGAGCTCCTTCTGAAAAATTTTAAAAGTGCATTAAACATTGCATAAAGAAAATAATCATGAAAATCTAACAGCTATGACAGTGCATGGCGAACGTTTATGATTCAAAACACTGAGACTGAGTTGATTTTAAGTGCATAAAACAATAGCAACATTACAAACATTAATGACCATAAAATCAACAGCAATGTTCCTAGGTCAAAGCTTTCATCTAAACACTGAAACACTTTTAACCCTTGCTGCTTACTGATGGTCCATCACCTATTCCAAAAC
The DNA here is from genome assembly GCA_032164185.1 of Moxostoma hubbsi. NCBI lineage: Eukaryota > Metazoa > Chordata > Actinopteri > Cypriniformes > Catostomidae > Moxostoma > Moxostoma hubbsi. The sequence continues at coordinate 15,582,248 of JAVLUX010000002.1, forward strand.
TGAGGTGTAAGATATTATTTTTTGAACAGCAAGAATATCTTAAAACAGAGTTCCACCGAGTCACACAAGGAAAAATTGTGTCAAGTTTTATGTCAAGTTTCATGTAGTGCACTTCACTGCATCAGCAGCAACAGTAGAGCAATGGGCTTTGTTTCATATTGCTGCAAATTTTGCTGTTGAACTATTGTGTACCCTGCAGGCAGGACGCTTAGAGATGGCATCCACAAGATATTTTGAGACAGTTTAGTTCAATGTGTGAGCTGCACACCATTAGTATAATTTCATTTTTTTAAATTAAATTATCTCTGTAGATCCAGTGGTTAACTGGTGAGGTAGAACACTCTATCTTCTTCTGGCTGGCTAGTAGTCAGTATCAGTTCTGATTGTAATACCCACAAACTTCCCATCCCCCTCTTTTCCGAAAACACTCCAAGAATTACCAAATGTATATCAGTGGTGTGCTGATTTAGAATGAAAAATTAAAAGATTCACAAAAGAGAATGATTAGGATGATCAATAAATTATTAACAATTTACTGCTGTTGCCTTGTTGATATGTAATCTTGTAATCTATAAAAAAAAGTACCAGTAATCCCATTATGAGTGTTTTAAAAGAAATGTAATCCAATAACTCAGTTACTACCCAGAACTGTGTGTGTGTGTGTGTGTGTGTGTGTGTGTGTGTGTGTGTGTGTGTGTGTGTGTGTGTGTGTGTGTGTGTGTATATATATATACAGGTGCTGGTCATATAATTAGAATATCATCAAAAAGTTGATTTATTTCAGTAATTCCATTCAAAAACTGAAACTTGTATAATGTATACATTCATTCCACACAGGCTGATATATTTCAAGTGTTCATTCCTTTTAATTTTGATGATTATAACTGACAACTATTGAAAACCCCAAAATCAGTATCTCAGAAAATTAGAATATTGTGAAAAGGTTCAATATTGAAGACACCTGGTGCCACACTCTAATCAGCTAGTTAACTCAAAACACCTGCAAAGGCCTTTAAATGGTCTCTCAGTCTAGTTCTGTAGGCTACACAATCATGGGGAAGACTGCTGACTTGAAAGCTGTCCAAAAGACGACCATTGACATCTTGCACAAGGAGGGCAAGACACAAAAGGTCATTGCTAAAGAGGCTGGCTGTTCACAGAGCTCTGTGTGCAAGCACATTAATAGAGAGGCGAAGGGAAGAAAAAGATGTGGTTGAAAAAAGTGTACAAGCAATAGGGATAACCGCACCCTGGAGAGGATTGTGAAACAAAACCCATTCAAAAATGTGGGGGAGATTCACAAAGAGTGGACTGCAGCTGGAGTCAGTGCTTCAAGAACCACCACGCACAGACGTATGCAAGACATGGGTTTCAGCTGTCGCATTCCTTGTGTCAAGCCATTCTTGAACAAGACACAGCGTCAGAAGCGTCTCGCCTGGGCTAAAGACAAAAAGGACTGGACTGCTGCTGAGTGGTCCAAAGTTATGTTCTCTGATGAAAGTAAATTTTGCATTTCCTTTGGAAATCAAGGTCCCAGAGTCTGGAGGAAGAGAGGAGAGGCACAGAATCCACGTTGCTTGAAGTCCAGTGTAAAGTTTCCACAGTCAGTGATGGTTTGGGGTGCCATGTCATCTGCTGGTGTTGGTCCACTGTGTTTTCTGAGGTCCAAGGTCAATGCAGCCGTCTACCAGGAAGTTTTAGAGCACTTCATGCTTCCTGCTGCTGACCAATTTTATGGAGATGCAGATTTCATTTTCCAACAGGACTTGGCACCTGCACACAGTGCCAAAGCTACCAGTACCTGGTTTAAGGACCATGGTATCCCAGTTCTTAATTGGCCAGCAAACTCGCCTGACCTTAACCCTATAGAAAATCTATGGGGTATTGTGAAGAGGAAGATGCGATACGCCAGACCCAACAATGCAGAAGAGCTGAAGGCCACTATCAGAGCAACCTGGGCTCTCATAACACCTGAGCAGTGCCATAGACTGATCGACTCCATGCCACGCCGCATTGCTGCAGTAATTCAGGCAAAAGGAGCCCCAACTAAGTATCGCGTGCTGTACATGCTCATACTTTTCATGTTCATACTTTTCAGTTGGCCAACATTTCTAAAAATCCTTTTTTTGTATTGGTCTTAAGTAATATTCTAATTTTTGGAGATACTGAATTTGCGATTTTCATTAGTTGTCAGTTTTAATCATCACAATTAAATGAAATAAACATTTTAAATATATCAGTCTGTGTGTAATGAATGAATTTAATATCCAAGTTTCACTTTTTGAATGGAATTACTGAAATAAATCAACTTTTTGATGATATTCTAATTATATGACCAGCACCTGTATATATATATATATATATATATATATATATATATATAGACACTGTATATATACAGTATAGAGAGTGTGTGAGTGTTCATATGTACTGTATACATGTATTCTTTAAATTATCTCTTTTTAGCTTAAAGGGATACTTCACCTCTGGGAAGATGAATGTGTATTTAAAATTGGTCATTTATATAGTATAAATGTGAAATTATTTTTGAATTTGAAGCATTCTAGACTGAGAAAAGGCAGAAAATGTATTTTTTACACATGTGGCTGAAAGACAACAACTCCCAGAATGCACTTGCTTTGCTGCCCTTACTCCCAAACCACGCCTACCGGTTACAGGCGGCAGTATCTGAAAATATGATACAACTAGGCTTGTATTGATACATCGTGACTCTATAAATCGTGAGTTAGTTGATAAATTGACTGACTACGCGGGAAGAACATTATGATAATTCCGGGTGTCCAAACTCTGTACATGACGTCTTAGTAACAAAAAGAAAAACAAACAAAATACTCACTTTACACTAAGCCGTCCGTTTGTCCCTGCGGGCTTTGGCTGGTGTTTCCAATTTATCTTCGGGATCCTAAAATAAGTTTCCAGGACTCCCCTGTCCATGTGTGGTACAAAACTTGGGTGCTCAGTTATACATGCTCATGTTATCGGTGCAGTTTCATCAGCGGATTCAGCGATCTCGTCCAGAAGAAAACGGCATCGCTGAAATTCGCGACAGCAATAGGACTCTCTATCCGTTTCCATAGGCGCACAGCGAGAGCACTGACACCACCAGTCCGCCCCAACTCGAGTCTGAATATAATTTAACACTCTCTTCCTCCTGCCTGCCAAGCAGGTCTTGCTCCCCTGCTACAGCAGCTGCTCCAGCCTCTGTTCATCGCTGTATTGCGGCACGTACAGGTAGCGCGAGCATCAGATTCTCGCAACAGATCTTCGTAATCCCCTTCTGCCATTTCAACTTCAAAACTAACTTCCGCAATCGTGATTAGCCTACTTGTATACAAACTTTCTACACAGAGCAAGAGCCTGTTTTCTTAGCTTCTACAGAAAGATGGCTGACACTATCTTCACATTCTGTGAGTGAGATCCCGCCCCATATGGGCGTGGTGAAAACATGAGGAATACTGGCTGTAGTTTTAAGCCTCTGGACCAAAAATCCTCCGATGACGCAAAATTACGATTTTTGCGTCATCGGAGCATTTTTTCCAGACTAAAAATTAATAAATCTCTTGTCTCAGGGGGATATGAGAGGGGGGAGCTCGGTAATTCGAAAATACTACTCGTTTTCTACTGATACAAAGCTTAATGCTAAATCCTGAAGTAACCCTTTAAATTCTGTAAACTTTCCAGTGCATTTTTTTCAAATGATAGAGAAGAGCATAACCAGGTATATATCCATATTTGGCATATTTATTTTTAAGAGACGATTGATGTGGCTAAATCACAGTGATGCTGTACAGTCCAGGCAGTGTGTGTTAAATCACGGTGACCTGCTGCATCCTTTTTTACTTTTTTTATAGTGCTCAAAACCAGCCTACATGATCAGAATTGCGTTTGTAAAATTTCAGCAGTGATTGTTTTGTTTAGTTGCCTGATCTGCATAATTCCTTTAGTAAATCAGGCACTAAACCAGTACAAACATCCTGTAATTTTACCGGTAACCATTCATTCCTAGTGAATTCCCCACTCACTGTTCCCTTTACAAAAAGCTTCACTTTGATGCTGCGCTGCTAAGCGCTATGGGGAAACAATCTTATTGTGAGCTGCTCTGAACATGTGTGTAACACGTCAATGAAATTGACTGGAATTTATAGCCTCGGTTGGTGAGATCATTGGACGCACCTGTGACCAGGCTATAAATAGGAGGTGTCACCAGAGTGTTGTCAGACATTTTTCTTAAGAGCTTTCTCTCTGTGTGTTTTCACAAAACTCTTGTTAGAAAATTGTTTAAAAATCTAAGTCTTTTCCTTCCTTCTCTCTTTTTTTATATATATATATATATATAAAATAAAAATAAAAAAATAAAAGAAAAAGGGGAAAATGGCGGAAAAACAGGGCAAACAATGCGTGTTTCCTTGTCAGCGTTCTATGTCTGACAGGGACACGCATCAATTTTGCTTTGTTTGCTTGGGGGAAGAGCACGCTACTCTTGCGTTGGAACAGGGCGGGTGCGCGCATTGCGACCTACTTTCGGTCGGGATGCTTCGCGCTCGCCTTGCTTACTTCCGAGAGCCAGCACCCACACTTCATTCGTGGGGCTCTCGCATGGATCTGGCTGAGGAGCGAGAGACGGGTTCGCCCCTTTCGCTCGCTCTCTCCCCAGATCCTGCTGGTCCCTCGCGTGATCCTGAAGCGTGCTTCGGCACCTCTTCAGTTCACAAGGGGGACCTCCATTCCCTTGGGTCGGATTCCGAGTTAACCGCATCTGAGCGCTCCAATCGCGATTCTAAATCTTCGGAGGAGCTGCTCGATGTGGTTACTCGCGCGGTGGCCAGGCTTCAAATAGACTGGCCACGTGACCAAGTTCCCCCCAAGCGCTCTAAGTTAGAGGACAGATTTCTGTCTGGTGACCAAGGGAAGGGAACACCTCATCAGTCCCTTCCCTTCTTTGATGATCTCCATGACGAGCTTTCTCGTTCTTGGAATAAACCTTATACCTCGCGCATTCACGTGCCCTCGACGTCAATATATTGGACTATCGTGGGCGCTGAGGCGCGAGGGTATTTAAAGATGCCACCGGTCGAAGAGACACTTATCTCTCGCCGGGTTCGGCATCGTCGCTTAATAAATCTGCTCTCCCTTCTAAGCCATGCAGGGTAACCTCCATGCTGGTCAGGAGAGCATATCAAGTGGCGGGTCAGGCTGGTGCTGTGCTGCACACCATGGCTGTCTTGCAGGCATACCAGGCTGACCTACTAAAAGATTTGAGTGCTGGAAGAGGCCTCGACGACGAAGCTTTTTCTGAACTTCGTCGAGCTACAAATTTGTCTCTCCGTGCCACCAAGCAGTCAGCCCGTGCTATTGGCTGGTCTATGTCCGCTTTGGTTAGCACTGAGAGGCACTTATGGCTTAATCTATCCGGCATCAAGGATAAGGACAGAGTTTTCCTCCTTGATGCCCCAGTTTCGCCTTCTGGTCTCTTTGGAGACGCCATGAACACGGTTATCTCCAGATTCCAGGAGGCAAAAAGCCATGAGGAAGCCTTTGGGCAATTCCTTCCTCGTCGCACTCAGGGGGCGAGGCCGTCGGTCACCCAGTCTCGCCCTGATTCTGTTAGGAGGGAGGTTCAGAAACAGAGCATGGCAAGTCGTGCTCCCCCTCGCAGAGATTGGGGACAGGCTCGTCGCCCTCAGTAACCTCCCAAACAAGACCTCAGGGCTTGTATCTCCAAGAGAAAGAAGCCCTGACGGTCTTGTATCAACCCTGTGAGGGTAGTTCCCTTCGGGACAGGGCGCGTGTATCATTCACTTCAGCCCTCCCAATACCCTCACGAAACCTCTTCACTCCCGCCACCCTTGGTGTTTCGGGTGACAGGGGTTTCCAACAAAATGTTGAATGTACCGTTGCTCCCTGACATAATCCAGGACACGGAACATTCGACACCCCCTCGACAGGAAGTCTTGAAATTAGTTCCCATCTCAGAGAACCTGGCAGCGTGGAAACTTCTGCCAGGTATTTCTATGTGGGTTCTAAAAACAGTAGAAAAAGGCTACAGAATTCAGTTCGCTTGCCGCCCTCCGAGCTTCAACGGCGTGGTTTCCACTACTGTAAGCCCGGAACAGGCATGTCTATTTCAGGTAGAACTGCAAAATCTCTTGGAAAAAGGGGCCATAGAACATGTTCCCCTTCCAGAGAAAAAGTCTGGCTATTACAGCAGATACTTCCTGGTCCCCAAGAAAGGGGGGGGGGGGGGTTGCGTCTCATCTTAGATCTTCGTGCCTTGAACCGCTCGGTCAAGACGCTCAAGTTCAAGATGCTAACAGTCAGGTCCGTCGTGTCTCAGTTCCAACGTTTCGATTGGCTGGTCACGATCGACCTCATGGACGCATACTTTCATATTGGAATTCTGCCACAGCACAGGAAGTTCCTGAGGTTCGCTTTCGGGGACGAAGCCTTCCAGTATTGGGTCCTTCCATTCGGCCTAGCCCTATCACCCCGCACATTCACGAAATGCATGGATGCAGCACTGGCTCCGTTGCGACTCCAGGGCATCCGCATTCTGAATTATCTAGACGACTGGCTGATCCTAGCCTAGTCTCAAGAACTGGCAGTTCAGCACAGGGATATCGTCTTGGCTCATCTAGGTTCTCTGGGTCTGAGACTCAACGCCAAAAAGAGCGTTCTTTCCCCGACCCAGAAAATTTCCTATCTAGGGGTTATATGGAATTCGATCACGATGCAGGCACAGCTGTCTCCCGCTCATGTCATCTCCATTCAGAACTCCCTGAGCATTCTCAGGCTAGGTCAAGGTTGCACTGTTCTTCAGTTCCAACGAATATTAGGTCTCATGGCGTCTGCGTCCACGGTGATTCCTTTGGGCCTTCTCCATATGAGACCGTTTCAGCTGTGGCTAAAAGCCAGGGGGTTTCATCCAAGGGCCAGTCCCCTCAGGCAAATAAGGGTTACGCGCCCAGTGCTTCATTCCCTTTCTATGTGGTTCAGACCCCGGTTTCTCACCTTGGGTCCCACTCTTGGTGCGTTGTGTCGTCGCAGGATGCTTACGACAGACGCCTCCCTGACGGGTTGGGGTGCGGTCTTAAGTGGTCGTCCAGCCCAAGGGGAATGGGAGAGTCATCAACTCGATTGGCACATAAACCGCCTCGAGCTGATGGCAGTATTTCTGGCCCTGAAATACTTTCTCCAACATTTGAGAGGCTGCCATGTCCTTGTGCGGGTGGACAACACAGCAGCAGTCTCCTACATAAATCATCAAGGAGGCCTACGTTCTCGCCACCTCAATTTGCTGGCACGTCGGATTCTCCTTGGGCCCAGGGCAAGTTACTGTCACTCAGGGCAGTCTATATCTCTGGACGCCTGAATGTGGGAGCAGATTTTCTGTCCAGACAAAACTTACCATCGGGCGAGTGGAAACTCCATCCCGAGGTAGTACAACAGATTTGGGAGAGATTTTACAGAGCCGAAGTGGACCTCTTCGCCTCTCAAGAGACTGCGCAATGTCCCCTCTACTTCTCTCTGAGTCACCCAGCCCCCCTGGGTCTGGACGCGATGGCACATACATGGCCCAGAATGCGCCTGTATGCGTTCCTTCCGGTTTCTCTGCTCCCGGGAGTCCTGGCCAGAGTTCGCCAGCAAGGGTCTTGCCTCTTATTGATAGCGCCTCGCTGGCCAAACAGGGTTTGGTTCTCAGAGATGATGTCTCTCCTAGACGGCTCGCCCTGGGCGATTCCGGACAGGAGGGACCTTCTGTCTCAAGCACAGGGGACAATATTTCATCCCCGGCCCTAATTGTGGAAACTTCACGTTTGGCCCCTGAAGGGTACCAACTGAGGGACACAGGGCTGTCGCTTGGGGTTATTGAAACCATTCTTAGTGCTAGGGCTCCCTCCACCAGAAGAATTTACACCAATAAATGGGGTGTCTTCGAAAGGTGGTGCAGTTCACATGATGCAGATCCAGTTAACTGCCAAATTGTTTCAGTTCTGGAGTTTCTGCAGGAAAAACTGTCAGCAGGCATATGCCCCGCTACTCTCAGGGTTTATGTGGCCGCCATTTCGGCTTGCCACACCTTGATTGACGGGGTGCCTTTAGGGAGACATCCTCTACTCGCCCGCTTCATTCGTGGAGCCAGGCGACTGAGGCCTCCCGTTAGGGCCAGAACTCCTTCGTGGGACTTAACAATAGTCCTGGAGGCTCTGGTCGAGACCCCTTTTGAACCTCTGGAGTCAGCGTCTGACAGACTTCTGACTCTCAAGATGGTCTTCCTTATGGCTATTACCTCTCTTAAGAGGATTGGGGATCTACAGGCTCTGTCTATTCTGCCGACCTGTTTAGAATTTGCCCCCGGTATGGCCAAAGCAATTTTGCATCCTCACCCTGATTACCTTCCTAAAGTTCCTTTTTCGACAATACATCCTGTCACTTTAGAAGCCTTCTGCTCCCCGCCGTTTTTAACGCCGGAGCAGGAAAGACTTCACGGACTCTGCCCAGTCCGTGCCCTTCAGATTTATGTCCACCGCACAAGCCAGTGGCGTAAATCAGGGCAATTGTTTGTTTGCTATGGGGGCCGCAACAGGGGGGCGGCCGCTACTAAGCAGACTATGTCACATTGGGTGAGGGATGCTATTGCCCTGGCCTATGAGGCGCGCGGTCAAGCTTCGCCAGTAGGTGTCAGGGCTCACTCCACCAGAGGGGTCGCTTCCTCTAAAGCCTTGGCTAGAGGGGTCCCTCTGCAGCAAGTTTGTGATGCGGCAGGTTGGTCCTCTCCGCACACATTCATTAAATTCTATAGATTGGATGTTCATGCTACTCCGGGCTCTTACGTCCTCGAGTCGACATCTCAAACTCATGTAGGAACAAGTTTGTGACATGGCGGGCTGGTCCTCTCCACGCACATTCTACAATTTTCTACATGGGCTAGGATGTTTTGCTACCCCGGACTATGTCCTTGGGTCGACATCCCAGGCTCATGCCAAATCCAAGTTCATGGTACGAACTTTTGAGTTAGAGCCCTTGGATCGGCTTCTCAAACTCATCTTTTGACTTTGTGGGCTAGATGCTCCGCTACTCCGGACTCTTATGTCTTTGAGTCGACATCTCAAGCTCATGTCTAACCAGGTTTGTGATACGGCAGGCTAGTCCTTTCCGCACACACTCTTCGGATTTTATGGTGTTAGATGTTCTGCTACTCCGGGCTTATGCCCTTGAGTCGACATCTTAAGCTCATGTCTGGAACCTCTCGCGTTCTGTGAAAACACTTCACAACGATCAGGGGTCCGGACAGCCCCAGTGCGGCGGCGTGGGCATTTCGTTCCCCATAGCGCTTAGCAGCGCAGCATCAAAGTGAAGCTTTTTGTAAAGGGAACGTCTCGGGTTACTTGTGTAACCCTTGTTCCCTGAAAAAAGCGGAACGAGATGCTGCGCTTCTTTTGCCGCACTGGGACGTCCCAGGACCGCTCTTCAGAAAAATAATCTGACGACACTCTGGTGACGCCTCCTATTTATAGCCTGGCCACAGGTGCGTCCAATGATCTCACCAACCGAGGCTATAAATTCCAGTCAATTTCATTGACGTGTTACACACATGTTCAGAGCAGCTCACAATAAGATTGTTTCCCCATAGCGCTTAGCAGCGCAGCATCTCGTTCCGCTTTTTTCAGGGAACAAGGGTTACACAAGTAACCCGAGACATTTTTCAAATTCGATCTGGTGACACTAGTGGTGCAGAAACAGTACATTTTTGCTGTAAGTTAATGGGCAACTGACTTTTAGGCAATTTTGTAGATCCATCCATCCATCTTCTATAGCTGCTTGTCTCATGCAGGGTCACAGGTTGTGCTGAAGCCTATCCCAGCTGTCTCAGGCCGAAGGCAGGGTAACACCCACAGACATACACATTCACAATCTCACTCACACCTACAATTTAGAGTCTCCAATTAACTTTACCTGCATGTCTTTTGGACTGTGGGGGAAACTAGAGCACCCAAAGGAAACTCACACAAACACAGGGAGAACATGCAAACTCCATACAGAAAGGCCCAGTTGAGCCAGGACTCAAACCCAGGAACTTCTTGCTGTGAGGTGACAGTGCTACCCACTGAGCCACCGTTTGTTTTTTTTTGTTTGTTTGTTTGTTTGTTTGTTTGTTTGTTTGAGTTAATGGGAAAAAAATTAAATAATTTTCCTGTATAGTGTACATCACTAAGAAACAACTGAAATTGGGCCTTCTGAAAAAATAAAAACAAAGTAACAATAGAGTACTGTCAGGGGATGGAAGTCTACCATGAGCCAAAAACAATTATAAAACAGAGAAAGAGAGAGATAGCACAGTTGTAGGTTGGCGTTTTACTGGGAACATTAAAGAAACAGTAATTTGTTGGACTCAAATCATGGCCCAAAGTTTGTTGCCACTTGTTTGTTTTCCGTGTATGCTCTGGCCTCCCATAGTATTGCAAAGAAATTTCAATTATGTTCTCGGAGAGGCAGGCGACAGGGCCCTTTGAGAGTGCCAGGCGAACCAGTGGCGTGATGAATGGCTAGCCTTTAATGTTATGGGGGATTAAAGATAACTTTTGAATGATCCCTTGCTCAACGTATAGGCTGCTCCTCTTTTATCCAAGCATAATACATTTTCAGCTTAGGGATGCACAGGTATCCCATTGATTACATCGGGTTCCACTTAAGTTCCTGGAGAGGGTGGGTGCAGCAAAATATCCATCTCACAGTAAGACTGAAGCTCCCTTAATGATTCACTAGCACAACATAAATTATGGTTTTTAGCACTTGAATGCCTTTGTTCTACCCAATTGGTGGAGCCAATGGAGATAGTGGAGCTAGACTGTGAAAAGAGATCACATTAATTTGTTGTGGTCTTCCACCTCTTCTACAACAAGCGTCCTGAATTAGATAGGCTATGTTCACCCAGCAGCAGAACATGGTTGTTAGTCCTGTGCTAAATATGGTTACGTTCACACAGAGTTTGTTTATAACTGAGAGTGACAGCAGCAGGAATTTACAGGAATCATACCCGCATTATAAGATTGAGCTTGGTAAACCAGATAAGGATATCTTATAAATACAATAGAGAAGGAGTTAAAAAAAGGGGTGGGAGCTCAAAACTAACAGAAAAGACATACAGAGCCCCTGTGGAAGTCTTGCACTCTTTTGGAGCTGGCACAACCTCTTTCTGGCGTAACCCAGCCCCCTTATGGAGTAACCCTAACCTCTTTTGGAGATCCCACCCTGATTTGGTGATCCCTGGGATGCACGTATTCCTACTTGGTAAAACCCAGTGGGTCAGGAATTGGCTAGTTAGCAGTTCGCTTTTAGCTCCTGATGGTAGAGATTGGAACTATACAGGTGCTGGTCATATAATTAGAATATCATCAAAAAGTTGATTTATTTCAGTAATTCCATTCAAAAAGTGAAACTTGGATATTATATTCATTCATTACACACAGACTGATATATTTAAAATGTTTATTTCATTTAATTGTGATGATTAAAACTGACAACAAATGAAAATCCCAAATTCAGTATCTCCGAAAATTAGAATATTACTTAAGACCAATACAAAAAAAGGATTTTTAGAAATGTTGGCCAACTGAAAAGTATGAGCATGAAAAGTATGAGCATGCACATTTCAGGCTCCTTTTGCCTGAATTACTGCAGCAATGCGGCGTGGCATGGAGTCGATCAGTCTGTGGCACTGCTCAGGTGTTATGAGAGCCCAGGTTGCTCTGATAGTGGCCTTCAGCTCTTCTGCATTGTTGGGTCTGGCGTATCGCATCTTCCTCTTCACAATACCCCATAGATTTTCTATAGTGTTAAGGTCAGGCGAGTTTGCTGGCCAATTAAGAACAGGGATACCATGGTCCTTAAACCAGGTACTGGTAGCTTTGGCACTGTGTGCAGGTGCCAAGTCCTGTTGGAAGATGAAATCTGCATCTCCATAAAATTGGTCAGCAGCAGGAAGCATGAAGTGCCCTAAAACTTCCTGGTAGACGGCTGCGTTGACCTTGGACCTCAAAAACCACAGCGGACCAACACCAGCAGATGACATGGCACCCCAAACCATCACTGACTGTGGAAACTTTACACTGGACTTCAAGCAACGTGGATTCTGTGCCTCTCCTCTCTTCCTCCAGACTCTGGGACCTTGATTTCCAAAGAAATGCAAAATTTACTTTCATCAGAGAACATAAATTTGGACCACTCAGCAGCAGTCCAGTCCTTTTTGTCTTTAGCCCAGGCGAGACGCTTCTGACGCTGTGTCTTGTTCAAGAGTGGCTTGACACAAGGAATGCGACAACTGAAACCCATGTCTTGCATACGTCTGTGCGTGGTGGTTCTTGAAGCACTGACTCCAGCTGCAGTCCACTCTTTGTGAATCTCCCCCACATTTTTGAATGGGTTTTGTTTCACAATTCTCTCCAGGGTGTGGTTATCCCTATTGCTTGTACACTTTTTTCTACCACATCTTTTTCTTCCCTTCGCCTCTCTATTAATGTGCTTGGACACAGAGCTCTGTGAACAGCCAGCCTCTTTAGCAATGACCTTTTGTGTCTTACCCTCCTTGTGCAAGATGTCAATGGTCGTCTTTTGGACAGCTGTCAAGTCAGCAGTCTTCCCCATGATTGTGTAGCCTACAGAACTAGACTGAGAGACCATTTAAAGGCATTTGCAGGTTTTTTGAGTTAATTAGCTGATTAGAGTGTGGCACCAGGTGTCTTCAATATTGAACCTTTTCACAATATTCTAATTTTCTGAGATACTGATTTTGGGGTTTTCATTAGTTGTCAGTTATAATCATCAAAATTAAAAGGAATGAACACTTGAAATATACCAGTCTGTGTGGAATGAATGTATACATTATACAAGTTTCACTTTTTGAATGGAATTACTGAAATAAATCAACTTTTTGATGATATTCTAATTATATGACCAGCACCTGTACTCAATGAAAGCAATGATGGCAAAAAGCCAGTTTCTCAATTGACAGCGATTCAAAAGTAGAATGTAAATGTACAAACGTAAATTGCAATTATTTCATTTCATTCCCGTTGACTGCTTCTGCTCCACTAGAATTGCCAACAGAATTAAAATTTTTCTATTCTTCTGGGGAGCCCTGCGCTTGCCAAGCAGATGCTATTGACATAAATGGAAATGCTAATGATAGCTTTTTCCAGGTATTTTAGAGCTACTTGGTGTGAATATATCATTAGATGGTTGATCACCATGACAAGAACAAGGATAGATTCAAAAGGTTTTGAAAGGCCATGGTAACTAAAATTGTAATTAGGACCATTTCTCAACCAATGCTTTACTTATTTGCTTGCTTTGAGGCTAAAATATTTTGTTTTAAGAATTTAATGTTGAGCCACGCTGAGCGCTCTTAAAATATATATTAAGAAATGGGTAATCATCTGGATTGAAGGACATCTGAAATTAGCCATAAAAAGACTGATTTCAGCTCTGAAACACTCTTTCATTATCTTCATAAAGAAATGCAGTGTAATTTGTCATCTTATTAGCCTAAGTAAAATCCAAATGAAAACAGATGCTAAAATCTCCATCATCCCAGGAGTAATAATCCACCCACGCCTGAATGAGAGTGTAGAGTACAGTATAGCATTAATCCTTTGTGGAAATTTTTTTAATGTTGGAGCCTCTGCCCGGACCAATATAACAGATTGAACAGTCACGAGAAAACAGCACCTCATTGGTTGGTGATGACAGATTTTCTCTCAGGGTATGGTCATCTGTCTGCACCTCCAAAGTGTGGCTCTATCTCCACACATGAGGCTACCTGAGCGACTTCCATCGCTCTGAACATTCCTGAGAATCAGATCACTTATAAAACACCCTCGCAACACACCAGCACAGCATTAATGAAAGCCATGCAACTTTTATTTCACACGCCATTGCACAGTATCATGTTTCATGTAATTTACTGTGTTTTGTAGTCTTTAAATAAACCAGCTTAGATTCTTCTTTTGATAATGCAGAATTCCCTGTGCAGCAGCCTGGCAAAGTTAGCTATGCTCCACTCCCAAGGTTCTTGATTCTACAAAGCTGTGCGTTGCCCAAGGTGATGGTATTGTTTGGTACATTATGACGGGAGAGGAGTAAAAAATTAAGGTGAAACACAGGACAATATCTGCTTGTTCAAGATGTAGCTCTGCAGAGTGCATCAGCTGTTTTTTCTTTGAGGAAGTGAATGTATCAAAAAAAGATAGAAGTTTAAAAAAAAAAAAGATAGAAGATAGAAAAGATATTATTTGTGTGCAAGTGAGCAAATGGCATCTTTTTGAGAGCCAAACTGCTCATTTAGCCTTAAAATATAACAGAGGTCTTTCTGCAGGGATAATCTAAAGTCAACCCCTGAGACTTAAATATTTAGTTTTATAGTTTTATTTTTCAAGTCAAGGTATGTTGAGACAGACCTTGAAGTCATGTTTACACCCTGTTATAACATCTGTCTCAGGTCATTTAATCACAAGAGGTCAGTAGAGACAGATCACATTTACACCTATAAGAAATGTGGCCCCTTTACACCAGCCATTAACATGCATTTCATATCTGGATATTTTCTGGATATTATTTAGCTGGACTGCATTTACACCTTGCAGTCAAATGTGTGTGACAAGACGATCTCTACAAACACTTTTCATGTGGAGTTCAAAGTGACAAATGCAGCTTCATAATTGTTTTACCAAAGAGGAAAGCCACAATTAACATTGTGGAGGATGAGAGTTTAAGTGATTTAATGCCCACTGCAATGAAACACAAACTACGGATACTGCATATTTCAATAAGTCAACCTCCCAATTAGGGAACATTTAATTTTACTTAAATTGGTGCTATTTGAGTGTATTTCAAAGAGTTGAATACTTTGTTTGGAAAATCTTAATAAAACATCATTGCTACATATAGTTCTGTTTTGTTTTTTCAAGAAGGAACTAAATGAATTTTGAGAGGAAAAAATCTATAATATTATATAGAGTCAAATTTAATTCCAGCACTTTCAAAATCTGAGATTAACCACGATTCATTTTGAAAAAATCATGCAATTAATCGTGATTAAATATTTTAATCGACTGACAGCATTAATGTATGCCCTTTGTATACCACTCTAAACAGACATTGGGAACTGTCAGAATGAGGTTCAAGATTGTCTGAGAAAAGCCAAATCAACACTGTCCTCAGCAAAGGGTGGAAATTAAATTCCACAAGCTTTCTAATGAAATCCTTCCTCCATCAGTGACACTGCTCAGATAGAAAGATGCATGGCCAGATTAGATAGAAAGGCATGATTTTCTCTGGCCGATGTCCTTGACTTCTTTTGTTAATGTTCAACCGTTAGTACAACGCTAGTTGGGATGTTTCAGTCTTCCCAACAAATTGTAGATAAGATATTTGATTATTTTATTTTTGTCGCTTGAAAAAAAAATTCTGTTAAATGTGGAGGATCTTTGTTTAAAGGTGAAATGTGTATTTTTTTCAGTCTCCATACTTTCTTCCATCACAGTTCAGTATGTAGAGACAACTCTAAGTAAGGCATTTGTAGTTTGACTTCCCGAAGCGTATAAACACAGTGGCTATGTGGCACCTTCAGAATATTGCTCTGTTCGTTTGAGCAGTCACACATGTCAACTTTTGGAGAGGGACATACAGTTTGGAAAAATAATGGAAAATGGGGGCAGGGCAGAAGTAGCGGTAGGAAAAACCAGTGCTTGAAGTGGGTGGGTATTCACCAGTACACAGAACCTGAACATCTCTAATTTAGTCAACAGAGTACCGGCAGTTTTTGTTGCATACCACGACTTCTCAGAGTCTCCTGGTACAATGTAATTTCTTTATGTAATGTAATACAGTGGATGATTTGATGTGGGCTGCCAATTTATCTGACACTCCGATGGATTTTGATAAAGCTGTGTCACAGTCTAAATATCTGAGCACTAATGAGCAAAACTCAGAGGTGATTTTAACAATATGTGCAACAGCACCAGTGATCCATGGTCCAATTCTGGACTGGAGCACACGTGTTTAAGCTTGTCTGGGCTTAGTTCAGTTACACTGCTCTTTAAAACATGAACCAGCAACATTTAGGTAGGCACATTTTATCACATCTTATTCAATCAAAATGTATTTATGCAAATTGCTTAACTAGCAGGAGCAGTCAAAACTACAGACTTAAAAAATACAGCTGTTACAGAAGTGATGTCTGCTCATATGCACAACCTCTTTCAACAAAAAGCTTTTATTCTCCATTCTTCAAGTGTTAAACAGGTGTGTCTCATCTGTTCATGGTCAGTCGTGCTCATTAAAAGTGAAAATGTGAAGAGTCATTAAACCTGAATACATGCATATATCCTGATTGTGTTTGGTTCTATAATCATATGTGTGTCAGAGTTCTCACCCTGAACATCATCAAATCAGTTTGTTCTCCATTTACAAATGATTATCTTCACAAATATTTGTCTCCTGCACAAATTTATATATAGACTTTAGCAGATCTAAATGTTCTTCCTCTGTTTTCATTAACAATAACCCTACATCATACGTTTTAATTTCAAAGTGAAGTTAATTGAAACCTATTGGTTATTTGAGGGTGTGAGGTCAATTTTGTCCTTTAACCAGATCTTAAAAAGGAATTTATGTCCAGACCAATATAAACAAACACACATTATTAAGAGCTTTTTTTTTCATGTTAAGTTTCATTGTTAGTTACAATGAAAGTGTTAGGTAAGAAAAATAAGTAATATACTCTGGCCTCTAATCTGGCATCTGAAGAAAGTAGTAGAAGCCCTGCTGTATAGTATCCCCCAAATACATTTTTATATAAACATATGTTTTTAACAAAAGCTGTCTCCGAGCATCATTCTCAAGATCTTATGATCTGGTCTGATTTTCATTTTCTCTTAAAGTGATGTGTCTACTTAGAATAAAATATCACAACAACATTGTAGGACAACATCACATGAACTCTTAAGGTTAACCAAGAAAGAGGCACGACAGGCACTTATTTATTTATTATTATTTTCATTTGGAACCTATTTGTATTTAATTTTTTTTCCATCCTTTGAGATATTTAAAATAAGAATGCTAATTATCTAGAGCTTGTGTGGTTTTATGTACTTGTGGCTACCGCAGTGCTTTGGGTTGACTATTACGGCTTAACACATTCCTTTATTTCATCAAGGCTTGATTACTGCTGTGAAGATTCTCCTTCTCTTTTAGATAATCTGATGCTCTTAAATGAAAGCCTTTTCATTGTTCTAAACTTTCCCGTTTGCCTCTATTGTGCTCAGCAGACCCTGTACAGAAGGGTCTGGCTACAGACTGGCTCACCAGTGTGAATGCTTATATTGTATAACATACTTCTTTCAAAACTAAATCTGTTGCCATGGCTTCTTGAGCAACTAAGTTTAGTGTCTGGCTGTTCATCAACACTAGTATGTAATAAAAAATGCTAACTGCAAATTATAAAATGCAACTAGCCATATAATCATGCATAGTTAGTAGAGCAAAATAAATATGCTTAACCATATTTAAAAAGGAGAAATATCTTCCTACTGTATGTAGGGTATTACATATATAATTTAGAGATGTGGACGGGGTCAGTTAAAATGGATATTTTGCTCGCATTTTACCATCATTATAAATAGGGTAATTTGCATGCATGCTAAATTTAGAAGGGAATTTAGGGTCTTGAAATGTGTGAGCTATGAACTAAATTAAACTGTCCATATTAGGTAATGTAATGTATAACGGAATTAGTCACATTCGACAACCATTATAAATTAGACAAATAACAAATAACTAGATTATTTGTCTTAATAGATTCTCCACCATTGAAATCATAATGCAATGTCTTGTTGTATCAGCTCACAATTTCTACTGTAAGGAATTAGCTTTAATAAGTGAATTATGATTATTGAGAGTTATGGAGAGGAATATTATATGGAATTATGGAGAGATATTATTCTCATGGCTTGTTGAAAATAATATCACATATATTTAGGTACAGCTTTGAAGTGAAATCTTTCAGAAACAGGGATGAGATTATTTATCAAAATATACCACAGTCAGGTCGTCTTTGAACACAGACAAACTTTATTACTATTCTAAACATAAATCTAATCTAACACATATATACATGAGACAGGTTGGTGAAAAGTGACAGAATGTGAAATAACTGATCAGTACAGTGAAAATGAACATTATGGAGTCTGTTGACAATACCTTAAGAAACATTTCATCCTTCTTTGAGTCTACATCGATTTGCTATCAGATTACCCAAATTATTTGATTAATACACCAGTACTTTGAGCACAATACTGGAGATGTACTTGCTTGTCTTTGTGATGTTTCCTTGCATTTTTGGTGTGGCTAGATTCTTGGTCGAAAGTTCGCTCTGTCAATGTTTTAATCGCTTTGTGACCGAATTTATTGTCTGTATGAATGGTGAAATTAGCTGTGAAGCTAGGCCTTCTCACTCCGGAACACTGAGTCCCGAGTTCCCTTGGATCTCACATGGGAGGACCTGGCCGTCAGTGGAGTGGAAGAAAAGAGTGAAGAGAAGAGAGTTCTTCCTATTTGGAACTATTCCTATTTGGAACTATCCCCCAAAGGTGTCCTGCATCAATCAGAAGTGACTTTTCAGAATAATTTTAGTTGAATGAGATAAATCATAAAGAATTAAAGATTATATTTATCATTTATAGATGACTGCACATTGCTACACACATTTTAAAGAGGTCCATCAGTCTATAATCATTAATTTGTCAGGTACAAATGTTACCACAGTTCAAAGCAATTTTCAGCATTATTTAGCAAGGCTAGATTAAGATGAAATGTCTTAGAGTTGTGCAAATCTGACGGTCCTTGTAACCTTACACAGAACAGCGTGGTGGGGGGGTTCTTGTGAAGGCCGGTAATTTATTACGTGGAAACATTCCAAACTGAAAGGCTGGGTTTCTCATTTAAAATAATGTTGGAATTCTTCTGTATATATAATCTTACATGTATAATTTTGCTGTTGATGTCAAACACTGTGCTTCCTATCAAACTTTTCTGTATTTTGGTAGAAATTTCTGTCACTTGGTAGAAGCTAGACAACTGCCTCATGAACAGGTTGAATGATATTCCCTCATCCTCAAAAAACATAAAAAAAAACTTTGCAAGGTAATAGAAAATATAACTCAGAGTACAGAAAATACTGCTGGTCCACAAACAAGACCAGCGCAAAACCAGCATAATCATTAATGTCATGGATACTAATGTAACCTCCGTTCTTTGATGGAGGGAATGAGACGTTGTGTCAGTGTAATGACAATAAGGGTCGCTACTGGGAGCCCCATACATCTCTGATCTTTGAGAAAAGGCCATTGAAAATTGGTGAGTGGAATTTGCATGCCACTCCCCCAGACATACGGGTATATAAGGAGCTGGAATACAAACACTGATTCAGGTTTCGCACAGAGAAGCCGAGACAAAGTCCTAACCATTTCATCGGGTAGTTCAGTGTTGTGGCAGGAGGGACACAACGTCTCGTCCCATCCATTAGGGAACAGAGGTTACGTTAGTAACCATGACGTTCCCATTCTGTCGCTCACTTGACGTTGTGTCAAAGTAGTGACACTAGGGGTCCCTATAGAAAATGCCACAACAGCTAAACCATGTTATGTGAACTGCTGATGCAGGTGCAAGCTAGATGATGCATGAGTAATTGCATTGCATCAGTCTGCACGTAACCTCCCCCAACTAATGCATAGGCATCAAAAGGTCCCCTGCACATTTGGGACAAGTTGACTTTTCAAAAAATAAGGACCGGCTGACCGAGCCGCATCCTCTTCTCTCCAAAAGGAATAAAATCGTTCAGCTGGGGGCCATAAAAGATCCATTTCGGGGGGTGTCCCTCCAAAGAGGAGGACACCATGGAGAACACACCCCACCCAGAGGAGTGGGGGGGTTTAGAGTGGGAATACATCACATGGTCTTACCAAGTCTGGTCAGAAGCACGTTATGTGGATGGGTCCTGTGGTATATCCTACACGAAGGGGGAGGAGTTACTACAAAGAGGCCTCTGCCCAAGAAAGACACTGTTTACCAATGTGGAAACCCTTTTGCGGAAAATGCATACCATAGGGTTATTCGATGCATGTGGAGCACCTACCCCAGTACAGGGCCTAATTGACACAGGTACTGGGCCAGCGGCAAATTTCTCAGAAAACTCACCAGCCACAGGGCTAAGGAGGAAGGACATCCAGGGTCCACACTTTAGTGAACGTGACTGGGAGGAGTGCACATCTTCGCCTCAAGGGAGGGGAAAGGCAATAAACGCAAGCGGTACACCCGGCCAGCTGTCCCGAGACTTACATGTTTAAACCTGACAACACACGGGATGAAACCAGCTCAACCCATAGGTTGTAGAACCTTGCAAAGTGTTAGGTGCTGCCCAGCCAGCTGCTCTTCAGATGTCTGCTAAAGAGGCGGCATTGATCAGAGACCAGGAGACTGCTACACCCTTAGTAGAATGAACGTGCAGCTCAACAGGGGGTTGCTCGTCTTGGGCATGATATGCCATAGCGATGGCATCAGTGACCCAGTGGGCGATCCTCTGTGTGGAGACAGTGCTTCTGTGGCATCGGGGGTGTGGTCAAGTGCCCGTCCGGAGAGAGAGAAGCAGTAAGGGCACTTACAAAATCCTCACCGATCAGGGCACAACACAATACGCGAGCTTTATGAATTATTTGGTATTAAATTGATTCGCACCAGCGTTTACCATCCACAGACAGATGGCCAGGTGGAGAGATTTAATAAAACCCTTAAGAACATGATTCGTAAGTTTGTGCACGATGATGCTAGAAATTGGGATAAATGACTCGACCCCTGTTATTTGCAGTACGAGAGGTCCTGCAAGCCTCTACTGGCTTCTCCCCATTCAAACTGCTGTATGGGCGGCGCCTGCGTGGGGTGCTTGATGTCATCCACAAAGCTTGAGAGGAGGGACCTACACATAGCAAAAATTAAATTGAGTACATTCTTGATCTTAGAGCAAAACTCCACACACTGGGGCAACTAATACAGGAGAATTTGCTCCAGGCTCAAGAACGACAGCGACGACAGTATGGCAGGGGTACTCAGCTAAGGGAATTTGCACCGGGAGATAAGGTACTCGTATTACTCCCAACATCGAGCTCCAAATTACTCGCCAAGTGGCAAAGGCCCTTTGAGGTCACAAAAGGAGTCTGGGAACTCGATTATGAGGTAAAGCGAACCGATAGAGGGGGCGCACATCAAATATATCACCTCAACCTCCTGAAATTATGGAGGAGATGGTCCCTGTGATGTTGGCTATGGTAGTTCCGGAGAGGGCATTGCTTGGGCCAAACACAAAATGAAAATAGTTCGGGAGGAATTAGATGCGATGCTCGATATGGGGGTAATTGAGGAATCCTGCGCCTGAATGAGATAATGAACCCCATCCTGAGATGGGCCCGCGTTCCCATCCCAGAACTCAATGGGGGCATACGAGCGTGCTGGGGGAATGGTAGGTCCATGGGGGGATTCCCAGCTGAGAAGCTCCCACTGAAGTCCCCAGATCAACCCGAGTGCTAATCGACTCCGCCTCTAACTCGTAAGTAGAAGGACGGTGCCGGGGAGCTGCTGGGGCGGCTTTCACTCTGATGAAGGAAAGCTGTGACCGTAACGTAGCCATGGTCATAATCTCGCAATGAGGGCAGGAACCATCCACGAACACTATCCCCGTGCAGGTAGCACCCAAGCATGTGAGACAGCGATCGTGGCTGCCAGAAGCGTAGAGATAGCAACCACAACCAGTAATAACACACAAACGAAAAGGATCTTGAAAAAGATGCTTTTGTAAGTACCACTCTTTTAGTAGAAATATTCTATTTTAGAACATGAATTTTAGAACTGGCTGCTGAAGCGCCTAGGGGTGTTTCTCTGCACAACACCAGTGCAAGAGGGGGAGAACCACTGTAATGCGCCTTAAAAACAAAAGCTCGTAAGAGCGAGAGATGTATGGCTGGCAGAGTAATTAGGCTCAGTGAAATACAACCACTCGGCACTGAAGAATATGTCTGAATCAGTGTTTGCATTCCAGCTCCTTATATACCCGTATGTCCGGGGGAGTGGCATGCAAGTTCCACTCGACAATTTTCATTGGCTTTTTCTCAAAGATTAGGTGGGATGGGACATCGACACAAGGTCGAGTGAGTGACAGAAGGGGAATGGAACTTCATGATGGTCTTTTAAGCAGGATTAAGCAAGTCAATGTAGGACTTTTTACTATACTGTGAACCTATTTTCCTACAAAAAAAATTAATAATAAAAATTATATATATATACAGGGTACATACACTGCATCTGGAAAGTATTCACAGCGCTTCACTTTTTCCACATTTTGTTATGTTACAGCCTTATTCCAAAATGTATTACATTCATTAATTTCCTCAAAATTCTACAAACAATAACCAATAATGACAACGTGAAAGAAGTTTGTTTGAAATCTTTGCAAATTTATTAAAAATAAAAAATGAAAAAATCGCATGTACATAGGTATTCACAGCCTTTGCCATGACACTCAAAATTGAGCTCAGGTGCATCCTGTTTCCACAGTTCATCCTTGAGACATTTATACAACTTGATTGGAGTCCACCTGTGATAAATTCAGTTGATTTTACATTTTTGGAAAGGCACACACCTGTCTGTATAAGGTCCCACAGTTAACAGTGCATGTCAGAGCACAAACCAAGCCATGAAGTCCAAGGAATTGTTTGTAGACCTCCAAGACAGGATTGTATTGAGGCACAGATCTGAGGAAGGGTACAGAAAAATTTCTGCAGCATTGAAGGTCGAATGAGCACACTGGCCTCCATTATCCATAAATGGAAGAATTTTGGAACCACCAGGACTCTTCCTAGAGCTTGCCACCCGGCCAAACTGAGCGATCGGGGGATAAGGGTCTTAGACGGAAGTTTGCCAAAGGCACCTGAAGGACTCTCAGACCATGAGAAACAAATTTCACTGGTCTGATGAAACAAGCATTGAACTCTTTGGCCTGAATGGCAAGCGTCATGTCTGGAAGAAAACCACGCACCACACATCACCTTGCCAATACCACACCTACAGTGAAGCATGGTGGTGATAGCATCATGCTGTGGGGATGTTTTTCAGCGGCAGGGACTGGGAGACTAATCAGGATCGAGGGAAAGATGAATGCAGCAATGTACAGAGACATCCTTAATGAAAACCTGCTCCAGAGCACTCTGGACCTCACATTTGGTCGAAGGTTCATCTTCCAACAGGACAATGACCCTAAACACACAGTCAAGGTAACAAAGGAGTGGCTATGGGACAACTCTGTGAATGTCCATTAGTTGCCCAGCCAGAGCCCAGACTTGACCCCAATTGAACATCTCTGGAGTGATCAGAAAATGGCTGTGCACCAATGCTTCCCATCCAACCTGATGGAGCTTGAGAGGTCCTGCAAAGAAAAATGGGAGAAAATGCCCAAAAATAGGTATGCCAAGCTTGTAGAATCATACAGAAAAAGACTTGAGGCTGTAATTGGTGCCAAAGGTGCTTCAACAAAGTATTGAGCAAAGGCTCTGAATACTAATGTACATGTGATTTTTTTTTTTTTTTTCGTTTTTTTTTCGTTTTTTATTTTTAATAAATTTGCAAATATTTCAAACACACTCCTTTCATGAAGTCATTATGGGGTATTGTTTGTAGAATTTTGAGGAAAATAAGGAATTTAATACATTTTGGAATAAGGCAGTAACCTAGCAAAATGTGGAAAAAGTGAAGCGCTGTGAATACTTTCCGGATGCACTATATATATATATATATATATATATATATATATATATATATATTTATCAATAAATGTTGATGTGAAGCCTAAAAGGTTACAACAGGTTCTTTATTCCAAAATGTATTTGTATTCCTAAACTACTAAAAGTATTCAGTGCTCAGCACTGATTCCAACAATAATATAGAGTTAAATTAATCTGGAAATGTTACAGCATAAATTTGTGCTGCAAACTCCTCAATCAAGATGCCATATTAGCTGCACATGCTGTATCATTTCAAGTGCTCATTCTCTTCCTGCTGTTATCTAAGAGTTAGGCCTAGCCAGCTCAATAGCATCAAAAAAGAGGACAAGAAAAAAGTGATCAAACACTCTCCATACAAATGTGTATTTATCTTTCCCCGATGGGCCATTAGAAAGGCAAGGTATTCATTTGTAAATTACATTTGCCAACTAAATTAAAGAGGGGAGGACATAATGGATGGATACTGACTGTGGAGACTCCGAGTCGGGCATAAATAAATACAGGGAGGGGCTGAGAGGAGTGCTTATCAGGAGAGGAAGAGAAGACCATGCATAATATGAAAGAAAATATTTGTGGCATAATATTGATTATATAAATAAATAAATAAACTCGTCCATCATTTATTTAAAAATCATGGTTAGAGTAAGGCACTTTAAATGGAAGTGAATGTGGCCAGTCCATAAAATTAAAAATACATTGAAAATACACACTATTTCAACAATATAGCCACAAAACATAAACATTGTATGTGTTAACATGACACTAGTTTGATACAATCTCTGTTCTACATTATTTTAGTGCGATAAAATCACTTTTAGGTTTTAACTGCATTGCTTTGTCATAGCAATGAAGTTGTAATATTGGACATAACTTTACACTGATAAGGTTGGTAAGTGATTTTATCACATTTCAACACATATGTTTACATCTTGTAGGTGTACTTTTCAAACTGTATATTTTATTACCAGCCCGTCTGGCACCAACAATTATCCATGCAATTATCTAATCAGCCAATCGTGTGGCAGCAGTGCAGTGCATAAAATCATGCAGATACAGGTCAGGAGCTTCAGTTAATGTTCACATCAACTATCAGAATGGGGGAAAAATTTGATCTGAACCGTGACATGATTCTTGGTGCCAGATGGGCTGGTTTGAGTATTTCTTTAACTGCTGATCTCCTGGGATTTTCATACACAACAGTCTCTAAAATTTTCTCAGAATGGCGCTCGAAACAAAAAATATCCAATGAGTGGCAGTTCTGCAGATGGAAACTCCTTGTTAATGAGAGAGGTCAACAGAGAATGGCCAAACTGGTTCGAACTGACAAAGTCTACAGTAACTCAGACAATCAATCACGGGTGCATTTCACATACAACAATATAACGCACTGCTGAACATAGCAAGGCTGTGACAGCAGTAACACCTTTGCTGTTACACCTTATGAACACCATGCAGACTTCCTCCTCATGAAATCCAGCTGGCCAATCAACAGTTCCATATTATTTTCAACATCCCCAGAGTGATTGGTGTCATCGATGGCACCCTTATCCCAGTGGAAACTCCTGAGGTGAATGAGCCCTTGTACATTTGCAGGAAGGGCTATCCAGACATTAATGTTCAAGTAATGTATGATCACCTGGGGTCTTCACTGACATTGTGGCAAAATGTCCTGGAAGCACACATGACTCTTTTAAGTGGGCCATTTCAGCAATTTGGTGACAGCTGGCTGCTGGGAGACAGTGAATGTCCTCTTCACCCATTCCTCTTGACACCTGTGCACCATCCAGCCACCATTGCAGAGGAAAGATTCAATGGAAGGATGAGCTCTATAAAGGAGAGGGCTATAGGAGTGTGGAAACAACGTTTTCGCTGCATCAGCAAGTCCAGTGGCGGCCTGAAGCTGAACTGCTCCAAAACCTGTGCTATTGAAGTGGTTACTGCAATTTTCAACAACATTGCAGTCAGGGAACATTTTCAACTTCCTGAGGAGGAAGAGGGGTTTGTGCTCATGCTGATGATGAAGAAGATGATGCTACCGATGATGATGATGATCCTCTGAACCCACATCAAGGCAGAATGCATCATGCAGGAGCAGAAGTCAGAGAACATTTAATTCAACAGATTATGATTTTTTTTTTTTTAAAGTTTGGTTACTGTATTTTCTATTATTTCATCTGACTGACATAACTTATGTTAATAAACAATTTGTGTAATTGCCTACCTTGGTCTATGTTTTTTTTCTTTCTTCGCTTGCAATCATTAATTGAAAGACTGCTGCATACAAGAAGCATACTATACATTTGTTTTCTATAATATAGCCTATTGAGAATATTCCATAACTGTTGAAAAATAGAGAGTGCGCTGACATGACAACCCTGTTTTTCTCTCACGAGTATGTTTGGCCCTTAAGTGTGTGCGTTACGCTTATAATGTGTGTCCACGAGAGCGGGAGTGTGTGTGTGTGTGTGTGTGTGTGTGAGAGAGAGAGAGGGAAAGCGCAAGGATTTTTCCCACAGATATTTCAGATAATGTAGAAACTGTTGTATTGATCAAGTGTATCTAGCTTTGATACAGTTCAAGCCTTTGTTGCTAATTTGAAAGCGTCATGTTAGTACTAGCAACGGAGGATGTGGTGCTTTACTCTCTCTCTCTCTCTCTCTCTCTCTCTCTCTCTCTCTCTCTCTCTCTCTCTCTCTCTCTCTCTGTGTTTGTATGTGTGTGAGCATGTATTTATCACTTTGTTAGGACTAAATATCCCCATAAGGATAGTAAAACCCGAAATTTTGGACATTGTGGGGACAATTTGTATGACACTATATTTTTTGAAAATGTAAAAATGCAGAAAGTTTTCTGTGAGGGTTAGGTTTAGGGGATAGAATATAAAGTTAGTACAGTATTAAAACTATTATGTCTATGGGAAGTCCCCATATAACATGGAAACCCAACGTGCGTGTGTGTGTGTGTGTGTGTGTGTGTGTGTGTGTGTGTGTGTTAGAATTCAAATATATAACAAAAATGTATTCACATCAATGTGCAGATATGATTATGTATATTGTCAGTGTTGGGGAGAAACAGAATACATGTAACGGGATTACGTATTTAAAATACTAAAAATAATTAACTGTATTCCATCACTGTTACAATTTAAATAATTTGTAATTACAATACAGTTACATTCAAAAAGTATTTTGATTACTAAATAGATTAATTTGCATTGTATTGTCATTTAATATTTAGACCTTTCATGATGTGTTACATTCATAGGAGCAGACAGAGATGCAAGTTTGAAGTAAGTTTGGAGCAGAAGAAATAGAAATAAACCTTGTCAGTAAAATGTCAGCTTTACACTAAGCTAAAATGCTATTTATAGCCATTTTAAATGCACGTTACCAGGCACGATCATATTTTTTTATCAAGAAAATTCATGTTGGATCATAATTAGATATATCTTGTTTTAGAAACAACACTGCATAAGATATTTAGGTTTTTCAGAGAATGTATTTTTTAACAAGTGTATTTTGTCTTACTGTTCTGGCAGAATTTGTATAGTCAAAACAAGTGAAAAAATCTACCAGTGCTGAAGAAGTAAACCAAAGTATTTAGAATATGTTACTGACCTTGAGTAATCTAATGGAATATGTTGCAAATGTCATTTTACAGCATGTATTCTGTAATATGTAGTGGAATACATTTCAAAAGTAACCCTCCCAAACCTGTCTATTGTGCAGAATTTGCTCAATCCTTATAGTGCAAATGTTCTTGTATGTAATGTGCTAAGTACAATTTTGATACTATTTTAGTTAGTTTCTTCCCAATACTGCATCAGGATAGTAAATTAATTAGGGGTGACCCTTGGAACAATGTACATCCATTTTGTTTTCTTAGGCAGAAGCAATGATAAACTTAAATGTGAATGTCCAATAGTATAGCGCTAGAGACTGCTGGAGTTAATACAATGTTGCCACTTTATGTTCCCCCACTAAACAAGGATAATGTCCTTGTTTCACATATCACGTAATGAATATTTGATCACATCTTTTCTTTTACACCAAACTCAAAAAGACTTTCAAATCATGACATGAAATACAGCGTTCTACAGCAGAGCAAATAAAAATATTAATTTGTCGCAGATGACAAGCACGTCCACTTCTGAGTCCCTTGCTCTATCTATTGGTCGTAAACTTTTCTAGAATAATGTGTTTCTATTATTGCACAATGTTAAGGTGTTACATTGCCGCTTTTATCAGGAAGTTGTTCTAGGGCAAGGAGGGGGATGTTATTCCATGAACCGGGCCGACATTAATCTCTGTCACATGGCCTTCTCTGATATATACCCCTTCCAAATAAGCTGAGTGTGAACCCAACCTCCGTCTCCATCCTGCCTGATAGCAGTATGTTTCAGCGCCTGTCGGCATCTCTGCTGACACTGAAGCCTTGCTCCCCAAACAAACGTTGAGGGTAAACAAGGAGGAAGAATTAAATTTCCTCAACCAGGAACATGAGCAACAAGATAACGTTGGGTGCTCAGTAATGTTTTTTTTTTCTCTTCCTCATTCATTGCGGTACCTTTTCTGCTTGAAGTCCATTACGACCAGTGCAATAGCTGTGTGACAACTTTGATCAAAAGCAATTAATCTTCTACTAAGAGAAATGGCTCTCAACTTTGAGTGTGCCTAGAGAGAGTGGTCGTCCATATAAACTATGTATGAGGACATTTAAAAAGCAAATAGGGAGAGGTACATCATAACGTGGAGCTGATTAAGGAACCCAGAGCTCAGCCTGAGGCTATCAGATCAGAACGCAACTACCACTTTTTCCCAGCATTCCTCGTCGACGGGAACATTCAGCCAATCACTGATTTCAACTTTATTAAGAGACCACCAGGAAAGATGGCTGGCATCAACATGCTCATGCCAAATTGTTTAATTATAGATGATTTATCACCAAACTGTCATTTGCTAAACCCTCTTCCCGCCGCGATTGGCACATCGCCTTCAAAAGCTCATTTACATTAAAATGAGAATTTCCCTTAATTCCTCCCATACATTCTGAACTCAGCATGCATCCAGGGCCGGCCTGGGCGCATCTACCTGATTAGTACAGCCCCTGCATACATCAGCTTCTTTATTATAGCTGTGTTAATAGATGTTTGATCTCACTGAGATTTCTCATACAGATTAAAGCAGGATGCAGCCTTAAGCACATACATTAAACTCCTGCCTTTTCACCACTACTGTGAAGAGGAAAATTGACTAAATATAATAGCTTTACTTATTATACTGTAGGGCTCAAAAACATATTAATTGCAGAAGTTTTTCATGGATGCAAGACAGTAACGTTCTAACTTTTAAACAATGGTGAAGAAAATAAGCGTAATATACTCAGCAATATGAAGGAGGAGGTTAATGTGTACAGTAATTAAAGACTAGGTAAGAATATATATATACAGAGTGACTATTTGCACTTGGTTAAATAGCACCTTCCACACAGCGTAGCTACAGTATAATGGCAACTCTCAAATTAAAACAAACCCCAGTGTTGCTTCAATGGTTTGTTGTGTAAATATGCTGTGGATGTTTTTTTCCGGTATGGATGACCCAGGTTCAATTCCCCCTTTTGCCCCACAGTTTTTCCCATCCTGTCTCCCATCTCCACTTTTAATATTTCCTTTAATTCTACTTATAATAATAAATAAAACTGTATACAAAGGTTGATTTCCTTCTATGGTTTGGTCACTGTGAAGGTCGGGGAGTTTAGAGAAATGTTTCATTCAAATGAACCATTGTTTTACTATAGTAAAACTGCAGTAACCATGTTTTGTTTTAGTTTTTTGGTGGAAGTCATTATTTTATTGCAGTTACCCATGGTGTTACTACATTAATGTGGTTTTTATATTGTAACATCTTGGTTACTGTGGAGAGATCACCTTGATGGAGGGAACGAAACATTGTGTCGATGTAGTGACACTAGGGGTCACTCTTGAGAGCCCCAAACACCACCCATTCTTTGAGAAAAGGCCAGTGAGAATTGGCGAGTGGAATTTGCAGGCCACTCCCCTGGAAATACAGGTATAAAAGTGATCACATTCAGGTTTTGTGCTGCAAAGCCGAGAAAAGATCCAGCCATTTCAGCAGCTAGCACAGTGTTGTGGCAAGAGGGACACAAAGTCTCGTTCCATCCATCAGATAACAGAGGTTGTGACAGCAACCAAGACGTTCCCCTTCTGTCACTCACTCGACATTGTGTCGATGTAGTGACACTAGGGGTCCCTATAGAAAAACACCACAACAGTTGAACCATGTTATGTGAACTGCTGATGCAGGTGCAAGCAAGTTGCTGCGTGCGTAATAGCAGGTGCATCAGACTGCACGTAACCTCCCCCAATGCTCCAAAAGACATCATGTAGATCCCCACATCCCTGAGGGGGGGAAGCGATGTAACTAGCATGGGAGCAGGCCGTGCCAGATGCAGCCTTTTCTCTCTATGGTTTCTCTTCACAGAGTATTAGATTTGGCTGGGGCCATCTAACGCTATCATTCGCATCGGGGAAGGTATTCTATTCCTTTCCTATTTTTTCAGGGGGAAAAGACCCCGCGGAGACCACATCCTGCCCAAAAGGGGAGGTTAACATGTGGCAATACGACACATGGGTTCAGGCCAGGTAGGTCCCGCCACAAAATGTGGAAACTCTACAAACAAAGCGGCAAGGGAGATACAGGGCCGCTGATAGGCAGAGCATACCGTGGAATATACATCAGAGGGGTTACCAGAGTAATCGACACCTGTGGAGCACCTATCCCAGTATAGGGCATATTAGACCCCATAGTGGGGCTGGCTGCAAATTCCTCCTACGAATTCACACACCATAGGTCTAGGGAAGGACATCCAGGCTCCACGACTTGTCCACGTGAACTCAACAGGGGGTAAAAGTGCATGTTTTTGCCTAATGGGAGGGGAAAGGCGCTATACTCAAGCGATAAACCTGGCCAGCTGTTCCGTATTACTGAACTCTACTTGTTCGTACCTAAAAGAACACGGGACGAAACCGGCTCAACCCGGAGATTGTAAAATCTTGCAAAGTTATTGGGTGTTGCCCAGCCCGCTGCTCTGCAAATGTCTACTAGAGAGGTGCCATTGGCCAGTGGCCAAGAGGACGCCACACTCCTTGTAGAGTGTGCTCGAACCCACAAGAGGGTGGGTATGGCCTGGGTCTAGTAGGCCAATGCAATTGTGTCCATGGTCCAGTGGGCAAGCCTCTGTTTAGAGACAGCATCCCCTTTCCGCTGTCCACCAAATCAGTCAGAGTGCTGCTCAGAGTATCTAAAGCACTGCATGCTATCCAAGTAGGTGTGCAAAGCATGCACCGGACTCAGAAATGACAGGGCTGGGTCTGCGTCGTCCCAGGGCAGTGCTTGCAGGTTCACCACCTGATCCCTAAAGGGGGTTGTGGGAACCTTGGACACATAGCCCGGTCGGGGTCTCAGGATCAAATGAGAATCTGCTGGACCAAACTCCAGGCAAGATTCGTTGACAGTAAATGCTTGCAGGTCCCCCACCCTCTTGATGGAGGTGAGTGCAATCAGGAGGGCTGTATTTAAGGAGAGGGCTTTCAGCTCAACTGAATCTAGTGGCTCAAATGGGGCTCTCTGAAGGCCCAAGAGGACCATGGAGAGATACCATGAGGGGAAGAGGCATGGACTGGGAGGATTCAGCCTCCAGGCGCCTCTGAGGAAACTGATGATCAGGTCGCGTTTCCCTAGGAACTTACCATCCACTACATATTGGTGTGCGGCTATAGCTGCTACACATACGTTCAAGTTGGAGAGGGACAGCTGCCCCTCCAGCCTCTCCTGCAAGAAGGAAAGCACTGACCCGACAGCGCAAGTCTGGGGGTCTTCGGCTCAGGAAGAACACCAGTTCATGAACAAATGCCACTTCAGGGCACAAAGCTGCTTGGTAGAGGGAGCTCTGGCTTGAGTGATCGTGTCTACGACTGCTGGTGGTAGGCCACTTAGATCTTCCACATCCCATCCAAGGGCCAGAGCCTCTGAAAGTGTTTCAGTGGAACCACTGTCCTCCAACTGAATGACTTCATGCAGTTCAGCACTGATTTTGCACAGTGTGCAATGTGCTGGATGGCCTCCATCTGCTTCTTCACTGGAACTGCTGGGCAAAGTCCTCAACGGTGTCACCGAAAAGTCCAATCTTGGAGATGGCTGTGTTGAGAAAGTGGACTTTGTCGCCATCCTTCATCTCGAACAGATTCAGCCACTCGTGGAGTTCCTGGAGCACCAAGGTGGACATTGCCTGCCAGAGTGCTCACGCTGTGACCTTCCTCGCCTGGAACTCCTGCAGCAAATGGGGATCAGTACTACCCATGTGCAGTTCTTTTAATGCCTTGGTCTGGTGTACCTGCAGGATGGCCATGGCAAGCAGGGCAGAGATAGGTGCCCTCCCCAACCTCGTCAGTTCGACGTGCACCTCCGGGAAGAAAGGGAGGGGGTGGGGGGGGACCAATCATCAAGCTGCTAGCATTGAGAACATGAACCATCCACAAACGCTGCCTCAGTGTGATCGCTGCCCAGACACGTGAGGCTGCGCCGGTTGCCTTAGGAAGGGGAGAGATAACGACCACATCCAGGAATCACACAAAGATGGAATGGCATCTTTATAAAGATGTACCTTTAAAAAGACATCCAACGTCAATGTGTGTGCTCTAATAGAGAAAACATACTCTTTAGCATGAATATACACTGTTTTAGCGCTGTCGAAGTGTCCAGAGGTGAAATTTACACTTGACGTGCTGAAGGAGAGAAAGCCGCTGGAAATGCGCCATATATCCAACAGCATACGCTTCTTAAGAGGTGAATGGAACAGCAGT
Source organism: Moxostoma hubbsi (assembly GCA_032164185.1). Lineage (NCBI taxonomy): Eukaryota > Metazoa > Chordata > Actinopteri > Cypriniformes > Catostomidae > Moxostoma > Moxostoma hubbsi. The sequence continues at coordinate 15,615,029 of JAVLUX010000002.1, forward strand.
AGTATTCAGCTCGCTGATAGTACAACTGCTCGGCTCCAAAGAAAAAAATCTGAATTGAATCGTATTCCAGCTCCTTTTATGTCCGGGGGATTGGTCAATTGGCCTTTTCTCAAAGAACGGGATGTGTTCGAGGCTCTCAAGAGTGACCCCTAGTGTTACTACATCGACACAATGTCGAGTGAGTAACAGGAGGGGAACCATGTTTTAATTTTGTGCTTACTGTGATTACAAAATACCACAGTGATACTACTGTATGGTTACTGTAGTAAAACCATAGTTAATTTTTGTAAGGGACAGTTAAAGTTAGGTTTAGGGGTAGGGGTTGGTGTAAGGTGTCTGAAGGGTGTCTGTGGGACACTAAATAAACACACTGAAGTGATGCCCCTATACTGTATATTAGTATTTTATTAGAAGTGCAACAAGTATCTGCCACTGCATCTTTCACTATTTCCATCTTTCTCTTAGGAAGGTCACAGTATAACTGACTTTGAAACTTTTTACTAGGCATTCATAATTTATTTCTGTTACTTTTAAAATGCCTTTTATGCATAGATTTAACTGTTTTAGCCTTGTCCCAGACCCAGACTTTCAATATTAAACTATATAAATCCATTATTAAAATACATATAATTGCATTTTTAAAACAATGATAATCTAAGTGGAAAAAACAAACATTTATTATGTTTAAATGATTTCTATACATCTGTGAAAAATCATTCCAAAATGTTTTAGCCAGTAATATTTTTTCTTTCAGTAGTTAGTGTACTTGTTAACCAAGTCAACAAATGTGTCAGTGAAACTAGAAACTAAATTTGAGACAAGTGATTTTTGAAGAAACAAAGAAAAATTAAGGTTAACAGTCAGACAGAGATAGATAGATAGACAGACAGACAGACAGACAGACTAGTAATGTTTTATCTTAGAAAGCACTACTACAAAAAAGAACGTTAAAAAGCCACTGCTGCTGTGCATAAAAAAAAGGTTTCTGAAGGCAGAAAAATACTCACACATCAAAGGCCTCCAAATGCTCAAATTAAAAATATAAGACAGGTCTTATAAAAGGGAACAGAAAATCGCAGCACCATGGCCAAAAAGAGGAGCCCTGATGGAAATTGAAAACAATAATGAGAGAATTAAATATAGCCAACAGATGAAAAATAATAACATATCGATCACACAAGTAGCACTTTAAAGGTGCATAATACCCTAATTCCTGATATTGATCAGGGCATGTGCTCAGTGCAAGCATTTTGTTGGGACCCCCAGTGAGAGGTTGATTACTTCAGACTTTGGCCATGTTGTTTATATAGCCTTATTTTGGCCTGCGGGAGCCAAATCACCTGAACATTGCATGAGCTACATCATTCACACGATGAGGGGGTTCAACACAGGTTAAAATCACATGATTGCATTAGTGCTTAAAAGGGCAAAAGATACCAACAACAAATTCAGAGCAAGTCAATTAAACTTCCAGAAAGGCTTATACAAACAATAAAACGTGAACTTTAGATGACTGCGCCCTAGTAGCCAATTATAGACTTTTGTGATAAATAATTCATAGATCACGCACACAACACACAACATACAAGTAACATTCAAAATGTTTCTTTGTATGGATTTCATCCCATGATAAACCCACTTTAAGCATGCTGTTTGCAGTAAATGCTCTTTGTTTCCTTGCCAATCCCTCTTTGCATACAAAGCCAAATCCATCTTTTGTACTTTATACACTGTAAACCCATAATACTATCATGTATTTTGCATGTTCTTTTCTCTCCAGCAATGCATTCAAGAGAAAAGGGCAATTAAAGAGAGTCTGATGTATGGTGTCAGTGGGACTATACTAGAGTGTGAAACTGTCACCATGCATATCAGGCCACTGTGTTAACAACGGTCTCTTCTTTTGCCCAGAGACTGTAGGACCCATGATGGAATATGACATATGAGTAATTCTAAAGCGGGCGTCTGAAGACTGGATTAGATTAGCATTGGGTGGAAAACAGGTGGGGTTTTATTGCTTATGTGATAATGTCAGACTCAGACATGGTCTTTGTCACACTCTGCAAAAATAGAGGACCAAAAGCTTTGCGATTCATACAAAGAACTTTGAGTTACAACAGCTTGTCATGAGCAAAACATGGCTGTGCTTGTATGCAGACATACACAGAAGTGGGGTGGCAATGGCTTCTATTAATGGGGCTTGGCGTATGTTGCCTGACAAGGATGGTGCAAAGCCAAAAATGGCAGCTGTTTTGTGGGCAAAATTGCTCTAAACTCAGCGAGAATTGTGGAAACTCTAGTGCTGTTTGCCAAGAAAAGGACTTGCAGACTTGCTTGCATGGTCGTTATAGTTTATTGACACATATCAGGCATGAACATGGTTGGGGAGTAACGGAATGCATGTAACAGGATTACGTATTTAAAATTCTAAATATAAGTAACTGTATTCCACTACAGTTGCAATTTAAACAATTGGTATTTAGTTATATTCGAAAAGTATTTTGATTTCTGAAGACATTACTTTGCATTTTATTGTCATTTGTTTCATTTAATATTTAGTCCTTTCAGATGGAAAACATTTATACACATAAACGATGTGATCCAAAGTGCATTTGAACAGTGGTGAAACAGTTTCTTATGATGTGTTACATTCACACAAGCAGACAGAGAAGGCAGTTTGAATTAAGTTTGGAGCAGAAGAAATAGAAATAAACTTTGTGTAAATTGTCAGCTTTACGCTAAGCTAAAATGCTATTTCTAGACATTTTACATGCACATGTTACCAGGCATGATCATATTTTTTTTTAGCAAGAAAATTCAAGTTTGATCATAATTTATATTTTTCTAATAAGACCTTTGATATTAGGGCAAAAATCATATTTGATTTATCTTGTTTTAGAAACAACACTGCATAAGAGATTTAGGTTTTTCAGAGAATGTATTTTTAGCATGTGTATTTTGTGTTACTGTACTATATTTTTATAGTCAAAACAAGTGAAAAAATCTAAAGTATTCCAAAGTATTTAGAATATGATACTGACCTTGAGTGATCCAACAAAATACGTTACAAATGACATTTTACAGCACGTATTCTGTAATCTTTAGTGGAATACATTTAAAAAGTAACCCTCCCAACCCTGGGCATGCATAATTAAAAACAGTGTTTGGAGCTGCACAGACCATTATTGTAAAAAAAAAAAAAAAAAAAAAAAAAAAAAAATATTTAATTAAAGTCAACAGACATAAAGGAATTTTTCACACTAAAATGCCATTTATTTTATCATATACTCACTCTTCTTTCTTCAGTGGAACCCAAAAGAAAATGAAAGTGAGTGGGGACTGAGACTGTCAAGCTCGAAAAATGGCAAAATAAAAATTGACGATACACGGAAAACTTAATTATCTCTTTAAAGACTCTTTACAAGTTTAAAGTGAAGTACACTATTCATCTGTGGACCCAGTAGGGTAAGACTGAATGACAGATGCTTATAAGATTACATGGAATAATAATTAGGCACAGAGAAGACAAAAAATATGGATGAGAAGTGTAGCTCAGTTATTATCCTCATTGAACTGACATATGGCACTATTTGTAAATAATCAAGGCACAGCACCAGAAACATATTGAATTTCACTATTATGAAATACTGGATGTGGGATTCCACAAAAACAAATGATTTTTAGAGGCAGCCAAATTTGGACCATATGAACAATATGCTGGTGTGCTAGACCAGAGGATCTGTTCTGTAGATATATTGTGAGGCTTTTAAAGCATTTACCTTGAGAAATATTAGATATTCACTGTATATGCTAATGGGATTTACATTGGCACCAAAAAGTAAATGGACATTTAAGCCACACTATTTATTTCATTAGATAACGGTATATATCCAAGTGACATCTTTTGCAGAACTTCATAATTTTTACTTTGTAACGCTAAGTGATTGTGCACAGTGTGTGTATGTTTTTACCTCAGGGCTTGCCGTAGGTGAGTTATAAATGCATGCAGGCCAGATACGTGGTGGGCAGTTCAGTAGAGAGTTGCAACATGGTGCATTAAATAAATGCCGGAGAAGTTCTGTTCAAACTTTAACTTGTCTCCCTTTCTCATTTTATTACATACAAGTGTATAGGCGAACCCGATACGAACGATCAGTTACATTTCCTATGTCAAAACAAAGTTCAAGTCCAAGAAGAGTCAAAACAACAGGGGGAAAAAAAAGGTAAGAATCAAATTAGATAAGAACAAATTTCCTTAAGAAAGTTTTAATGTTGTTACATAAGTTATGTTGAGGAAAAATGATTGTTAAATGAGCTGATTCATAAATGTATGAGCTATGTATTGTAAGTGCATTTGTTAATGCTAGTCCTGCCATAAATCAATGATTACCTGCCACTTGAGTTATATAAGCAATATCATTTTGCTTGAATTTTATATGAATTCAGCCAAGGAGCTTTAGTTGTGAACTCACTGATATAGCTTTGTTTGTTCTCTGTCATTTGGATTAATAATATGCTCAATATTTTCTTGTGTGTGTTTGTGTCAATGGTTTAGAAATGCAGACATTACAGAAACAATGCACGTTTCACCTTTGTCAAGACTGCCATCCGCGAGAGAGAACGCCAAACTGAGAGAGGACACTGGAAGACGTAAGCTGTAAGTCATTATTTTATTTGTTTATGTAGTCATTTTTTAAGATATGAATGAATAATTGACCATAGAATTACTGAAAATGAATACACATTCAAGGTGTTAATCCGGACTTGAAACACAGCGACCGTTACCCCACAGGTGTGCATTAACTTTCAAAACTTGGACGGTTTTGATTACATTTTTCCACTTTTGTTTGTTTTCTCAACATATTTTCAGGTTTCCATCTTTGTGTTGATCACTTTCTGGAGAGGGGTTATAATCTTTCCGTGGCAGAGACCTGCCGCCGCTGCAGGCAGCTCTCAATCGACCTGCCACCACCAACGGCAGCTCTCACTCGCCTATCACTCGTCCTGCCACTGCTGCAGACAGTTCTCACAGACCCATCAGCATCACAGACAGCTTCAACTTGCACTGTCACCATTGCTTGCGCCTCTCTTGCGATCTGCCACCGTCAACACACAAACTCATATATACATGTAATGTTATGAATGTACAAGAGTGTGGTAATAAAGTAACGGGCAACAGTAAAGCCTAACTTATTTACAATAAAACCCTACCATCCAGCGAGAATGCTTTGCGTCCACAGTGTCTGTGTCAGTGTGTGTATCTATTCATTTTTTATTACAAAAGATAGTCTACATCAGAATTACAATTGTTGCCTGTTTGTGATTGTGGGAGAAAAGTATGACATTTTATTAATTGCTTGGCACATTATTTTAATCTCTGTTTATTGTTATTCTGTCCTATTTTATTATCATATTTAATTTTCTTGTAATTGTTTTGTAAATTAATGCTTTGATAATATTTTATGTAAACACAATGATGCCAATAAAGTACTTTTATCGAAATTGAATTGAACTGAGCGTGCGTGTGTGTGTGTGTGTGTGTGTGTGCTACGTCATACGCCAGAACTCGACTCTCTTGTGAATGCGCGGACAGCCATTATCGGAAGCCAGTAATTATAGTTTATGAAGTTATAAATATGGATATTTTCCTTGCAAAAATGCATCTCTTTGCTTCAGAAGGCCTTTATTAACCCCCCTGGAGCCACATGGATTACTTTTTTGATGGATGGATGCGCTTTTTTGGGCTTCAAAATCTAAGGTACCATACACTATCATTATAAAGCTGGAAGAGCCAGGATATTTTTTTTTATATTACTCCGGTTGTGTTTGGCTGAAAGAAGAAAGTCATATACACCTAGGAAGGCTTGAGGGTGAGTAAATGATGGGATCATTTTCATTTTGGGGTTAACTGTTACTTTAAGAAACTTTACATAAATTAATTTCACATCACATCCTATCAGCAGTCAAATTTTCTTAACAAGACTTAAACTTTTTTAGTTTACATTGAACAATTGTACGTTCTCGTTTTATTTATTTTTTATTTATTGAACATATTGGCATCGCCTTACTGGTACATATTGTGCTCTCTACATTGATACATGAAGGAAAATGTTTGAGCCAAGCTTGCATGATGCCCCACCATCAAAACTGCCCTTAGATCTAGCAATATCCTGAAAAAATGCATAATGATTTAACTGCTCCTAAATGCATTGATACACTGTCATTTCTGATTAATTAAGGTTAGCACTACTGAAGTAGTGATGGTATCAATATAGATCTACTCATTTGATTAATCTACATTTCACAAGCTCTTATTTAATTCTGATATGATGTGATTCAATTCAGATTCATTTGGGTATGCATTTCATTTTGTGTGTTTAGATTTCAGAAAGAGCAGCCACAAATGGATGCATAATCATAGGGGTGAAGCAATACGGCTGGATACGCAGTACAAACAACTGCAGCACACATCTTATCTGGTAGGTGAATGACATGTATCCCAACTAATTGTACGTTTACGAGAAGGAGCTCTAAAAGTGACTATAGATTGCTAGAGCAGAAGAATACAAGAGACAATACATTTATTTTTATAATTAAAAAAGAAATCCTTACCTTGTCCACAGGTAATGCAGACAGCTTTATAGAATCGCTTCATTGGTTATAACAGGATTGATCCAATATTCCTGATCTTCCTGAGAAAATAATTGTGAGCATCTAAACTACAATACAATTTCATCACCTCTTTCATGTAGACACACTCAGTATCAACAACACATCTGGATAAGACACTTCAGGTAAAAGTTTGATGTTCTTTGGGAAAATATGTAAACTCAGGACCTTATTTAAAGGATCCAGTAATGACACCAGAAATGCTTCAGGGCTAGTAGCTTTCTAATTCCTTTGTTACTAACTTGAAATGGTCTATAATCCAAAACAACTCATCATAATGCCATCTATTTATCCCATAGTGATGCTGTGCACATAGAACTTTGCTGCTTCAGTCGTAAGTAGTAATACGTTTATCAGCTGTTGCTTTCCAGTGTTGCTGCCTGTGCATTTACAGCGGCTACAAAAATAATTTTTAAGCCAAGTAAAAAGGAGATTGAAATTGAGTCTCAAGAGCTCTGGGTCTTTTGTAGGAGTGTGCATTTAGCAGAAACTTGACAGAGCACATACAGTTTGCATTAAATTGGATTTGCCTACTTCATCTTCTTTTTCATTCTTTTTCTTTAAGAGAATCAAAATTCTGTCAGTTTGGACAAATGCAGCTGGAAACAAAGTAACATATTGTAGAGTTTGTTTTTGGCTGAAAGAAATTATGCTGAATATAGAATAGGTGGGGTGAATTTCTCACCTCAGTAAAAAAGTTAAAAGCGCAGCTGTCAGATCACAGGGAACAAGCTAGACCATAGGGAACATCTCACCTCATGATGTGCAAGAAAAAAGAAACATGGTGAAAAGGGCTTAACTGATCCAACTGAAGCATGATAAAGTAAGAAATGAAAGTTGTGAGTAACTCACAGTATTTTGCAGTCAAATAGTTTTGTACTATGAGCAATAAACTGTTTTACATGGCTCTCTGGAACACTCAATTCTGATTGGTCAATGGCACCATCTAGCGGTCTGATATTTCTCAGAAACAAACGCACATCCACGTATATCAGACTGCTAATCCAAGTATTGCGAGCCATCTTTCCTGCTTCTCGGATCACTGTGCGATCGCTACAAATAAGCTAATAATATTATTATTACAGCTCAAATCAATGTTTTATGTGCATTTATTTATTTACAGTATTTGGCAAGTAGTCTTGCAATAAGTTTCATAATGAGCAGTCAGACAATCATTTTCACAAAATAAACACCAACAGAACTCCAACGCAGCTGTTCAGCGATTTATTTATTCTCACTTAATTACATAATTTCAATGCAAATCAATAATTTATGCCCATGTATTTATTTATTTTGTTTGTAACCATGTAATAAGTGGGATAATGTACAGTCAGCTGGTTGTTATCGAAAAATAAACCCCAAGGATTAAACAAGGCTCCTCCGCCTACCTGTCAGGGTTTATTTAGCAGTAACAACCGGCTGACCTTATCTCTTACTAATTAAATGTTGTCCCAGGCAACCAATTTCCTATATAGCTGTGCTAATTTCATTTTTCTAATATCAGTAAACAGTTTCTTTATTCTGACATAATAAACACAATACAATTAATAAAATAGCATCAATATTTTATGTCCATTGATTAATTTATAAGGTATTACTATTACTATACCTACATTTATATGTATTACTATATCATTTATATAAGTTTTTCAAAAATAATTTTTACTTGTTGAACATATTGCAGCAGTGTCCTGGTGAAACGAACACGAGAAGCACTAAAAGTATTTAATCTCATGATTCTCCACAGTTATACAATGCTAACTGTGAAAACGAAACACTATACAGCATGACTCGTAAGGCAATACATTTTAATGTTTGCATTACATAACCAACTACACTTAAAAGCTTGTATAACCAAATTTATAGATTTCAACTTAGAGTGTTGCACTTGTGACGCCAAAGTCCAGGCTGTGTCAAATTGTCATAGAGCTTTTTATGACACTATTGGTTAGCTTTGGGTTTAAGGTTTAGGGTAGGGAGGTATTTTTTTTTTTTTTTTTTAACTCAATAGAATATTAATCTAAAAAAAAAAAAAAAAAAAAACATCTGTTTAGGAGAACTTGCTTTTATTGCCACTCAGTCGGAACTGCCACTATACATGTAAGAATCCTTGTAATATATTTCAGCAAAAATGTCACCAAAATCACGCAATTTTAATTTGCGATAATGATGGACTAACATGGTTAGCATGGTTACATGGGGTACCATGGTTAATGATGGACATTATTACTTACATCTTTTATGTAATGGTTCATGATGCTTAATGCTAGGTGTCCTTAGAAGGATTGGATTGATTTAAATGCTTTAATATTGCATAAACAAAGTCTGGACTTCGAGACCTGACTTCTACAGCAAGGTTCATTGTATGACACTGTATTGACAAGGAAGACGGATTTCACATGCAGGGAGGGTTTTCCCCAGGAACCAGGGCTGGATTGGTGATCTGGCATACCGGTTATTTTCCGATGCCGGGCCGATCCCGATCACTGGCCATCGGGAGAACCAGGAATAAGCTGAAATGAGCTGCCGCATTATGCAGAACGGGTCACAAACCGGCGATGCGATATGCTAAACGGGGCAGCAATAAGCAGAAAAGGACAGTGAGTTTCTATGTAAATTCTTGGGCTGATTTCTCTTCCCAGTCCACCCCTGCCAGGACCCCTTATGTATTATGTTAAGGTGGTGTTAAGAGCAACATGGGGTATGTACTGTAGACACTACACCTTGGTGTCATTAAGAACGTTTCTAGAATTCTAAAAAGCCATTTATCACAGTAGGAGTATGAACTAATTCACTCTATTGCACCAACAGTAGGTCTAGCGTTGCTAAATGCATAAGCAGTGCAAATGACTGCTTTAATGATACTTTTAACACACAATCTTCACAAAGGAATACCTTTAGTGAACATATAGGCCACATGCTGTCCCATATAAGACTAAGTAACCCTCACAAGTAGTGTGTGCATAAACGTGTTTTAAAAGGAGAGTTCACTCAATTTTTCCATAGAATGAAAGTGAGTGGTGACTGAGACTAACATGCTGCCTAACATCTCCTTTTATTTTCCACAAAGAAAAAATGGCCACATACAAATATGTTTGCGTTTGAAAATGCATTGATTTCGCAACATTTATGCTTCTCATCCACACTCGAATGCAGTTTTCCTTCATTGAAAATGGAGACTTTCGAAAATTCTCTACTTAAAATTCTTCCTAAGATGGTGGTGCGCAAGGTCGAAGTGGCTTTTTGAATAAAGTCATTTATTATTTGTATACTACTTCTAGATTAGTATGTCTTATAGCTGCAAAGAGCTCGTAGACATCGGTTCAAAACACTTTCGGCTCAGTTTTAGTGAGTTTATCTTCACAAACGTCATCCCAAATGAGATCGACAGTGCACCGGGACCAGCATGTTTCACAGTGCCGAGCGGAAGTCAACACAGGTGGGGGAACGAACATAAACAAAAGAGGGGCAAGCAGGCCAGCGTGTGCATACAATAGGCTAAAGGCCTCTCCTTACAAAACTCCTCTTCATTGCAAATGTGTGTGTAAAACAGTTCATTTTCACAGGAAAGGAAGAGGCGAGAAACCGGCTTGGCATATAAATTATAGGTTTAATGAGGAACTCAAAATACAAACACATAAGACAACGGACATGTCCGTGAACGATCTCTCTCTCTCTCACGCCCATCTTCCGCAGTCGGCCTTTAACCCTCTCGGAGGCTTGATTAGCCTAATTCGGGACCGGGGGTGTTGAGTCACGACCCGGCCCCGCCCTCCACCTTGCCATATTCCTCCCTCGTTCTTTCAGGCTGGGGACCCCCGGCCTGACGTACATACCCTGGGGGGGGCGCCTCCTGCGCGGTCTGCCGGCGGGTCATCCCCATCAACCTGGAGGAGGGAGGGGGCAAGGGGAGAGAAACAACAATAATTAAAAATGTGGAGGGGGGTCCTTCCTGCACTGAGCAGTACCTCCCCTCCCACAAACATGATAATTAAAAAAAGAGGGAAAAGGCCAATGCAGAGCGGCAGTGAGAGAGAGGAGAGAGAGATAAAAAAAAAAAAAAAAAACTTACTCGCCGGTTCTCTGATACGCTGTAGCTTATTCCTCAGCCACTCCTCCACCCTCTACCGAACGGCAGCCGTGCCTCTCCAGGCGGATCCGAGGCAGTCCTCCAGCCCCTGGCGGACAGAACGCCCCGCCGCATTCTCGGGGAGCCGAAGGGGACTCCCCCTCCCCTGGCAGCGGTTCTCCCACTCCATGCGGTCGGTCGCGATCCCCTCCCCGCTCGCGGACAGCGGTCTTCCCTCCGCATTTCAGTGGCTGGTAGGGGCATCCTCCGCCCCTGGCAGTGGCCCTGATCGCTCCAGGCGGTCAGCTATAGGAGCCCCTTCTCCCCTCACGGTCGGCGGCCGTACCTCCGCGTCTAGGCGGCTGGGCTCCTCGTCCCCCGGCAGATGGCCGAGGCTGCTTCTTTGGGATAGTGGTGAGAACTCTGCTACGGCGTATCCCTTTTCCTTCCCGGGCTTTCGGCACCAATGTAAAACAGTTCATTTTCACGGGAAAGGAAGAGGCGAGAAACCGGCTGACATATAAATTATAGGTTTAATGAGGAACTCAAAATACAAACACATAAGACAACGGACATGTCTGTGAACGATCTCTCTCTCTCACGCCTATCTTCCGCAGTCGGCCTTTAACCCTCTCGGAGGCTTGATTAGCCTAATTCGGGACCGGGCGTGTTGAGTCACGACCCGGCCCCGCCCTCCACCTTGCCACAGTGTGATCACTGATTAATAAAATGGATGAGTTCAGACCACAATTCACTGCAGTGAAGGATTTAAAGAGCTGCTACATCACCATTTTAACAGAATCATCACCATCCCCGATTCTGCCATACAGCTAGCTGGCCGCTCTGTCTCTTGCTCAGAAAGAACAACCAACCCTGGTAAGAGCAAAAGTGGCGGATTGTGCATTTATGTGAATGAAGCCTGGTGTACAAAGAAAGGCGCTGTTCTTAAGCACTGTTCTGCTGTCTTGGAACTCCTTATGGTGAGGTGCAGGCCCTTCCATATACCGAGGAAATTCATGGTAGTAGTGACCACCGCTGTTTATGTCCCATCAGATGCTAACGCTAAGCAAGCACTTAAAGAGCTCTACGCAGCCATTAGCAACAACTATCTGCACACCAAGGGAGTTTTCGTTATGGCAGGTGACATCATCCAGCCAAACCTCAGGACTATTCTCCCCAAATTTTATCAGAACGTGTTCTGTCCCACCAGGGGTAAAAATATGCTGGATCATGTCTACACCAACATAAATAATGCATACAAAACCACGCCCTGCCCCACCTCGGACAGTCTGACCACCTCTCTCTTCTCCTCTCCCCCTCATACAGACCTTAAATTAAATAAATTAAACAATCTATCAAGAATGTGAAAGTATGGCCTGTAAAAGCTAGACAAAAAGTTCAGGATTGTTGTGATAACACTGACTGGAGCTTGTTTGCACGAGGCTACTACAGACTCCCATTCAAACATCAAGGACTACACATCAGCTGTTCTGTCCTACATCAGCTGGTGCATGGAAAATGCCACAATCAATAAAACCATTTGTGTCTTTAAAAATCAGAAATCATGGATGAACAGAGATGTCTGTATATTACTGAGAGGATGAGACACAGCTTTAAAATCAGGAGACAAAAAGCCATACAGTACTGCGAGATCCAACCTCAAGAAAGGCATTTAGGAAGCCAAACATGCACATAAACTCAGGACTGAGGAGCACTTTCAATCTAACACCAGTCCACAGAGTATGTGGCAGGGCATTCAAACTCTAACAGACTACAAATTCAGAAACACCAGCGACCCAACCAGTGATGCTTTTCAACCAGATGAACTTAACAAATTCTTTGCATGCTTTGACACAGCAAACAAGTCAAGTCAAGTAATTTTTATTGTCTTTCAACCATATACAGTTAGTACTGTACACAGTGAAATGAGACATCGTTCCTCCAGGACCATGGTGCTACATAAATCAACATAGGACAAACACAGAACCACATGAGACTACACAGACTAAATAACATTTCTACATAAAGGGCACATACAAATGTGTGCAAAAAAGTATGGGACAGTACAATAAATTACTAAAACGAACAGGACAATAGGCACAGTAAGAGACAGTGCAGCGCCAACCACTACACATTTGTAATCGAGTAGTGCAAAAAGATGACACTTTCTAAAATGCTAAATGTAAACATAACATACTATGAAATAGTGTTCTATGTGTGTGTGTGTGTGTGTGTGTGTGTGTGTGTGTCAGTCCAGTCCCTGAGTCTGATGGCTCGGGGGAAGAATCTGTTACACAATCTGGCCATGAGGGCTTGAATGCTTCGGTACCTCTTGCCAGACGGCAGGAGGGTGAAGAGTATGTGTGAGGTGTGTGTGGGGTAATCCACAATGCAGGTTGCTTTGCGGATGCAACATTTTGTGTAAATGACTTTGATGGAGGGAAGAGAGACCCCTATTATCTTCTCAGGTGTTCTCACTATCCTCTGCAGGGCTTTGCGGTCCGAAATGGTGCAAGTCCCAAACCAGGCAGTGATGCAGCTGCTCAGGATGCTCTCAATAGTACCTCTATATAATGTAGTGAGGATGGAGGGTGGGAGATATGCTTTTCTCAGCCTTCGAAGAAAGTAGAGACGCTGCAGGGCTTTCTTGGTAATAGAGCTGGTGTTGAGGGACCAGGTGATGTTCTCCGCCAGGTGAACACCAAGGAATTTGGCGCTCTTGACGATCTCAACAGAGGAGATGTCGATGTTCAGCGGAGTGTGTTCACTATGTGCTCTCATGAAGTCAACCACATTCTCTTTTGTTTTGTCCATATTCAGAGACAGGTTGTTGGCTCTACACCAGTCCATTAGCCGCTACACCTCCTCTCTGTATGCTGACTCGTCATTCTTGCTGATGAGGAGAACTTGACGATGTGGTTCGAGCTGTGCATTGTGGTGATGCACGAGCTGTGCTCAGTGTGGTGGTGGAGATGCTGTTCCCGATCCAGACTGACTGAGGTCTCCCAGTCAGGAAGTCCAGGATCCAGTTGCAGAGGGAAGTGTCCAGGCCCAGCAGGTTCAGCTTTCCAATCAGGTGCTGAGGAATGATTGTGTAGAAACCTGAGCTGAAGTCTATGAACAGCATTCGAACATATGAGTCCTTTTTATCTAGGTGGGTGAGGGCCAGATGGAGGGTGGTGGCGATGGCGTCGTCTGTTGAACGGTTGAATGATTGGGATGATACGCCAACTGCAGTGGGTCTAGTGAGGGGGGCAGCTGGGTCTTATTGTGCCTCATGACGAGCCTCTCGAAGCACTTCATGATAATGGGCATGAGTGCGATGGGAAAGTAGTCATTGAGGCAGGACACTGAAGACTTCTTTGGCATGGGGACGATGGTGGTGGCCTTGAAGGAATGACGGCGCTGCTCAGAGAGATGTTCAGCTGGTCTGCACATCCTCTAAGCACTCTGCCAGGAATGTTGTCTGGTCCAGCCTTCCGTGGGTTGACTCTACATAGAGTTTTCCTCACATCAGCCGTGGTAAGACAGAGCACCTGGTCATTGGGAGGAGGGGTGGTCTTCCTCGCCACCACGTCATTCTGCACCTCAAACCGAGCGTAGAAGTCGTTCAGCGCATCTGGAAGGGAGGCATCTTTGTCACAGGCAATTGATGTTGTCCTGTAGTTGGTGATGGCCTGCCACATGTGCTGCGTGTTGCCGCTGTCCTGGAAGTGAATGTGGATTCTCTGTGCGTGTGCGCACTTTGCCTCTCTGATGGACCGGGACAGTTTGACCCTCAATGTTCTTAGGGCTGCCTTGTCACCTGCTCTGAAGGCAGAGTCTCGGGTCCTCAGCAGTGCACGCACCTCCGCAGTCATCCACGGCTTCTGGTTGGAGTGTGTGGTGATGGTCTTGGAGAAAGTGACATCATCAATGCACTTGCTGATGTAGCTGATCACAGATGAAGTTGGTAGAGTTGCCATATGTTGCAGCCTCCCTGAACATGTGCCAGTCAGTACACTCAAAACAGTCCTGAAGAGCAGAGATGACTCCTGCTGGCCAGGTTTTCACCTGCTTCTGAAGTGGATTTGTGCGCCTGACGAGCGGTCTGTATGCTGGAATTAGTATAACAGAGATGTGGTCTGAGTAGCCAAAGTGGGGGTGGGCGAGCAAAGAGCTCTTACCAACAATAACAATGTCAGTGACAATGAACAGTCCTTCACACTCTCCACTCAAGACGAAAGGCTTGCAATCTGCCACCATCATCCCAGTGCCGAAACAATCTGCTGTGACCAGCCCTACTGGCCAAAAGCACTCACCCCCACCATTATGAAGTGATTTGAGAGACTGGTGTTGGCTAACATCAAAATCAAGATCCCTTCAAGTCTTAACCACCACCAGTTTGCATATGGTGCAAAAAGGTCTACAGATGACGCTATTTCCACTGCGGGAGACCACAGACTGTCAGATTAGGAAACCAGTACTCTTCGATTCTAACTATGAATATTGGAGCACTAAAAAGGTGTGTCCTGAGCCCACTCCTGTATTCACTTTTCACCCATGACTGTGTTCCCACCCACAGCTCAAATCATGATTAAATTTGCAGATGACACAACAGTGACCAGACTGATTACCAACAATGATGTGTCACCCTACAGGGAAGAGGTGCAAAATATCGTGAACAACCTAATCTGAGAACAATCTGAGCCTAAACACAAAGAAAACAAAAGAACTCATTGTGGACTTCAGAAAGCACAGAGCCACAGACCACTCCCCCATACACATCAGTGGGGTCGAAGTGGAAAGAGTCAGAAGTTTCAAGTTCCTTGGCATCCACATCACAGAGGACCTCTCGTGGACCCTCAACACCTTTACACTGGTTAAAAATGCACATCAGTGCCTTTATTTTCTTAGAAAGCTAAAAAAAAAACTCCACCTCCCCTGTCCACTGTTGGAAAACTTCTACAGATGTACAGTTGAAAGCATTCTGATATACTGCATCACTGTCTGAAATAATAGTTGCACCTCAGTAGACTGCAAAGCCCTTCAGCGTGTTGTCAAATCTGTACAAGACAACATTGGCATCCAGCTACCAGCTGTTGAAGACCTAAACATCATGCGCTCCTAGACCAGAGTACTGTGCATAATCAAAGACCCCACCCATCCAGGCTATACTCTGTTCACCCTCCTGCCTTCTGGAAGGTGGTACAGACTCATCAAAGCACACACCACAAGGCTAAGGAACAGCTTTTTCCCCAGAGCTGTCTCCTGGCCGAACTCTCTGTTCGCACATCTGATCTAGTCATTTCAAGCACCTTCATCCTTATTAATATTTGTTGAATATTTGTATTTTTAAGCATTCCTGTATATTTAGATATTTCCTAGATTCTATACTTTTCTATATTTTTATTTATGTCTTATCTCTACTCTCTTCCTAAATGTATGCAATAGCCAGTGGAAGACAATAATTTAATTGTACTTGTACAATGACAATAAAGAGCTTGAACTTGAACTTAAATGCATACTTTGGAAAACAGTGACATTAGGGAACTGAAAACAGATGTTTCAAACTTAAATGGATTAGTGTTGTTGTGGCCAAAGTGTAATGGGTTTGGAACAACTTAATTTTGTGTGAATTATCCCTTTAAATGTATCAACAAACTCAATCAGATCTGTAGCAGAGATTGTGTGTACCAAACAATGTTTATTTTGGTATTCCCTCAGACCTAGCCATAATAAAAATATTAGATGAATTAGACTTTCACACATTATGGCTAACCGCTGAAGTGCACCCAAATTTCTAGGGACTGAGGCGGCAAATGGGGTGAAAAGACGCGTCAACCACATTTATTTTTAACACACTGGTTATATGACAGCCTGCAACAGCCCAGTCACTTAAGTGGTACAACTCATGTGCTATGTTGTATGGGAGCCCAGCGTAGCGATGCAATGGGCCCCTGCTGTAGTGTGAGCAAAAGGTTAACACAGCGGGGGGAATTAATGTCTTAATGACACTAATAAATGAGGACATATGTGTCAGTGAAGAGAGAGGACACAAAAATGCATTAATTATTACCACGTGGCACGTGAATGGTGAGAAAGACAGAAAGGCAATGGCAGCAATGATAGTGTGATGGCATAAACTCTGGGGATGTAGGACTTCAGTGAAGAAGGCCTTCTTCACATGAAGAGAGGTGGGGGCTCTAAAATGTGTAGGGGAGGGGGTTTTACACTCTAACCTGAATTAAACGGCTTCCCTTCAGAGATTCTTCAACAGGATAATTGTAAAGGGATGCATGGTCACACAATGGGCAAAGTCATAATTTTAAAGAAATCACCTTCCGCAAATCAACATTCTACAACTTCCTTTACAAAACAGTACTGATGGTGGTCAGAGTCCTTCTATAAAGTTGAGCCTACAAGTTTAGACAAGCAATGCATACTGTGGTGGTCCCATAGACATTATATGGGTAGTACACTGGCGAGGAGTCAAGAGGCCACTTTTTTTGAATGGATGTTTATGGAGATGCTTGGGTGCGCTAAAAAACATACATTTGTGATTGACTGTCCGCTAATCTTCAACATGTTTTACATTAAACAATCCTTTTGGAATGAAAAGGATGTGTGGATTTTACTATGATAAAATTGCTGTTTTAGAAGACACAGACATTATTTTGACTGGTAGGTGTGAGTTTACGGCACTCCCCATTCATTTATGTGGTATCCGCTAATGGTGACTTTGTCATATCACACTAGTTGACCGTTACACTCTCTCTTAAGGTTAAAATTTGGAGGTTGTTATCTCAGTATTGAAGATATCATTTGCCAATCCCCATTTTCTGAAACACATTTTTTTTTTTACCTGTAAATGCCATGTGATTAATTCAACCTGGTCTTATAGAATCACATTACCATATCTATAATTTTGCTAAATAATTTTTACGTGGCTCATTGAAAATATCACAACAGTTTCCTGGTGAAATAAACAATAGGGGTGCTACAACAAAAATGACTTTTATTCACTTTCACACAAATCACAATTAAAACGGCAGATAATCAGTTGTTAAACGCTTAATTTTTGCCATGTTCTTAAAACAATATGCTTTTATCACATCGAAAATAATTTTGCACATTTTAACTTAACTTAAAAATTATATAACCAACAACATTCAATTGCTCAAGTGTGATCAAATTCTGTGCCAGCTCAACTTAAAGATTGTTGCATTTGCAGTGTAAAAGAACACGAGTAGATAAATGAACTAAAAGTGTCATAGAAGCACCATAAATTGAAATAGTCACTTCAGCTATTGTGATTTCATAACACATTTGCCTTTCAGACACTATCAGTTAGAATTAGGTTGAAGGTAAAGGGTAGAGAGGTAGGCTTTGTTTATTTAAAACTTAAAAGCATTAACCTTCAAAACCTCATCTGTTTTTCATCTCACATTTACTTTGTGATAAGTTTAAGTTTGTGGCCAATGGAGGAGTCAGGAGACAACGAACTGTCAGCATGAGTATTTTATTACTCTTCAGCGTTAAACAAAAACTTTAACAAACAATGAGTACTTAGTGGACAAGTGCACACAAATAAGTCTTTGTTAGTCAGGCGGGCACATGCAGCCATAGCGCGCTCTCTCTCACACGCAGACAGACACATGACCACGCCTCGCCCCCCATGCCACATTGACATTATTGGTTATGTTTAAGGTTAAGGGTAGGGGGTTATGTTTGGTTGATTTAAAACTAGCTTTTAGTACCACTCAGTGGATATTTTACCTCGGAACTGTCACTATATGGGAAATAAAACCATGTAGTACATTTAGCAAAAATTCACAAATTTACAAAACAGTCACATTTTTTTTTAGATCAAGCTGGACTAATTTCGCTAAAGCCACAGGAAAATTATGCCCTGAAAACACTGATTGGCTAATGACACCTCTAGAACTCAAACAGTCTCAAGCACTTCACTAGCAACTATCCAACCGATGTGGTGTGACATCAAAGGTAGCATAAAACACATACATGTCCATTTCATGCTTTTAAGTCCTTTTGAAATGCCGCCAAAGGAGAAAGATGTGTTTTGGACACATAATGGTTTAGTTATGGCATTTACCAGCAGGGGCAACAGTATTTTAAAATGGACCAAGAATTTTAAAATGGTCTTCGTTATTATTCAAATCATTCTGCCTGGTCTTGAAGTAGATGCACTTTTTGAGATTACTTGCATTTATGTTAGCATTTGAGAGCTTATTGAAAAGAGGACAATGCTTTTAAATGAGCAAGCTTGTCCAATTGCTCTCATTGATTTAGAATTGATCAATGCATTTACCTATGTGCCAGCTGTGATATCAGGCCAGTACTTCAAATCAGTGTGGATCTGAGAAAGAAATTTGACCTACTTGCCTTTCTCTGTTTATTTGTCTACTTGATAAATGTACTTTTGAAACTAAAGAATTAGTTATCTTTAAAAATATCTCAAGATGGCGCCGAGTATGGCTGCTGCGTCGCGAGCTCCGTCAAAACACTGCAGTTTATTGTTTGTTTTGTTTACAGTTCTGTGTTTTTTTTTGTCTTGGATGTTGTCTGCCTTATTGTGTACGACAGACAAACGCTTTTGGACATTGGTTCGGCAATCACACACCGAAAACCGGACTTCACATTCCTCAATGCCGACCCGCGGTTTACAAACACGCCAGCGGAGCCCTTTGTTTGGGCTGCCCGGCCACGGAAACGCAGAAGGAAAAGAGGAAAAAGAGCCGGCGTTCTCATCAGATTAAGACGTCGTGCAAATCGCCCCCCGCTACCCAGTATACTACTGGCAAATGTTCAGTCTCTGGACAACAAGCTCTGCGAGGTGAGAGCGCGGATCTCCTTCCAACGAGAGACAAGAGAATACTGCGTTATCTGTCTTACGGAAACCTGGATGTCCGTGGAGATTCCAGACTCGGCCATCGAACCCACGGGTTTCTCCGTGCACCGAGCGGACAGAGCGAAAGACCTCTCAGGTAAAAGCAGAGGTGGAGGTGTATGTTTTATGATCAACAAATCATGGTGTGATCAGAGGAATGTACATTTTATCAGGTCTTTCTGCTCTCCTGATCTGGAATATCTCATGCTTCTGTGTCGACCATTCTGGCTACCGAGGGAATTCACAGCGGTCATTATCGCTGCTGTGTACATCCCCCCACAAGCCGACACAGACCGGGCACTTAGGGAACTGTATGGCAGTATAAGTGAGCAGGAAACCGTGCACCCTGAGGCTGCGTTCATTGTTGCCGGGGACTTCAACAAAGCCAACTTTAAAACAATAGCACCAAAATACCACCAACATATCAGCTTCAACACACGAGGGGACCGGGTTTTGGATCATTGCTATTCTCCTTTCCGGGATGGCTACAAATCCCTCCCCCGCCCACCATTTGGCAAATCCGACCACTCCTCCGTTCTGCTTCTGCCCGCTTACAGGCAGAAACTGAAACGGGAAGCACCCGCCCTCAGAATGATCCAGTGCTGGTCGGACCAATCAGACTCTGCGCTACAGGACTGTTTTGATCACACGGACTGGGAGATGTTCCGGTCTGCCTCCGATGACGACATCGAGGTTTACGCTGATAGCGTAACGTGTTTCATCAGGAAGTGCGTAGAGGACGTTGTTCCGACAAAAACTATACGGATCTACCCCAACCAGAAACCATGGGTTAACGGCGATGTTCGCGCGGCACTTACTGTGCGAACCACCGCTTTTAATTCTGGGAATGTGGAGGAGCGTAAACAAGCCAGTTATGCCCTCTGTAACTCCATCAGTACAGCCAAACGCCAGTACAGGCACAAAATTGAAGGACAGTTCAACACCACTGACTCCAGAAGTATGTGGCAGGGAATTAACACCATCACGGACTATAAACGGAATAAAAACTCCGCCATGAACACCGTTGCCTCTCTCCCGGACGAGCTTAATACTTTTTATGCTCGTTTCGAGGACAACAACAACACCGCCCTCGCGGAGAGAGCACTCGCGGCCGATACTACAGATGATGGTTCACTCTCCGTCTCTGTTGCGGATGTAACCCGATCCTTTCAACGGGTGAATATCCACAAAGCCGCGGGTCCAGACGGCATTCCGGGCCGCGTCATCAGAGCATGCGCGAACCAACTGGCTGGTGTTTTTACGGACATTTTCAACCTGTCCCTCTCCCTGTCTGTAGTCCCCACATGCTTCAAAACATCAACCATTGTGCCTGTACCGAAGCAATCAAAAATCACTTGCTTAAATGACTGGCATCCTGTTGCCCTCACCCCCATCATCAGCAAATGCTTCGAGAGGTTGATCAGAGATTACATCTGCTCTGTTCTGCCCACCTCTTTGGACCCATTGCAGTTTGCCTACCGCAACAACCGCTCCACTGATGATGCTATTGCATCTACAATACACACTGCTCTATCCCACCTGGAAAAAAGGAACACGTATGTGAGAATGCTGTTTGTAGACTACAGCTCAGCATTTAACACCATAATGCCCTCCAAGCTTGATGTGAAACTCCGGGCTCTGGGCTTAAACAGCTCGCTGTGCAGCTGGATCCTGGATTTCCTGTCAGGCAGACGTCAGGTGGATAGAATGGGCAGCAACATCTCCTCATCACTGACCCTCAACACTGGAGCCCCGCAGGGCTGTGTTCTCAGCCCACTCCTGTATTCCCTTTACACACATGACTGTGTGGCGACACATAGCTCCAATGCCATCATTAAGTTTGCTGACGATACGACGGTTGTAGGTCTGATCACTGACAATGATGAAACAGCCTACAGAGAGGAGGTGCACACTCTGACGCACTGGTGTCAGGAGCACAACCTCTCCCTCAACGTCAGTAAAACCAAGGAGCTTGTGGTGGACTTCAGGAAGAAAGACAGAGAACACAGCCCCATCACCATTAATGGAGCACCGGTGGAGAGAGTCAGCAGCTTCAAGTTCCTCGGTGTCCACATTACTGAGGAACTCACATGGTCCGTCCACACTGAGGCCGTTGTGAAGAAGGCTCACCAGCGCCTCTTCTTCCTGAGACGGCTGAGGAAGTTTGGAATGAACCAACACATCCTCACACGGTTCTACACCAGCACTTTCGAGAGCATCCTGACTGGCTGCAGCACCGCCTGGTACGGCAATAGCACCGCCCACAACCGCAAAGACCTGCAAAGGGTGGTGCGAACTGCCAGAAACATCATCGGAGGTGAGCTTCCCTCCCTCCAGGATATATATAACAGACGGTGTGTGAATAAAGCTCGGAGGATTATCAAAGACTCCAGCCACCCGAGTCATGGGCTGCTCTCACTGCTTCCATCGGGCAGGCGGTATCGCAGCATCAGGACCCGCACCACCCGACTACATGACAGCTTCTTCCCACAAGCAATAAGACTTTTGAACACATGATCTCTCACGATCTACAATCAGCACTGCACTTTATTAATCCTCATTCTGTCAATATATTCTCACTCCCAATTCAGTTAGTGTATATATATATTTATACCCTTATCTAGTTTATGTGTATTCTACATTGTGTGTATTGTGTACATTTGATATGTAAATTGTTGTGTAGGTATGTGTACATTTGTTATGTAAATTGTGTTGGGTAAATATGTTGTCATTGTAAAGTGGTTTATGTCTCGTCACTGTCATTACTGCTATGTTGCTCGGAACTGCACACAAGAATTTCACCTGCTGTTGCACTCGTGTACACAGTAGTGTGACAATAAAGTGATTTGATTTGATTTGAAATATCTCTTAACTTTCATTGTGCCAACTTTTCTTGCTCTCATGTGACCACATGTGGGACAAAATAAATGTGCAAACTTCACTCTCAGCACATCTATGGAAAAGAAACACAAAACACATAGTGACCAGATTTTCCAGATTGGGAATCTGCCATCATTACGTCAGAGCTCCATGGTCTAACAACACAGAAACATTTCATAAAACAGATTGCATTTTTATTACCATTAATACTAAAATTAAAACCAGCATATGGCTAAGCTTGTGAGAATCGACTGGTATTTCTACATTAACACTTTAGTGTATTTCACAAAGACAACATGGCAACCTTGAAAGAGGTCTGCTGAGGAACAGCAGAGTGGAAGCCACCTGTCTGTTCTCAGCTCCAAGGTTTTACAGCTTTGTGGCCATATGCTGCTATAAAAACAGCGCAAGCAACATACAAGAAAAGCTTCCGGCCCTTTCTTCCTTCTCCAAATCTCTAGATGGCATCATCTGTCAGCATTTTAGTTTCTGTGTGTGTTAGGTCAAGAGGCTAAGAGTTGGAAATACAGATGTATAGTGCAGGCACAACAAAAGCTGTGCTACTTTCATGAGCTCGCCATGTAAGGCACGAGCAGCCCACATTCACATGTTTCAGGTAACTGACATGGATCAGTCAAACAGAAAAGAGTTCAAATCATGTAGAAGAGCAAAATACAGCATTGTTCAAATATCTAAAATCTTTAATAAAATAGAACAGAACTGTAAAACTGTATAAAAAAATTAATTTTACATTTGGTAGACGCTTTTATCCAAAGTGACTTACAGTGAGTGCACTTATTACAGGGAAAATCCCCCCGGAACAACCTGGAGTTAAGTGCCTTGCTCAAGGACACACTGGTGTTGGCTGTGGGGATCGAACCAGCAACGTTCTGATTAATAGTTATGTGCTTTAGCCCACTACGCCACCGCCACTCCTATCAAGACACTGATAAAACTGCTGTATATGAAGAACAGTAAACATTAACAACAATTACAATACCTTTTCTATAAATATGGGGATCTTTATTTGAAAACTTGTCAATATACAGTATTTAGCCTATTTTGAATTATACCATCACAATGACTCTCTGAAAAAATTAGTTTGTGCATGATGGATATGTTAATCTCCTGCTGCTTTTGCCATTTATTTTTTCTTGTGTGTATAATGTATTATTGTGTCATATTTGTAAACATGACACTTTAACAATAATAATAATAATAATAATAATTGTTATTATTCTAAAATGTTTAATCATTTTATAATTACCAGTAAATATAAATAATAAACTATATTTAAAAAATTACTAATAATTATACTTATATTTACTTATATTGTGTTATGTCTGTTCTTTGTTATTGTATAAAACAATAAAATACAAAAATATATTCCAAACATCAATTCTAAAGTTAGCACTTTAACAACAGCAATAATATTAAAAATAGTTATTAATATTATTATTAAGATTATTATATGTGTTTATACGTTTAATTATTTTATCAGTAACAAAAAAAAAGCTAAATCTAAATTATAAATATTATAAATATATGATTTTCATTATTATTATCATTATTATAATTATTATTTAATGTCAACTCTGACGTGGACCTATCTATGAAGTGTGATATGTGATGTGTATTGCAATAATACAGGTTTGAATTTAATGCTTCATTGACATAACACTGTTTCAGAATGTGTCACTTGTCATCTAATTCGACATTAGTTCTGGAAATACATATAACTATAATATCCTCTCTCTTGATCTGG
This sequence comes from Moxostoma hubbsi, assembly GCA_032164185.1. NCBI lineage: Eukaryota > Metazoa > Chordata > Actinopteri > Cypriniformes > Catostomidae > Moxostoma > Moxostoma hubbsi. The sequence continues at coordinate 15,639,302 of JAVLUX010000002.1, forward strand.
AATTCAAACAAAGCTATGAGCAGGTGCAGCACCATAAAATCTGTTATTAGACCAACTCATCCATTTTTAGATGAACCAGTGGAAAGTTGGATGAAGAACCACATTGTACAGGATTAAACATACATATGATACAACAGTACAATCACACCAATCGTGATTTAATTCGAGCCAGCAACGTCTTCAATGCTTTCATACAGTCCCTCTTCAAAGGTAATTAGTCTTCGTATTGTGGCATGTCCATCCAGTTTGCCCTCATGCTGCTCTGGGGAATGCACACACGGACATGGTTAATAGGCTCTGTTAATGAGCCAGTCCTATATTATCAATCTTGTGAGTGGACCTCCAGTTTATGAAAATAGCATGCTGTGGAATGCTCTGGGAGAAAAATTGCTATAAATGTTATGAACATATAAGGACTGAGTGTCCAGAGAGGAACAGTGCTGTTCCAAGCGTGAGAACAAGTGTCCTTGTGATATGGCGAGGGCTGCTAATTTAAACACACCCTTGCACAACGCAGACTCGATTTCAGGCTTTTTCTAGAGGGGGAATGCCCTCTTTGTCCTCAACCACCTGGTCAAAATATTAACAGCTGACTTGCTTCTGACCTCCACCATGGCTATAAATCATGCCTCACCTCAAGAAGATCCATCTATGCACCCTCCTTTCTATTCTGTGCAGTCTAGGAGCCATCTTTAGATGTACAATGACAGGTTTATAGACAGTTTTACTCTCCATCTTTCTAAAATCAGTTTTGGCCCAAAACAGGGACTTGCTTTGACAACATGATGCATAGCATGTCATCATAATTACCAGCAGCAGATTGGAAGAGGTTAATAGCCACATTCAACCTTTTAAACAATGGCATGATTGATTAACATTACATTATTGACACCTAATATTTCACTTTGAACCCAAGTCATCTTAATATTTTATTTTCAGCAGAAACTTTCCCTAAAATAAAGCCCCGATCAAGGCTTTACCTGAATGAACACACTTCATCACTCAAATAAATCCTCACAGAAATTGGAAAGGAAACAGCGTTCCACTTGAAATGCTTTACCTTGTGCTAAAAGACTGCCTACTACACAACAAATCAGCTCTCCTTGCTTATAAACAAGAAAACAAAAGAAACTGTAGGCACCTCTTTAGCACTGTCGCCAAAATTATAAGGATCATTCATCAGTGAATATCTGTTTTTCCACATCTTACAGCAGTAGCCTAATGATTTCATAGCCAAGTGATTTTTATTTAATCATTTTCAATATATGGAACAATTACTTTTAACTTACCCAACAGTGGTCATAACTAAAAGGATTGATGTTTTGGTCGTTACAATGGCTGAATTTTGTATTTTTTTGCATTAGATTATGAAAGATACAGGAAGCAGCAAAGTTTTGGCATAAAATGACCACTAAATGAGTGGATGCTCATATTCTTGCCTTAAATAGAGCCCCTGGCTCAGTTTTAGGGATTGCAGCAATGACCTTACAGGGATTTGTTAAGGACATGGAGCATTCAGCTCTGTTAAATTTCCTCCATGCTTAATTAAAAAGTGCAGAAAGGCCCCTCGCTGGCGACATGGGCTCCTGCAGACTGACACGAACCTTCACTACCTGTGTTTCCTCCTTCCTTCAGACCTCAATGTAGTGTCTTTGTCTCAGGCACAGGAAACTCGCAGGAACAGCATATGATTCAGGAGGGTGTCTCTCATTATTCCTTATCTCACTGCATCAGCTGCGACAACCAGGAGCCTGCTGTGAATTCCTTGTTATGTAAAACTTGTAACCTGTCAAAACCAGAGCCAAGATGGCGTCTGATTGTCCGGACAGCCAGGCAGGCGGTTTCTCAAGCTTTTATGGAGAGTAGCAGCAGCTGGGACGCAGAATAAGAAAGCAAGAGCGAGAACCGTAAGGGTGCATTTGTGTCGTAGCCACAGGGGGATTTTCTGCGTCCAGAGCAATTACAGCTGACGTGACACATTTAGAGCTCCTCTGGGATTGACAAAAGCAACAAATTGACTTGGAAAAAGGCCTGAGAAATAGCCAAAAATTAATGCAATTTTGACACCCACGGTAAGCACTGCTACCCTAATAAACCTAGTGTATCCCCAGTGCCATAAAATGTGGCAAGTCGTGAGGAGCGCAGCAAATCCTTGACGAGCGGGAACATAAGTCCTAAGTAATGACTATATTGCACGCTTCTGAAACTTACATGACAAATGTAACCACGGGTTGGCTGTATGCTATATATGTCTCTGAAAGCCCTCAAGTAACATGGGGGAAAAGAAAGATGTTACATAAATGCTGCTATAACACACACACACACACACGCACACACACAACAGAATTAGTGAAAAGACGACTCTTTCAGAGAGGTAGCATTACTGTTAATCACACACTTGCACTCACTGTGTATGTGGGTAGCTGACATGAAATACCTTTGGAAAGTTGACATGTCCAGTGGTGTGACAGACTGCAAAATTTTGGCCTGTTAATAGTTCCTAGAATATAAAATCCACAAAAGGAGTTAGATACTTTTCCTATTTAGCTCCTAAACTATGGAATAGTCTCCCTAACACTGTTTGGGACACAGACAAACGCACTCAGTTTAAGTCTAGGCTAAAGGCTCATCTATTTAGCCAGGCATACACCTAATTTATCCATCAACACACAATTAGGCTGCTTTAGAAAGGTCTGCTGGAACCAGAAATATTTATCATGATTTTTAACTCTGCAAAAAAAAATTTAATGGCATCCACGCTAATATTATTCTATTTTTTTAGATTCATATCCCGAGGTTACCAGAGCCAGCCAGATCAGGCTCCATTCCTGCTTGGTGTTGAACTCCACTGCTACGTGTCTCTGAGTGATGACGACTAAATGCAGCTGGTGCCAGTGAGACATCACTTCAGTCTAGTACGATGGACTTCAGAGGATGAACTGATACCAACTCCAACCATAAGACATGGGATACTTCATATGCCATTGCCTGAACCTTGGACTTATGATAGACCTCACCGAAATGACATACCGGTTGAACTGTGATACACCTCACTTATCTCTGCCTAAATCACCTTGATCTAATGATGGACTACACTCTTGAAATTGAATACATGGACTATCAATTAATTGCTAACAAATGCCTTCATCAGCCAACTAACAAGGACAAATGCATCTATGTAAACTTCTGCTGTTAATCCAGAATTTCAAAGACATTCATCATTAATCTTACAGTTCATAAAAAATCTTTGTTTAAACACTGGCCCTTAACACTTATTTCATTTTCTAATTTTAAACCAGGACTTGCACTACACATAAAAAAAAAACTAATATTGGAATTATATTCATGCTGTTTAGCCAGAGGTGAACTGGCCCCCACGGTGAACCTGGTTTCTCCCAAGGTTATTTTTCCCCATTAACCATCATCTTATGGAGTTTTGTGTTCCTTGCCACAGTCACCTCATTATGCTTACTGGGGATAATTATTTATTTTATACACAATTTACAATAATATTTAATCAAACTACACAATGATGACTCTAAGACTTTAGAGATATTAAGGTTTCATTTTCTGTTAATGCATGATTTTCTGTAAAGCTACTTTGAAACGATGTGTGTTGTGAAAAGTGCTAAACAAATAAAAATGACCATTTAAGACTATTCATGCACAACAGCATTGTCTAATTATTTTTAAAATAATTAAAGGGGCTATAAATATGCAGGTTCAACTTTAATCAAGCCATGTTGATTTCACCAAAAAGTGTCACAATGGTTCTGAGGCAGTAACATTTTTGGAGTGACTATTTGCACCCTTGCATAAATAGCATCTGCCACACAATTTACACCCCAATAGTCTGGTGGAACCACAGAAATATACAACAAACTAGACAACAGCTGTCACTGCAGTTGCGTGGGGTGTAAAGATGGTAGGAATGTATAGTTTCGTCCTAGCAACCCGAGTTCGATTCCGCCTTCTATCCCACATTTTTTACCATCCGATTTCCTGTTTTTAGGGATGTCCCAATACCAAATATTTGAGAATGAGTATGAGTAATGATACTTTTTTTAGTACTTGCCAATACCAAGACTGATACCTGTTTTTACATTTTTCTGATTCAATTTTTTTTTAACTCAATTTCAGCAGTTTATTTCAATATTATAATAAAAATTGTGTTTAAATAAATAAATCAATTAAAACTTTAATAAAATTAAAGTATAACAATTAATTTTCAACATGAAATTGTATTATGTTCGTCAAATTAAGTGATTTTATACAGAATCTCACAGCACAAATCTAAATACAACATTAGAGTTATTTTCCAAATAAAGTGCTGCATAATAGAGCATCACAGATTTGACATATTGCTTAAATATAATACAGTTACTATTGATTTATTATTATCATTAATAGTAATAGTATAACTATGCAATATGAGCTTGCATAGGTATTTAATATTGCTTTAATTTTGAAGTGTTTCTATGTTGTTAGACCATGGAGCTCTGACATAATGATGGCAGATTCCCAATCCGGAAAATCCGGTCACTACATGAATCACAGTGATTATTAAACCACATAAGGCTTCTATTTAATTAAATAATATGTAGCCTTTTCCATGTATGAGTCAAGGATCTCCAAAGGTATGAGCAATGTGTCTCTATGCCTGCACTACAACAGCTGCACACATTCACAAGCACTCACATTTAAAACACTGAATGTGCAAACTATATATTTATCTCATTAAATCACAGCTTTTGCTGTTAAATAATATCACTTGAACATGATGTGATTTTATGACATTCGTTTTTCGACATTCGATGGCATTGGTTTTTGGTATCAAAACATGTTTACGAGTACGAGTACAGCTAAATGAGCGTGGTATCGGACATGATTCCTATATCGGTATCGGTGCATACCTACCTGTTTCCACTCTTAATATTTTTTTTTAATACAACTTACAATAATAAATAAAATGTATTTAAATTAGATTTCATTGCAGTGATTTGGTCATGGTTAATGTTGGGGATTGCAGAAAAGTGTTTGATGTAGAGGTGGGGTCTGTCGATCGCACTTGTTCCCTTTGCTTGTGTGTAGATTGCACTGTATTACTATAGTAATATTATAGAAACCATAGTTTTAATGCATTTACATTTACATTTACATATATGCATTTGGCAGACGCTATTATACAAAGCGACTTACAGAGCTCTTATTACAGGGACAATAAAGAGCAACCTGGAGTTAAGTGCCTTGCTCAAGGACAATGGTGGTGGATGTGGGCAATGCAATGTAATGCAATTAATCAACTCTAAATAAACACAATAAACATACTGCAGCTATGCCCATAAACTGTATGTTAGTATTTAAATATGGGTGCCAATAGTATCCACCACTATCTGCACCAGGGTGCAAATAGTATCTGCCTAATTTATTATTATAATTTTTTTATTTCATATTGATAACGGCTTTAGCACTTTTTTCACCTCTACACAGAACATAAATCAACATATAGATTCCGGTGAAGTTTTCTTTTCACTTTAATATCCCTAATATATTTAAAATACATTTCTTATTTTATTTCAGAAAACTCTTTGTCATTGATTGTCCAAATAGTTTCTGTATGTAGGCTACAAACAGACATATTATGCGTCAACTACTCACGTATTTTTGACTTCCTGATGTTGATCCTCTGAGTTGTAGTTTCATTACCCTTTGAACCTCCCCTGGCCTTGTACAGAAGGATTCAGGCTTTTATAGTTAAAGCCTCCATGACTCCTTGACCTTTTGTGACATCAGCAGGGAGCTTTCCACAACTGATACAAAGACCCTGAACTACACCTTAACCTGAACCTTCACCTGGGGGATGGAAGTGGTTAAGGCCTTCATTAGTCCCCTGGTTGCGTAAAGATGTATGTAGGGTTCAAGAGGGCTGATGCACTTGCTTTGTCTCCACCTGACAAGCATTTCTGAACCAGAAATCAGTGTGTGCTGGGTATTAAACTCCTACAGCACTTATTAATCTACAACATCAGCAAGAAATGTTTTTAAATTGTAAATGTTAATATTAGCTTATGCATTAGGGACATGTACAAACAATGAACAATTGTAAATGTCTAAATGAACATTAACAAAGATGAATAAATGCTGTGAAAAATTGTTTCATTGTTAAGTCCATGATACATTTACTAATGCTAATGAATTAAACATTTATTGAAGTCTAAATTTGTAAAGTGTAAAATTCAGTAAAGTTCCAAATCAAAATGTATCCTTGATTTCTATTAAGTGATCCTTTAAATTATTGAACTTTAAGTGAAATCTGAAGTAATGTTGAGAACAGAAAGAAAAATAAATTTTGTTTGCAATTAATTTATTCATGCTGTTTTTCAGATCAGCAAATTAAACTGCAGTCAAGCATATTAAACTATGAATTTCATCTTTTTATATTATGCTATTTCTGCTATAAACAAATCTGTATGTTGTCATGCAAAAATCCATGCAACAGTCATGGTTAAATTGGGTGACCTTATAGGTCAATTATGTGGTCAGGGGTTGTGTAAACCTGCCCAGCTGTATCGACCATGCACAAGGGTTAAACTGCCAGATTGACCCCAAACGCAATGAGCTAGCAAATGTATCTTACAACAAAAATAGAGCCGTGCATACCAGAAGTATCAATATCACATTTTCTTATAATGTGAAAGGAATGACAAGTGTCTTAAGAGCTGTTTTGGTTCAACTAAAAAGACATTTACATTTTAACAACTAGAGCTCTGTCACTTTTATACCTTATAGAATAATGTATACACTGTCATTCAAAAGTTTGGGGTAAATTGACTGAAATGTTTCTCGTGATCTTAAAAACCTTTTGATCTGAAGACATTTGCTTGAATGTTTGAAATTATATTTGTATACAAAAAAAAATTGTCAGCATATTAATTTATTTAATTACAAAACTAAAATGTTATTAAATTATTAATTTTTTTAATTGGATGACTTGGACCAAATAATAAAGAAAAGCAGCCAATAAGTGCCCAACATAGATAGGAACTCCATTAATACTGTTTTAAAAGCACCCCAGTGTGAAACCTCAAGAAGTTGGTTGAGAAAATGCCAAGAGTACATTTCTGCAAATTCTAAGCAAAGGGAGGCTATTTTGAAGATTTTTTTTTTTAGTCACAACATAATTCCATTTATGTTACTCCATAGTTTCCATTTATTTTACTCCATACATTTTTGAAAAAATAATAAGAATGAATGAGTAAGTGACCCCAAAATTTTGTGTTCTTTGACAACCAGCATTTCTTCAAACAGAATATTTTCCCTGGTTAAGTTGATCTGTGCTAGTCATAAATAAAAATGTTCCATTTTTATTTCCTCTCTTATCGCAAAGGCAAATGAATGTTGATGGCTTTGGGAATTTCCATCAATAGTTCTTCTTCATGAAAGTGTATTTTCCTCTAACTCTATAGTCAAGACAAGCAAATTAATTCAGAAATGTTTTGAGTGGAATGAGGAGAGAAATAAATAGGTATAAGTGGCTCTATGCAGTTAGATCAACATGAGAAACACAGGTCCCATCTCTGTTTCTTCTTACAGAGAGGCCTGTAGTTCTGCCTCCCCAGAGACTCGGCTGCATCTTCATTTTGACTGGTGTCTAATGTAGCGTGAAAATTCAATCCTCTATTTCAATACAGAGACATTTGAAAGCTATCAGATGAAGAAATAAAACTGTGCCATGCTAATCTGAGCCCATAAACATGTGAGGGTAATAAGTCACTGTCTTACTAATGGAAAATATGGCTGTGAAGATCTAAGGAATTGCAAATTGGTGGAGCACTCAGGCAAGTCATGCATTTATTAATGTAAAAGCTTGGTGTCCCAGTCCGTGGATTATAGACCCCAACAAATGCACACAGCTGCACAAACATGCAGTCAAACATGCAAAAAGTGGCAATGGCTTTTAGAGCATGTCTATTAGCATCTATATAACTTCTAGCTCATATACACATTTAAAATTTACAGACTTTCTCTTCTGGGGGAAAGGGGCTGGAAATATCGATTACTCATATTGTACTGTATCATGGATCTTTATGGGTGTGATGCACCTAAAGCCTTAAGAGCACAAAAGTGCCCACCCAGTTTTCCAGCCATCTTGGTTCCGAAAGTATTTTTCCCATTCATTTTTCCATAATGATTTCATGAAATCCATTATAAAAGAGTTCTAAGCCATGAACCAACCCAAGCAGCTCTAATATGAATCACAAGATTACAAAACTTTGATTTGAAGCAAAAAAGTATTTACAAATCAAACAAAAGACAAAAGGTACATTATTGTGAACGTACCGTCTTTCATGAGGGCACAAACTTCAATAGGGGAAAAATGTACACAAATCCAACACTCCTAAACAGGTGCTGGATCAAGGTGCTGGATGCAAAAAAAGCATTAACGGGGCTTGACGAAGATCATATAGATCTAAACGTTGCTTTTGTTTTTAATCAATAAAAGTAATATATCAGTGTGCAGATCATCTGTTTTCAGGTATATTTTAAGGTACTTGGCATTTCAAATGACATAATCCACTTAAAGACAGTGAAAAAATATTAAGATATTAATTTAAAGTTGTTGAAACAATATAGTTGTATTTCATTTCAAAATATTCAGAAGTAATTTGAGAGTGAAGGGGTACTGACTCATTTCCGTCTGTCACAGTGAGTCATGAGATCAGGCTGTCCTTTATAAGCATGTTTGGTGTGCTTTGTTGGCTGAATTCTCAGATTGGTGGATCTTTCTCTGCTGGATCATGAATACTGTAGTTATTAATAAGGAATTCCACTAATACACAATTTTTAAACAATAAAGATGAAATAACTTGGACTGAACACTTCAACAGAGGCATATACCATCAATAAACAACCTTGGAGCTCAAGTTTTAAGTTATTGGCTACACGAGTCCTTTATTATTTCCTACCCAGACTTCCTGTTTCAAAAGGAAATACGTCAAAAAGGAGAGGAGACTCTGCTCTTCAAGAAATTTTGAGTCCTTAAAGGATTGTTTCACCCAAAAATTACAATTCTCTCATCACATACTCACCCTTGTGCTATTCCAGATGTTTATGACTTTCTTTCACCTGCTGAACTCGAATGTAGATGTTAAAAATAATTTCTCAACTCTTTTGGTTCATACAATGCAAGTGAATGGGTGCCAAAATTTTGAAGCTCCAAAAATCATATAAATCAGCATGTAATCAATAAGACTCCATTGGTTAAATCAATGCATTCAGAAGCGATATGATAGGTGTGGGTGAGAAACAGATAACTTTTACATTCTTCTTCTTGTGTTTTTGGTGATTCACATTCTTCATGCATATAATCCCCAACTGGGCAGGGAGAAGAATTAAAAAAAAAAAAAAGACTTAAATATTGATCTGTTTCTCAACCACAGCTATCATATCACTTCTGAAGATGTGGATTAAAACACTGGAGTCATATGGATTATTTTGATGATGCCTTTATGTGATTTTTGGAGCGTTACAATGTTGGCAACCATTCACTTGCATTGTATGGACCTTCAGATCTGAAATATACTTCTAAAAATCATAATTTGTGATCTGAAGAAAGTCATATACATCAGGTATGTCATGAGGGTGAGTAAATGATTAGAGAATTTTCATTTTTGGGTGAACTATCCTTTTAAGTGCACGGTTAACTTAATAATTTCGCTCAACATCTAATTTGGGTTGATTAATTAATATATAGTGAACACAAACTCTGAATGGACCATTTTCAGAGAACGCTATATAACAAATTTTATGGGAATGAAAATGAAGCTGTGAGGGAAAAAAGCACAGTCTCTACAATGGGTTGCTCTGTTGTTTAAATTGTTTTTGATTTTTGAAAAATGTTTTGCAATAGACAAAAAACTCCAGAAAACGTCTCGGTTACGTATGTAACCTCCGTTCCCTGATGGAGGGAACGAGACGTCGTGTCGAAGAAGCGACACTAGGGGTCTCTCTTGAGCGCCGAAAGATACCTCTGATCTATGAAAAAAGGCCAATGAGAGTTGGCGAACAGTATTTGCATACTCCGCCTCCGGATACGGATATAAAGGCGAGAGAAATACGCTCGTTCATTCAGGATTTTTCTGAGGAGCCGGGAGTGTTCCGGGCATCTCAGCGGCTCGGCTCAGCGACGTGGCCGGGAAGACACGACGTCTCGTTCCCTCCATCAGGGAACGGAGGTTACATACGTAACCGAGACGTTCCCCGTCTGTCGCTCACTTCGACGTCGTGTCGAAGAAGCGACACTAGGGGTCCACTTCAAAACTCGCCATGCGCTGAGCCGTGTACGTGTACTGCTGACACAGAAGCGGGCAGGTATTTTGCACGTGCACAAGCGACCAACTGTGTTCAGGCTGCACGTACTCTTCCCCAATGCCCCGAAAAAGCGTCAGCATCCTTTTGGTTACCCTAGGGGGGAACAAGGTGACGCTCCCAACTAGGGAACGGGCCAAGCCTGGCTGGGCCTCTTTTCTCTCTATGTTTTCTCGGCATAGAGCAAGAGCAGCCGGGGCCCTTACCGCATCGAGGGAAGGGGGTCTTATTCCGAAGTCCTATTCTTTTAGGGGGAAAAGACCCTGCGGAGGCCACACCCGCCCAACAGGGGAGGTAAAGGTGGCAAAATACATCACATGGCCACTTGGGGTATGTGGGAGGAAATAGCGCGGTGGTAGATCCAACCTCAAGGAGGGGGGAGTTGCTACAACACGGCGACCGGAGGACAGCAAAAAGGACTGCCTAAGGGAGACGCAGGTCAGCTCGTAAGGTGACCGTGCCGCGGAAATACACACAGGAGGAGTCCCGTAGGAGGCCTGATCTGTGGAGCACTTATTCCAGTAGGGGTAGCCGGAGGTACCCGTAGTGGACTGGACCAGCACGTTCCTCCGATGAACTGCTGCGGGTCCGAAGTGCTAGGGAGGAATCAACCAGGGACCTAGGTCCTCTGGGACAAAAGCGCACTGTTCTGCCTCGGTAGAGGGAAACGGCGCTGGTACAAGCGGATCACCCGGTCAGATCGTCGACGTGCACCGAGTTCTACGGGCTCGGACCTGAGAGAACACAGGACGAAACTGACTCAACCCTGAGATTGTAAAATCTCGTGAAGGTGTTAGGTGCTGCCCAGCCCGCAGCTCTGCAAATGTCTGCTAGGGAGGTGCCCCTAGCTAGTGCCCATGAGGATGCCACACTCCTAGTGGAGTGGGCCCGCACCCGTAAGGGGGGCGGCACGGCCTGGGTGTGGTAGGCCAACTGAATGGCCTCCACCACCCAGTGAGACAACCTCTGTTTGGAGACAGCATTCCCTTTCTGCTGTCCTCCAAAGCAGACAAAGAGCTGCTCAGAGCGTCTGAAGCTCTGGGTGCGTTCCAAGTAGGCACGCAAAGCACGTACTGGACACAATAGTGAGAGGGCTGGGTCTGCCTCCTCCCGGGGCAGCGCTTGTAGGTTCACTACCTGATCTCTAAAGGGCGTGGTAGGAACCTTGGGCACATAGCCCGGTCGAGGTCTTAGGATCACATGAGTGTCTGCCGGACCGAACTCCAGGCAAGTGTCGTTAGTAGAGAACGCTTGCAGGTCCCCGACCCTCTTGATGGAGGCGAGCGCGATCAGCAGGGCCGTCTTTAGAGAGAGGGCCCTGAGTCCGGCTGATTCTAGCGGCTCGAAAGGGGATCTCTGAAGACCGGCGAGGACCACCGAGAGATCCCAGGAGGGGAACAGGTTTGGCCGGGAGGGATTTAACCTCCGGGCACCTCTTAGGAACCTGACGATTAAGTCGTGCTTGCCCAGAGACTTGCCGTCTACTGGGTCGTGGTGAGCTGCGATAGCAGCAACATACACCTTTAAGGTGGACGGGGACAGCCTCCCCTCCAACTTCTCCTGTAGAAACAGGAGCACTGACCTAACTGCGCACCTCTGTGGGTCTTCTGCCCGGGAAGAACACCAATTGACGAACAGACGCCACTTTAGAGCGTAGAGTTGCCTGGTAGAAGGGGCTCTGGCTTGGTTGATCGTGGCTACGACCGTGGGTGGTAGGCCAGCTAGATCTTCCGCGTCCCGTCCAGGGACCAGACATGGAGATTCCAGAGGTCTGGGTGCGGATGCCAGAGCGTGCCCCGTCCCTGAGAAAGAAGGTCCTTCCTCAGAGGAATTCGCCAGGGAGGGGCTGTCGCGAGGAGTACGAGGTCCGAGAACCAGGCCCGGGTGGGCCAGTAGGGAGCCACGAGAGTGACTTGCTCCTCGTCCTCCCTGACCTTGCACAGCACCTGTGCAAGAAGGCTCACTGGGGGGAATGCGTACTTGCGCAGCCCCACTGGCCAGCTGTGTGCCAGTGCATCTGTCCCGAGGGGAGCCTCTGAACGGGCGTACCAGAGCGGGCAGTGGGAGGTCTCTCGGGAGGCAAACAGGTCTACCTGGGCCTTGCCGAACCGTTCCCAAATCAGCTGAACCGAGTGGGGGTGAAGCCTCCACTCTCCACCAGGCAAGTGTTGTCGTGACAGCGCGTCCGCTACCACATTGAGGTTGCCGGGGATGTGAGTGGCACGCAGCGACTTGAGTCGGTGCTGGCTCCAAAGGAGGAGACGACGGGCGAGTTGTGACATGTGACGGGAGCGTACGCCGCCTTGGCGATTTATGTACGCGACCGCAGTGGTGCTGTCCGACCTGACTAGGACATGTTCGTCCCGAATTAACGGGAGAAACTTCCGCAGGGCAAAGAGGACGGTCAACAACTCGAGGCAGTTGATGTGCCAACGCAGCTGGGCCCCTTTCCAACGGCCTGAGGCTGCGTGCCCGTTGCAGACGGCACCCCAACCCAATCTGGAGGCGTCGGTTGTGACCAAGACGCGTCTGGACACCTGCTGTAGGGGTACTCCAGCCCGTAAGAAACAGAGGTCTGTCCAGGGGTTGAATGTTTGTCGGCAGGCGGGGGTGATTGTTACCCGGTGCGTGCCGCGGCGCCATGCTCGTCTCGGGACTCGGGTCCGAAGCCAGTGTTGGAGCGGTCTCATATGCATCAAGCCCAGCGGCGCGACCGCCGCGGCGGATGCCATATGCCCCAGGAGCCTCTGGAAAAGTTTTAAGGGGACCGCTGTGCCCGGCCTGAGGGCGGCGAGGCAGTTCAACACTGACTGAGCACGCTCCTTTGTGAGACGTGCGGACATTGAGACCGAGTCTAACTCCATCCCGAGAAAAGAGATGCTCTGAACTGGAGTGAGCTTGCTCTTTTCCCAGTTGACCTGAAGCCCCAAACGGCTGAGGTGCCTGAGCACCTGGTCTCTGTGAGCGCATAGTAACTCTCGCGAGTGGGCTAGGATGAGCCAGTCGTCGAGGTAGTTGAGTATGCGGATGCCGGCTTCTCGGAGCGGGGCAAGAGCTGCCTCTACGACTTTCGTGAAGACGCGAGGGGACAGAGACAGGCCGAAGGGGAGGACTTTGTACTGATACGCCTGGCCCTCGAACGCAAACCGCAGGTAGGGGCGGTGTCGGGGCAGGATAGAGACGTGGAAGTACGCGTCCTTCAGGTCTACCGCTGCGAACCAATCTAGATGCCGGACGCAGGTTAAAATATGCTTCTGCGTGAGCATTTTGAATGGGAGTTTGTGCAACGCTCGGTTGAGAACTCGCAGGTCCAAGATTGGTCGTAAGCCGCCGCCTTTCTTGGGTACGATGAAGTAGGGGCTGTAGAAACCCTTCTTCATCTCGGTTGGAGGGACAGGCTCTATCGCGTCTTTGGCCAGAAGAGTCGCGATTTCCGCGCGCAGGGAGTGGGCGTGTTCGCCGTGTACTGCGGAGAAGCGGATGCCCATGAATGGGGGCGGGGGCCTGGCAAACTGAATTGCGTAACCGAGTCGGATGGTCCGTGCCAGCCAGCGAGATGGGTTGGGAAGTGAAAGCCACGCGTCCAACCTCTGCGCTAGGGGCACTAAAGGGACGATTAATTTTGACGTACCCGGCGGGGCTTCGCAGCGGGGCGGAGCAGGTAGGGCAGCGTTGGGCGGCGACGGGGCGACCCGCGGCTGAGGTGCTGAGAAAAGACTCAAAGCACTTACCTTGCTCCGCACACCCGGCAGGGGGCGGGTTAGCGACTGAGGAGGAGGTCCTGGGTAGGCGTCCTCTAGACTCGTCGGAACCGGCCGGCCGGGGGACAGTCGTGTGGCTGAAGACGGGTGGTCCGTGTCCAGGAGGCCAGGACTGTCGGGATCTAAGGGCAAAGTGCCGTGAGAACGGCATTTGCGGGCCAGGTGACCCAGAGACACAGGAAATAGCTCTTTTACTGAGAATGTGGGTACCGCAACCCCATCTAAGGGGGGGCGGCAAATTAAATTGTTTAAGAACAAAAGATTCTCCTCCCGGCCCTCCACCGGGGGACGGAGTGGTCTTACCACCTCCGGAGCTAACGTCTGCGTCGCTGGGTCGTCCGTCTCAGGACCGCCTGGGAGCCTTCCGGGTCCTCGAGGGAGTCCGGGAGACGGGGGGCGTCTGCTTCTTGCGGTGTGCTCGACGCAGGGGCTGAGAGCTGGGCCCGGGTTGAGGCGGAGCAGATTTCTTAGCCGCAGGAGGACGCCCTCGGCGAGCAGACGGGGCAGTGGCCCTGGCGGCAGGTTTGCGGCGAGGCAGGATGTGTGAGATGGCCTCCGTCTGTCTTTTCACCGTGGAGAACTGCTGGGCAAAGTCCTCGACGGTGTCGCCGAAGAGGCCAAGCTGGGAGACAGGGGCGTCGAGGAAGCGAACTTTGTCGGCCTCACGCATCTCGACCAGGTTGAGCCACAGATGACGTTCCTGGACCACTAGGGTGGCCATCGCCTGCCCGAGTGCCTGCGCGGTGACCTTCGTGGCCCTGAGGGCGAGGTCGGTCGCTGAGCGCAGTTCCTGCAACACGTCGGGATCAGGGCTACCCTCGTGCAGATCTCTGAGCGCCTTGGCCTGGTGGACTTGCAGGAGAGCCATGGCGTGCAGGGCGGAGGCGGCCTGTCCCGCGGCGCTGTAGGCTTTGTTGTTGAGGGAGGATGAAGTCCTACAGGCCTTGGAAGGGGGTACAGGGCGCCCGCGCCAGGTGGTAGGGTCACCGGGACAAAGATGGAGCGCAACTGCCCTATCCACCTGGGGAATCGCCGTGTACCCGTGGGCCTCTCCGCCTTCGAGGGTAGCGAGAGCGGACGAGCAGGGCTTTTGACGGACGGAGAGCGGGGCTCTCCATGACGACGTCAGCTCGTCATGCACTTCCGGGAAAAACGGGACCGGGGGGGGGCGTGGCTGTGAGCGGCGCCCAAACCCCAGGAACCAGTCATCCAACCGTGACGGGTGTGGGGAGGATGGAGGTTTCCAGTCCAACCCCACCCCGACGGCGGCCCGGGCAAGCATGTTGGACATCTGCGCATCCGCCTCAACCTGGGCCTGCTGGCCCGAAGGCGGCAGTCCAGGGGAGGAGTCAGCGTCAGACGCCGCGCTCTCCGATGGGGCGGCGAGCTCATCGGCTTCAGGCTCAAGAGGATAGGCAGACCGGCCCGGAGGCGAGTCGCCGTTACCTCGAGACTGGACGGAGGTAAACGAGCGTGTCGGGGGGCGGGTGGTCCGAGGGGACGTGCCCGGCGGAAGCGCACCCGCTGCCCTCCCCAAATCGCCTCCAGCGCCAACCGCATCGTCCTCAATCCCGTGGGAAGAAGGAGCGATACGGGGGGCGGCTGGAGTGGCGTGCTTTCTATTGAAAGCAAGCCGCGACCGCAACGTTACCATGGTCATGTTCTCGCAGTGAGAACATGAGCCATCCACAAACGCAGCCTCGGTGTGATCGGCGCCCAGACACACGAGACAGCGCCTGTGGCCGTCAGAAGCGGAGAGCACTCTACCGCATCCAGGAACTACACAGGGGTTGAATGGCATCTTTAAAAAGACGCGCCCTGAAAAGGGCGTTCAACACCGCTATGTATTGCTCTTTTAGAGAAATAAACTCTTTATGAGAAATATAACTCTTTATATAGTGGAACTCTTTCAAACTCTGCGCTGTCGAAGCGCCCAGGGGCAAACTGCACGCCGGCAGAGAAGAGAAAAACAGCCGCTGTAGTGCGCCGTAAATCCAACAGCAGCAGAGCGTCAGAGGATCAGAAGCAGGATCAGCAGTGTAATACGCAGCAGTCAGCATACACACGACCTTCGGCTCCGAAGAAAATTACTGAATGAACGAGCGTATTTCTCTCGCCTTTATATCCGTATCCGGAGGCGGAGTATGCAAATACTGTTCGCCAACTCTCATTGGCCTTTTTTCATAGATCAGAGGTATCTTTCGGCGCTCAAGAGAGACCCCTAGTGTCGCTTCTTCGACACGACGTCGAAGTGAGCGACAGACGGGGAACTTGAGTTGTAAAAATAATATGTAATGTAGGACCTTTATACCATTTTATCCAGTACATTCCATTGAAAAGACAGAAAGTCTACTGTATATCCTGTCTCGTATTTATTGGATAAACATGTGAAAAATATAAAATTGTGCAAATTAATAAATAATTACACAATAATTACTGTATGTGGAAAGCTAATAGCTTTTATCCACACTCTAACTTTCTTTCCTATAATACCAAAGTGCAGTTCCTCTTTAATCATTGCCTGTGCTTCCAATGAATTTCCTACCTACTTTCTTATCTGTCAACTATCTTTCAGATCTAGCTCTGTGTGGCCAATTATGAACCCAGTTTTAGTCTTCGTTCTCCTGGAGCGTGTGCAGCTCTTTTGGGAGGGGCACGAAGCGGGAGCTTTGAAAACTGACAATAACCTTCGACCTGATATCCCCCTGACCACCTTAAATTCCAGATGGAGAGGAAGTGCTGGAAGGTTCTTCAGCTCCACACTCCATACACTCACCTTATTACATCAACAGCTTGTGTTTTGAGGGCTCTTCCAGCAGAGCCTGACCTCATTTGGCAGACTGACTTGGCTCAATGGGCCTTTTGAAATGTTGCTCCTACTGTGATATGAACGAAAAACAACGGGATTATGGATATGCTGTTTAGTATTACTGACATCCTCACAAGGATAAAATTGTACACATTGACATTTAACCAACTGTTTTTCTTGACAGCAACAGTTGAGGCAAAAATAAACATTTTCCCACAGTTTACTGACCCTCGTGTTGCTTCAAACCAGTATGACTGACTGACTTCTGTGCGACACAAAAGGAGATATTAGGCAGAATGTCAGTATCAGTCACCTTTACTTTCATCTTTTCACCATACAATGGACATGAATGGTAACTGAGTTTATAATTTTTCTTAATATCTCCTTTTGTGTTCCACGGAAATCTATACAGGTTTAAAGCAACATGAGGGTGAGAAATTAAGACACAATTTTAATTTTGAGTGAACTAACCTTTTAAAATGACAAGCAGCTTTGAGGAACAAGTCCATAAATACTTGAAAATCCACATACTTAAACATGCCAGTTGCATTAACACACAAGATAATGAGCATGAAATTATGTAGCCTCCCTCTGTCACTCCTCAGCTCTGCTAAAATGTGCCTTAGTAAAAATAAATAGTGTTATTGCATCTTCAGTCAAGAAACACCTGGTGCAAAATACAGATCCCTTGTTTCCTATACTTAGTTCAGTTCTTTCTTATGTGTACCTTAAAAGAACCCCATCTAGTCTCTCCAAAAGGCGATGTTGCGAGCAAAACCAGTCCACAAGCTGGAGCTGGGTTTTTTTTAGAAGTTTTGAATATTTATACGACAGCATCACCAATTAGTCAGAGTGTTTGCTCTAGCTGAATAGCAAACTAGGAGGTAGTGAAATGGGCTGTCAGATAGCTTGGAAAACAATGACAAAATAATTTGATTCATTTGGTTGTGCACTTGTCACAGTTTTAGCTCTCCATGTAGTCTCTTCGTTTGTGCTGCAAACATACTGAAGTCTTGAAGCTGATTGCAAATTCTGCCAAACTTATGCAAATTCAGTAACAACAGGCTAAAATATTGTCATCTATTTGAAATGACATTGGCACACTTGCTTGGCACCGCTGTATAACTACCCGTGTTAATTGTCCCAAAACAAATACATTTTTTTCTTGATACGCTTCACAAAACTGGGACAAAAATCGAAATAAAGAATTTAAATTTGTGTAATGTCAGTCCCTGCATTAAACAAAACAGGCTAGACATGAGCCACAGATGAAAAAAGCAGAAAAAGGGAGATTAATGGGGCTGAAATTGATTTCTTAAGCTTCTCTCTGCTCAGCATAGAGCCAGTCAAACAGGATTTACCTTCACTCCTGAGAAAGCCCATCTGTCTAGAGTACGTCCTGTCAAAGAGGAGCATGTGTCCCTCTGACCCAAACGTTCCTATTGAGCATCAATATTCTACACCAGTGGCAGTTTTTGCTTGTCAACAGAGATGAAGCACAGGCTGCTTTATTAGTATTATTATTACAGTATTATTTTGGTATCTGCAATGTTGCTTCCAAAAGCTACTCAAAAACATTAAATTACTTTATGCAAATAATTGATCAGACTCAGAAGTGTTTTTTGCAATATTTAAAAATGCCAACAGTCAAACTTAAGGATTATGAAAGGTAAAACAATTGTGTTATGACAGATTGCGAACATTGGTTTAACATTTCCTTTCTTTAACTGCATCAGTCACAGAATTGGCAGTTTGCTGCAAAGTACTGCATTTCAAAACTCTCCCAATCATCTTAGATGCCAGGCTTATAGCCTGGACAAAACATTGTAATTGAAAGCCCAATGCTAAAAAAAATAATCTTCTAGCAGGAAGACTCTCAGACTTGAGTGAAATTGAAGATGACATTTATTTGATGAATATAAAACAGAAAAGTAATGTCTCTCTTTGGCGTAGGCCCTGTCTGGCGGTCTAAAGTTGTAGTACTCGGAACCATCATATCCTCCCGGAGATAGGAGGCAGGGGCAAGGAGCCTACCCTCGTGCAGGATGGGACTCAACTGGTGGTGGTGGGGTGGTGGAGGTTGCCACATTAGCACACTGAAACAGCAATGTGATAGATTGTGAGCAGACTTATAAAGCAATGGCTTACATGTGATTGGCTGGGAATTACCCAGCTAATGGTGCGATGATGTACAGCTGCTAGTCTTCCCACTAGAACTACACTGTGCTTACATAGATGAATAAGTAACCAAATGTACATGTTGAGAGTCTCTTGTCCAATGAAAACGATAATATATATATATATATATATATATATATATATATATATATATATATATATACACACACCGTTTTGGAGATTTCGGTCTTTCCCCATTCAAGAAAATAGGAGATGCACTTTCATGACACTTGTTTACATACTGTATAAAAATAGCTGCCCAAGCTGCCCAAGAGCTTTCCAAAGATGCCCGCTGAGTGTACTGACTTACCTTGAAAAGGAGAATTTGTTTAATGCATCTGGAAATAAGTATGGACCGTTCTAATTGCTTTGTTTTTGTTTACATTCTTGAAATGGTCTATATATATATATATATATATATATATATATATATATATATATATATATATATATATATATATATATATATATACATACATACAGTATGGCCTACATGTGCACTGCAAATAAATGAGCAACTGCAAAAAGGTAATGTGAGATGAACCACATTTCTATTATTGGTCTAATTTTTTTTTTTTATTTTTTTTTTTTATTGAAGTACACCTATAACTATGACTAATAGTTGAATTTCCTCATGTTTTCACAGCATCATCACTATTCAGTATTCATAGTATAGCTGATCCTTTAGCTAATTCATGTTCAACATGTTGCTTTTATAACAAGTATTTTTTTTCCATACTATAATTTGTGTTGTAATGATGTAATTAATGATACCTAAAACGCTTTATCTCTGGTTTAGCAATGTCCAAACATCTTGTTTTTGCATCAATCAATGATTTCTAAGTTCTTTTCCTGAGCAGGGCAATCATAAACCAGTATAAAGAGAGAAATTATGTGGGCGTCCAAAACTGACTATAAATTCACTCAGACAAGCAAAATTTACAATAAAAAAAAATAAAAAATTATTCAGTGCCATGGTATACATCAAATTATTATTTTCTGATACCTCATATAATCTAATGTGTCTCAAATATAATATTGTGTAACCAAGGAACTTCAATACATATAAGAATTGCCTCAAAAAAAGTTTTCCTTATGATTGGGGTACCTGGAGGAACAAGTGATAGTGTTTAGAGTGCTTGCGGTAACTCTTATGGGTTCCATTAAACACTTAAGCCTTTTAAGTTCCCCAGAGAAGTTCCCTTTTTGAAAGGGTGCCTAGAGGATCTCTAGAGGATTCTGCCAATGTTGCAATCCAAGGAACCCCATAGGGAGCCTCAAGTATTTTTTTATTTTTACATTGCACCAAAACTGTACCATGGGACCATCACAGTACTTGTTTGTTAGGGAAATACAACTAAAGAGTCCTTTTAAATGATAAAGTAATAAGTAAATAGTGGCTGTAAACTAATAGTAAAAAATATACAATTAAAATAAACTGTCAAATGAAACATTTTCAATTTCCTTAAAATATACTTTGGTAACACTTTACTAAAGGGTTCCATCATTTAACATTAGATAACGCATTAGGTGTCATGTATTATTACAATATATTGTTTACAGCATTTATTATTCTTTATTAATGTTAGTTAATAAAAATACAATTGTTCATGGTTAGTTCATTGTTAGTTGCTGACCTTTTCTGCATATCGCTGCTCATTAGACCCATTTCATGCTCTGTTCTCCCGATGGCCAGTCTGCCCCTGATCAGCCACAAAGTGCGTCGGCCCACCAGAAAAATGCCTAGTATGCCAGATAAACAATACGGCCCTGGTTGTTAACTAATATAAACAAATTGATCCTTATTGTAAAGTATTTCCAATAAGTCATATATTTGCTGTATATGCATGTATAAGTGTGTTGGATCTGTCACTGAAAATCATTCCAGTCTTTAAACAGTGAGATTCAAGACAGCCTTTCAATAGCACTGACAGCCTTTTCAAGCATTGACAAAAGAGGTAAAACTGAATATGGTTTCATAAAATGGTTCATATTGAAAATTATAGGCTGAGCACATATGTAATGGAAACACATAGCCAAAAAAATGCATAATTTTTCAAATGAAATCTGTTGCATAAAACATGAGAATGTAGTAAAATTATTTATACTGCTGTTGGATTTAATTAATGGAGACAGCACCACGAAATGAGTTATAGTCAGGATGTACCTCATATTCTGAATGACACATAGCAATAATTTGAGCTAATTGAAGAGAACTGGGCAAATACTAAAAAGGGGGAAGGGTCGAGAGAGAGGGATAGAGAACAAGTGCAATGAAATGTAGAAAAGAACTCCATATTAATTCTTCAACCTAAGAGAAGAAAGCTATAAACCTAAGAAGAGAGACAAGAGGTATACATATGGTCATATTATGGTAACTGACACTGAGGCACTCTCCAACCCCCCTCTCCTGCTATCCCAGAATCCCCCAAAGCCAAATCCTTCATAATGAGGCTTTTTCAGTGTCTACAAGGTGGCACACGCAGGGCTGTTTTCTTGCATTGTTAATCCCATTAGCCCTCCGGCAACTACTTTAATATTTAACATTCTTGATTTTGCAAGCTCCTTTTTTTTAAACCCCCCTTCATTGTTCTCTTTCTATTTCTTTCTATTCATCATCGAGTCATACAATTAAACAAAGTGTTCCAAAAAAAAATATCACTGGCTAATCAACGCTAAGCCCCAAATAAACTAGCTATAACCGTGAGGTGGAAAGGTGACTGGTGGGTAATAAGTGCTGTATTTTAAGTGTGAAACTTAGATTAGTGGTCAAGGACAATTGGTACACTTACATGCACTTTCAAGTTCAGTTCAGTCAGACTAAAACAACAATTTGCCTAATGTCATGCTTTGGTCCAGCTGAAACTAACAGACCTTGATAATACAGTTGTAGCTCAGCTTCAACCAGCATGTATAGATGTTAATCAAACTGCAACTTGCCTTGCTTTTGTGCAGATGTTCCAAAAAAAACAGACAGAAATCTAAACCTTAAACCCATATAGTGGCGTAAAAATTATGTGTGAGATGTAAAACACAATAGCTGAAGCAACTACGCTCAAACCCTGGTCTTTTGCATCCGAGTGCAAAGATTTATCAGTTGAGCTACCATGCAATTTGATTGCAATTGAACAAAACATAGTAAATGTTGTTGATAATATAATGCAAATGTTAAAATGCCTTACAAGTCATGCAATATGTTCAGTGATCAGATGTCATAAGTGATCAGATGTCATAAGATAGCATTGTGTGAGGAACAGGGTGAAAAGTAATTGTTTATGAACTGATAATCTGTCACTGAAGAAAGTAAAAGTTGATTTAGTAACTCTAGTGCAAATTTCACCAGGAGACTGCCACGATACACACGAGCCACATAAAAATAATTTAGCAAAAATGTAGGTATAGTAAATTTTTTTCTATGAAACCAGGTTGAAAAATATTGAGTGAGAAGGGATGAGTCAATTGACAAACTGAAACATTGGCTTGGGCGATTTGGAATGGCGACTTAATCACTAAGAGATTTGTCCAATACTAACAGCCATACCCGGTCAATCGGCAAGATTTTGGCTGAGTTCAATAAATGCAGTTACCTCATTTATCCACCTCATTTACTCGGCTGCTGGAAAAAGTCCATCATAAATGATAGTGTATTACTTTACGAGAATCCCTTCAAATTATCTTCCGAAAGAATGATATGAAGTCAGTGCATCTCCATGGCAACAACCAAGTTGCCTTCTCTCAATAAGTCCTACACAGGTATGCGCCACTGTATATAAGGTGCAGTTACAGATGGGAGGGTGTGAACACGTCCATGCGACACTCTGATTTATTAAGGCATTTGCATGTAAAAAGTTAGGGTAATCGACACTGGCGGCACCACATTAAAATATGGCCCGCACAATAGTGCCAGAGACCTTTTCATTTACCCATGAAAACAAATCGGACTGCACCGAGCAGAAAATAGATTCTGACTTGTAAGTAAATACATGTAATTGAAGCAGTGGACTGTTGAAAATGCATCAAGAGCAGGGCCCTTTCTGTTATGAGGATATTTATCTTCTCCAACAAACAAAAAGGCCAGGGAAGCGGGGAGGCTGAGGCAGTGGGAAAAGGGCTTTTTGTTAAGATCTGTGTATCTGTGTAGATGTGAGGTGCATGCCTCTTTGCATGACAACTTATCCATCATTATAATTGCACTTTTTATTTGTGACTTTAATTTGAAGCGATAATGGGCTGAGATTCTCAACATTTTACAGTATGTGTCTGTGGGGAGGAGCTGTATATTACTACACTACAACAAATACTGACATTCAAATCTCCTGTCTTTTTCCATTCTTCAATCCTTGCCATTTAACAGCCACATTTCACTAACATTCAAGGGTTTCTAAAGCATCACTCCAAGTGCAAACAGTTTGCAAACACAGCCACGACATCAAACACTCATTTGCCGAATTAGGAAACAGTTGCTATTTTCACACATCATGAAAGTCATCAATTAAATGAGGTGAGAAACATATTGCAGAAGATTCCTCCCCAACTGCAAACCACACATACTCACTATTTTGAACTGGATTAATACACACAACAGAGCTGTATAATGTCTGCTGCTATATTACAGCTTACTTAATTCTACCACTTTAAAGGAATAGTGTGGGTTCAATGCAAGTTATGCTCAATCAACAGCATTTTTCAACAGCTTATAACTTTATAAAAGCACTTACATTAATTTTGATAAAAATGGGCTATAACTTTACACAGAAAAGGTTACCAAGTGATTTTATCACACTATAATCATGTGTACATGCATATTGTTTAAGTGAGTATTTTGACGTTCAAAAATTCGCCCCATTCACTTCCATTGTAAGTGCCTTACTGTAACCATGATTTGTACTTTTTTTGGGGGGGTGGGGTGGGAGTGTGTGTGTGTGTGGGGGGGGGGGGGGCAAGTCAAAATGAATTTTTGTGTAAATCAATATTATGCCACAAATGCTGTCGATTGAGCTTAACTTGTTTTGAACCCGGAATATTCCTTTAAAGTTGGATGCAAAAATCAGAATTAGACAAAGAAGGTGTATCTAAGATTAGTGTTGTGTTTTTTATACTTCTTGGAGGCATTTTTGGTTGCCTGTTCTCTGTCTAAATACATTATATGCATTATAATCTCTCTATGTAGAATATATAAAATACAACAGCTAGGTAGACATTAGACATCACTGTTGTTGGGGAAGCTACAGTAATTTAAAATATTAGCTTCCCTAGCGACATGCTACTCATACCTTAAAGAAGTAAAATTACAGTCAAGCTACTCTATTAAAAAGTAGTTAACAAAAGTAGCTTACAACAATAAAGCCATATAAAGAAGAAAATATTCTGAAATATATAAAAATCGGCTGATATTATTCAATTCTGCAAGTGACTGCAGAATTCAGTAATATCACCTGATTGTTACATGTTGTTTTAAAATTAGTTTGACATTCTCTAAGAGTAACTATAGTTTAACCATCATATTTTTAGTAAAACCACAAAATTAACCAGGGTTACTATATGGATATTACAGTATTAATGTAGTAAAACCATGGTTATTTGTATTAAAACGATGGTTAATACAGTCCTGGTTACTACAATATTTCTATATTAAAACCATGTTTCCTCCATAAAAAAAGAAAGGAAAGAAAGAAAACCCAAATATGGTTATACAGTCATGGTTACTACCAGTGCTGGTCTGGGAAGAAAAATCGGCCTGTGATTTTATATAGCAACTAGCCCAAAATTTGTTGAGCGGGTGCTTTTCTGCATATCTTTTGTGGTCCGTTATGCATAACGCAGCGACCCATTTTATCTTATCGCAGCATATTCTGCCCATTTCGCAGCCGACCCACCGGCCCGCACGGTTCTCCCGATGGCCAGTTTGCCCCTGATCGCCCCCAAAGTGCGTTGGCCAACCGGGAAAATGCCCGGTATGCCAGAATACCAATCCAGCCCTGGTTACTACAATAACCATAACTCTTCCATAAGAGTTAAACAAATAAGGTGACAAAATTAAATTAAACTTAAACTGATACTTTATATAAACTAACATTTTATTGTATATAGCTGTCAAATAACAGTGAAAAACAGCCACAATTAATTCTATATTTCTCTTCCAGAAAGAAAGCAAAGTCCCTTAAAGCTGTGCAGGGCTCAAGTGAATCAGTGAATCATTTATGTGAACTAGTTAATTTACATGAATGGCCGAAAGCTCCGACACACCAAAACAAAATTTTTGCACCAGGGACACAGAAAGCAAGAACTTTATTTAAATATATTTTGACGTAAGTATGTGACGCTGTTGTAACAGCGACGCCTGAACTTAATGTGACAACGGCCAAACCAACTCACTGCAAAACAAAAACAATGGTTAACTCTGTGAAAGATTTTGTGTCATTTTATCGTCCTGTTTTATTATGTAAAACTTAACTTTGACAAGATGTGCTCCGAGTTGTCAGAGAAGATGAAAACACTACAGAGTGTTCTACAGAGAAGAGGGGACAGCTTTAGCGCTTTATCTTCAGCTGAAGTCAACTGCATTTTGTAATTTTTTCTTTGTGTGATGAAACGTGTGCCTTCAATAAATACAATGCCTCTTGAAACTATTGTGTATGAAGCTTTTATTGTAACTAGCATTTAAATCAATGCAGTAATAGGTAGGATAAATAGTATGTACACATTACAACTGTAAAAATTTACACTTATAACATTGAGGTAAAGTAAAAATGTCTTTATTACTGCATAATGCAATCAGTGAAGCCTTTAAAAGGTGCAAACAACATCGCAAACGAGGCAGTACAAAAAGGTAAGTAAAACATACAAAGCACTGAACAGTAACATGAGCGAAATACATACAAAATAAACACAATATGCAAATTAAACACAAAATAATCATGGAATGTAAATTATATTATGATCCTTTATTCTCTTGTAGTCTTGATTCATTTTCTTTATTTTCAATCTTCATAGATTGTGGTCGTCAAAGCCTAATTTGAGGATCTGAAAATTTTCTACAGAGGAAAAACACCTATGGCTATATATATATATATATATATATATATATATATATATATATATATATATGACTCTTTCACACTGGCTACGCAAAATAGGGAGGAAAACCCCCACTTGGACAGCTATTTTTCCACAGAGAAAATAGGATGCATTTGACCAAAATGACAAAAAGCTGACTACAGCATCTCTGCTTGGGAGTGGTAACAGACAGACACAGATAATCACACACGGTCAATCTCTCTCTCTCTCACACACACACACAGACACACACACACACACACACACACACACAACACACACACCCTTGTTTCTCCAATAACTTTGCACAAATGCATTTTTTGTTACCGTATTCAGTTTTTCCATTTAAATTTTTATTTACTTGTTCATTGAACTATTGTATATAACATTATATTTAAGCAAAATCATGCTTGCAATTGGGCCCTAAATTAGCACTGATGTGATTACCTACCTGTGGCCGAATCACAACAGTGCTAATGTAGGGCCATATCGCACTCTGAATATACACAATGAACAAGGATATCATTTCACAGTAAAATTTCTGCTTAGCCATAGCTTAGCTCATAGTCATATAATTGATAGGAATAGACTACTTGAAGCCTACTTGAAGTAAGAACGGATGGACGAAAGAAAATAAACCAAAAGAAATTCACAATCACTTAGTGTGTGTTTGCTACTGTCTGCTGCAGTCAGAATTTAAAGTGCTTGACAAACTGTTTTAGCATCATTATTATGTAAACAATGACGCCACTGGTACCTAGTGTTCCTACAAACACCAGTCGGACAGACTGGCATCATTTCATTTTGTTTGGAATAAAAAGTATCTTCCCTCAGAGTGATTACATGCCCCCAGAATCTTTCTGCTTGACTCCCACTTTGATGAAACGGCAGGCACTTAATGATGCAGTTGATTTTTACCGCTTGAAGATCAGAGGGGAGAAGTGCAGCTCGATTTCTGAGAAGAATCTGCCCCACATCACCCGCTCCTCTAGCACATGGACAAGAAAACCGCAATGAATAAGTCATATAACCAAGGGCGTAGATTCCAGGGGGATGGAGTGAGGTAATCCCCCAATAATCAAATAAAAAATATTTATACAGTGATCAATGGAAACATGTAAATGCTTCTACACCCTTGCATATAGCCTTCTGCAGGAGAGAATCTGTGAGGAGCTAATCACAAAACTTCTGTTAATGGGAGAACATTTTCTAAAATCCTGCTGTAAACTCTAATTAGAAAATTTCTCATTATTTTTGGCTCAGTGAGACAGTAGAAGAGCAGTCTATATTAGTGACTTGGTGAATCTTAATAACTTAATAACTTTGAGGGAGTGATAAAAAAGCAAGTGATGTTAAGGATAACAATCAGAAGAAAAGACTTGATTCACAGGACTTACCAATAAATGAGTGAGAATGGAGGTCATGACGTCATTGTAGATTGATTTAAAACAATGCATTAATTAAAGGAATGTTTCAGTGAAACACAGAATGCAAGGAGTGCTACTTGGGTGTAAAATAATTCGTACTGTTGCTCTTTGGATAAGGAATATTCTGTTCAAATGCTCTAGTAGTCCAAGGTACTCAGAGTAGGGTTTAAATTTTAAAAAGTCTTGAATAAGTCATGGCTATTGGATTCATACATACCATAAACTGACGTGTTGCGGCTTACAAAGCCTTCATCAGGGTATGAAAAATTACCTAGCTGAAGATTTCTATATGGTGTGGCTAACTGTAACAAGTATGTATAAAGTAGTATGTATTTATTTATTTATTGTTTTACGTTTAAACACAATTCAATTCAACACAATCTTCTATACAGAGCTAATCGTAATCACATTTTCTTAGAACTAAATTGCCAAAACAAATTGCATACCACAGCAATGCAGACGATACACAGATTAATCAAGCTCTATCATCAAATGACTACAGCCCCATAGACTCTCTGTGCCAGTGTATTGATGAAATTAACAGTTGGACGTGCCAAAACTTCCTTCAGTTATACAACAACAAGACAGAAGTCATTGTATTTGGCAACAAAGGTGAAATTCCAAAGTTGAATACACCTTGACTCCAAGGGCCTAAAGACAAAAAAATCAAGTAAGAAATATTGGTGTAATTTTGTTATCAGGCATTATTTTCAGTGGTCACATCAAAGCAATAACTAAATAAGCCTACTATCATCTAAAAAATATAGCAAGAAATGTAAGTGCAGCGTAGTTCTAGCGGGAAGACTAGCAGCGTAGTTCTAGTGGGAAGACTAGCAGCTGTACATGATCACACCATTAGCTGGGTAATTCCAAGCCAATCACATGTAAGACATTGCTTTATAAATCTGCACACAATCTATCACATTGCTGTTTCAGTGTGCTAACCTGGCAACATCATTCTATAGCACTGTCTGACATTGAGTCCAATTCGCTATCTGACTAGTTAACATCCAGCATGGACACTGACTTATTCACTGCTCCTTACCTCTTATCCAGTATCAGCAGTCCAAGCCGCAATTTCCGGATTCTCAGTGGGATCGCACCCTCTTGGAATCATAATAGATATGTTCCGACCTCTCCAGGCCACAGGAGAACCAGTGTACAGAACATCTCTGGAAGCCCACCTTCTCTTTCCCAGTGTTCTACATCGGTGAATTAAGATCATTATTCAGGCATATCATCCTGTACAGTCAGTGCTTATTGAACAGGGTCCCATCACTCCATTTAGTAAGATATCCCTGTTTTGTTTGTCGCCTTCTCTCTAAATCACTTAGTGGGTGCTTTCCAATACAATTTATTAAGGGTGCATTAATGCCAATCCGTAAAATGCCGCGTTTTCTTACTCTATACATCCACGTTCTCATCAGAAGCACTACTGTTGTGGCGCACCTCTGACGGTAGGTGAGCCAAAATGCTAACCGCATTCCCTTATTCATCAGATTATTTAATTACCAGCGTAATGCATGTCACCATATGCTCAGGTCATACAGGGGGTAATTCCTATTTCACAGCATATTTATGTTTTATTACTCGTTAGGCATCATTAAAGTGCAGAAATGTGTATGTATGTCTTCATAAATCATTCACTCATCTTTGTTCAGACCACATTTTAATCTATGGGGATCTTCAAGCAATGGGGCTTTATCAAAAGGGTATTGCACGCAATGCCGCCATTATCGTATGGCTTTACACACTTTGTTCACCTTTCGGAAAAGATAACCATCAAACAACTCTTCCCTCGTCGGAGGGTCTTCATATCATATGTTGTTTTCTTTCAACTAAGGGATTGCAAGCAACATCGCCATTATCGTATGGCTTTATGCTACGTTGTTCACCTTTTGGCAAAGATTCCTCAAACAACTCTTCCATTGTCGGAGGGTTTTCAAAATCAATGTTGTTTATCTTTCAACAAAGACACTGCACAGCAATGCTAGCCTAATGTAAGGCCGCATACCACGTTGTTTGTCTTTGGCAAAGATTCTGCACAACCAGGGGCCCTCAACGGAGAGCCCAAAATTTACCTATTGCAAGTATTGCACAACCATGCCAGAGATATTGCACATTTTATGTCAAATCTAGGTGTTCACATCTCTTTTCTTTCACCTCTTCTCCAGAATGAACACAAGACCTGGTTCGTACCAGACTGGATCATCTCTTTTGATGGTAGTATTCTACTTTCTCTCTCTTTTGGGGGTACGCTTCTCGCCCCTGCCTCCTATCTCCGGCAGGATATGACGGTTCGGACCGCCAGACGGGGCCTACGCCAAAGAGAGACATTACTTTTCTGTATTATATTCATCAAATAAATGTCATCTTAAATTTCACTCAAGTCTGCGAGTCGTCCTGATGTCTTTTATAATCATTTGATTAGATGTTTTGTATTCAGTCAAGACTACATTCATCACCTGAAGTGTAGACTACTGCAATGGACTCCTCAGATATGTGTGTTGAATATAAACCTAACAGACCTGTCAGATCATTAGGATTAAGTCAGTTAGACATACAGAGGGTTCACTCAAAACAAGGTGAGACAGCGTTTAGCTATTATACCACCTGCAATAGGAACTTCCAGAAGAGGTTAAATGTGCCCCAACAGTAGCCACATTTAAAACATATCTGTTCAGCTGTGCATTTTCTGGCTGAGCATTGTGCTGCACTTATTGATTTCACTGAATCATTTTGCTTTTGTCTTTCTTTCATTTTATTTATTCTTATTAATTTTAATAATTGTTTTATGTATCTTGTATTTTCTTTCAAATGTATATGTAAAGCACTTTGAATTGCCATTGTGTATGAAATGTGCTATATAAATAAACTTGCCTTGCCTTGCCTTGCCTTGCCTTGAGAACAGTTTTTTTTTTCATATTAAAATACTTTATTCTACCCTTTATGCAAAAATAACTATAAGTAAGCAACTTATAGGTTGATTCCCCTAAAAAGTGGCATCCTGACTAGTCTGTCACAGCAACACTGGCTAAACCAATGGAATAGAACAATATGTATTTTGTTTTTACAGTATTTATTATTCTTTGTTAATGTTAGTTAATAAAACACAAATGTTCATTGTTATGTAATGTTAGTCCATACTGGATTAACTAATGTTACAACTTTTGATTTTAAACACATATTAGTAAATGGTGAAATTAACATTAACCAAGATTAATGAAAACAAAACAAAAAATGCTGTAAAAGTATTGTTCATTGTTATTTCATGTTATCTAATGTTTTTAACTAATTTTAACAAATGCAACCTTATTGTAAAGTGTTACCTACTGTATTTATTCTTCTTGGTTAATGTAGGCTAATGCATTGTTGGTTAAATATTAAATAATACATGGTAACCCTTTTTTAACATTTACTAATTTTAGCATACAGTATACAAAGTTTAATTTCAAAATGTGATCCTACAAATTAACATTAATCAAAATAAATAATTTCTGTAAAACAACTGCTCATTGTTAGTTTATGTTAACTACTGTGTTAAATGTGAGCACAGCGTAGTTCTAGCGGGAAGACTAGCAGCTGTACATCATCACACTATTAGCTGGGTAATTCCTAGCCAATCGCAGGTAAGCCATTGCTTTATAAGTCTGCTCACAATCTATCACATTGCAGTTTCAGTGCGCTAACACGGCAACCTCCACCACCCCACCACCACCAGTTGAGCCCCGTCCCGCACGGGGGTAGGCTCCTCACCCCTGCCACCTATCTCCGACAGGATATGATGGTTCCGAGTACAACTCCCTCAGACCACCAGACGGGGCTTACGCCAAAGAGAGACATTACTTTTCTGTTCTACATTCATCAAATAAATGGCATCTTAAACCTCACTCAAGCCTGCGTGTCTTCCCGATAGAAATATGTTTTACATTTATGCACTGGACAGATGCTTTTATCTGAAGTGACTTAAGGCTAATTAACGAACAGGCTTACTTAGTTCACCAACAAATGATGATTAAATGTAATGATGTTTATGTTCTGTCAATGTATTCATTTGGTGATATTTCTCCTGTTCTCACAAATCTCAGAAATTCTTGACCTAGGTGAACTCGGCTAGTCGAAGAGCATTGATGATTGGTTAAAACTAATTGTGGGTGCACTTTGGACGTGATGCTTTTTATTTACAATTGCGCATGCCAGCTGAGGAGTTGTTACCTAGGTCTTCAAATTGAAAACTTTGTAGCCAGTCTCTCAGAGATTGTGCGAGAGTATAAATTTGTTATATGATTTGCAACACAAACTCTACAAAGACAGCGCAGCCACAACAAATGTGTAGAGAGTTTTTAAAAGTGGAAGGTGCCGTGACAAGTTTAATAAAGCAAAGAAGCACAGCACTAAAAGTGGCGGTCCACGGAGTGTAAACCCTGCATTATTGGCTTTACTTGGTGTTTAGCCATGTGACATCACCCTAAACTAACTAATTTTAAATTGAATCCATGCTTCAGAACAAATGCCAGCTTTGTTTGCCTAGGGAGAGTTTGTTTGACCAAGAGAAAATGGGATGGCTTCTTGCAAAGTATAAACCAGGCTTTACAGTGTATTCAAGATATTATTTTTATCACAGTACATGTGTCCCCTGGGAATCAAACCCATGATCTTGGTTTTGCAGTGTAGCACCATGCTCTAATAATTCAGCTACATAAACACCAACGGTTTAAGAGTTAATGTTTTCATATCAAACTTTCTTAATTTCTCAAAGAAATCAACATTACGTCACAATATAACAAATCTGTAATCTGTAGCTGCAAGACAACTAGGTGGCTCAAAGACAGCACAGGAGAGCACTTAGTATTGCCCATTTTTATACATTCCTTGACTCAGTATATCTACCTCCACATGCAGTGCTGTATCTCTGCCAACAGATGTAAATTTACTGTGCACTGGAATGCATCCAAAGAAACATTTCAAACAAAACCTTATTTTCAAGCAAACATGTTAATCCCTGCACATTGCCGGCTCATTATTTGTGCGTGTAATTAAAGCCCTCATGCGTTCCCTTTATGGGGTTACTGATACTTAAAATGCTGGATTACTGGTGGCACAGTAGGACATAATTTGTGTTAAACAAAAATAAATAAAAATAAAGAACAAACGCTGTGAGGATTAAGCGATTAGAGTTTTATTGTGATTTAAACAGCCAGGAAGCCCTGGTTCTTTTGCAAGACATACATAAATGAGGCCAAAAATGTTTTGGCATCTTTAATAGGTATTTAATTACCTTTAATATAGTACATATTAACATAATAAGAATGATTATAACTACTAATACAATTACTATTAGTAAAAAATATGGATTTGAATGAATGTCATGTACACAGTTTAACAAATTTTTTGCACTAATTTCTGGAAGAAAAAAAAAGTAATGCTGGGGAAAAAGGTACTATTAATTAGTGGCCTAATGAGGATTTTTATGGGTTGCCACAGCAGAGAGCACATAAAGAGACACGTCATCACTAATTTAACATGGCAGGCCTGCAGAAGACCATCTGCTGCTCAAGAAACTGTTCATAAAGTCAAACATATCTTTATCCGTCTGTCGCTCACTTCGACGTTGTGTCGAAGAAGCGACACTAGGGGTCTCTCTTGAGCGCCGAATATGCCTCTGATCTATGAAAAAAGGCCAATGAGAAGTTGGCAGACAGTATTTGCATACCCCGCCCCCAGAAATACGGGTATAAAAGTGGGGAAATACGTAGAGTTCATTCAGAAATTTTCTTCGGAGCCAATGGTCGTGCATTCAGTCAGCTGCGAGTCACACCTGTTCCTGTTCCTGTCCCTCTGACACTCTGCCTGCTGTTGGATCTACGGTGCACTTCAGTGGCTTTTCTCCTTCTCTTCACAGCAGTGCAGCTTGCCCCTGGGCGCTTCGACAGCACAGCAAATTTAAAAGAGTTTATTTAAAGAGTGATTTTCTCTATAAAAGAGTATTTTCCTCTAAAAGAGCATTTACACAGTGGCGTTGAACGTACTTTCCAGGACGGGTCTTTATAAAGATGCCTTTCCACCCCTGTGTAGTTCCTGGATGCGGTAGAGTGGTCTCCGCTTCAGACGGCCACAGGCATTGTCTCGTGTGTCTGGGCAGCGATCACACCGAGGAAGTGTTCGTGGATGGTTCATGTTCTCACTGCGAGAGCATGACAATGGCAGTCTGACACAGCTGGTCGCCTTTGCACATAAAATACCTGCCCGCTCCTGTGTCAGGAGAACACGTACATGGCTCAGCGCATGGGGTGATTTAAATTGGACCCTAGTGTCGCTTCTTCGACACAATGTCGAAGTGAGTGACAGATGGGGAATGTCTAGGTTACGTATGTAACCTCCGTTCTCTGATGGAGGGAATGAGACGTTGTGTCCTCCTGGCCACGTCGCTGAGCCGAGCCACTGTTGTGGCCGGACCATTTCCGGCTCCTCAGAAAAATCCAGAATGAACTCGACGTATTTCCCTGCTTTTATACCCGTATGTCCGGGGGCGGGGTATGCAAATACTGTCTGCCAACTTCTCATTGGCCTTTTTTCATAGATCAGGGGCATATTCGGCGCTCAAGAGAGACCCCTAGTGTCGCTTCTTCTCCACAATGTCTCGTTCCCTCCATCAGGGAACGGAGGTTACATACGTAACCCAGACGTTTTGTAAGCACTTTGTTGAGGGGAAAATGCTAATTAATTAAGTTGCAAATAAAATCCACATGAGAACAAGCAGAATAAAAGAGCGCAAATCACCAAAGACAAACATGAGAATTCTGATTCTGGGAGCATGAAAATAATTCCTCGTAAATGTAAAAGGAGCTGTGGCTATCCAGTCCAATTCATTGTTTACAAACAGCAGGGTGAGGGAGCCACACAATGAAATTAAGGAAGCCATTATGTTTTCAGTGGCCCATAGACACCCTGTCATTATCAGTGCACTCAAGTTTCTGTTCAACTTATTTCTTTAATTGCTTTCCTCCAACCAGGGCCTGCACTAGGATGCAAGTTTCTAGTTTCACCACCACTGGGCAGAGTACCACATGATTGTTTTGCTGTCGGTCAGGGCAGGGGCATCAGTTTGGGGAGGGTGAAATCTAGGGGGGCAGTTCAAAGTTCTGGACACCATTCACTTGTATTGTATGGACCTAAAGAGCTGTAATTTTCATCTATAAATCTGCATTTGTGTTCTGCAAAAGAACTAAAGTCAAACACATCTGGGATGGTTTGAGGGTGAGTAAATGATGAGAGAATTTTAATTTTAAGGAAACTATAACTTTAAAGTGATGGTTCACTCAAAGATTAAAAACCCACAAAAGAAAGTAAGTTATACGGGTTTGAAATTACATGAAGATGAGACAGAATTTTTGGGTTAAATATCCTTTTAATTTCCTGATGATCAAAAAAAGAAATCTGATCATTCTCAGCTCATGTTTAAAGCTCCTGATCGCATTTTTAGCAGCTATAGTCTCTTTTAAACTCTCTTTTATTTCTGTTGCTTAAGCTATCTCTCTTCATATATCTATTTCTCTGCAAGCTCTTTATTAGCATGAATTATGCAAGGTTCCAGAACAACCCATTAAAGCAAAGATTACATTTCTCTTTCTTTCGTTTGCAGGAAAAAGTACTTTTACAAAAACAAAGCTGAAGAATGGAAACAGGAATCTACCAAGAAAGCTTGCATGCAGTTTTTTTGACACAACTGAATATCAAGGGTGTAATTTTGAATTAAAGCATATTGCTTTTATTAAAATGATAAACACAGCACTATGATAAAATACACCAATGTTTAATAAAGAGTTACATTTATCATTAATAATTATTGGGACTGTAGTATACTGTCTTAAAGGAAGGCAGTTTGCAGTTGTCAAACAATGTAGCAACTCTGTCACTTTAATACATATTGTACTATGCGATTACAGGTGAGCATTTATAGTCATTTTACGACTTCAAACATGGCTTATCAAAAATCTAATTTTAGAGTCAAAACTGTTGAGTTATATCTATTATATAAGTTATATCTATTATATTTAATCTATTAAATTATTAAAAAATACATTACAAATGCAAGACACACAAAACAGTTACTTGAACACAACTCTTCTATGATGAACATGTTTTCTGAGTTCAAAGTCAGACCCCTTCTTTTTTTCACATTTTGTTGTTGCAGCCTTATGCTAAAATGCTTTAAATTATTTTGTTTTTCCCATCAATCTACACTTCATTCCCCATAATGACAAAGCAAAAAATATATATATTTTTGATAACTATGCAAATGTATTAAAAAGAAAAACTGAAATATCACATTGACATAAGTATACAAAACATTTGCTATGACACTTGAAATTTAGCTCAGGTGCATCCCATTTCTCTGGATCATCTTTAAGATGTTTATATGTACCTATGGCAAATTCAATTGTCTGGACATGATTTTGGAAGGCACACACCTGTCTATAGTCCATTTCAAGGACTGTTTGTTGGTGACATCAAGTGACATCATTGTTCCATGAACATTCCCTGCTTTTCAAAACAGAGACTATATAGCAGAGATGGGGGACTTCTATTAAAATGGACTGGTGGCAGCCTACAGTCAACGTATGTAGAAAGGAATCTAGATTTACTGGTAAAATTTGTAAAATGCCTCTCAGATGGATGCAACACAACTATTGAGACGTGACCACCAGACAATCAAACGTTTTGTTGTGAATATTCAACTGGGTCACAAAAAATGCATGGAGAAGAAAAGGCGCAAATTAACTGCAAAAGACTTGAGGAGAATTAAACCTGAAGCTACCAGGAACCCATTATCCTCCAGTGCTACCATATTCCAGAACTGCAACCTACCTGGAGTCAAGTGTTAAGAGACATGGCCAAGGTCAAGAAGGCTGAAACACGACCACCATTGAATAAGATTCACAAGTTGAAGCGTCAAGATTGGGCAAAGAAATACCTAAAGACAGATATTTCAAAGGTTTTATGGACAGATAAAATGAGAAAATTGTCTAATTTATGGACAGATGAAAACAATTAAATTGTTATTTAATTGTCATTTTGTGTTACTTATTTGTTGCACTTACTCAAAAAAATTAGAATAAATTGAGTTAGTGTGCACACTTATATATCCCCCTGAGAAAGACAACTTAATTGTGCACACTTATATATCCCCCTGAGAAAGACAACTTATTTTTCCTTTGTTAAACATTCAGGTTTGAGGTTCAATGTGTTTGTCCAACAATAAAATAAATTCTGAGGAATACAATTGTGCACGCAGTGTATATATATATATGGTTCTAAACTAAAATATATGAGCCATGCATATGTGTTAAGAGCTTCTGTTTATCTTTTTTTTTTACATTACATATGTTAGCCAGAAGGTGGTGCCAAAAGACAATTTTTGTGAGCAATATAAGCCAGTTAGGTGACGTGAAGTGAATCTACGTCAGCTAGTGTTTACATAAAACAGCTCTTCGTGATCGCTTGTATTACTACTACTAAAGCTAGGAAATAGCGTTAAACGGCTTTAAATGAACAACTTCAGCATTGGGGCTCATCACAGCTGAGAGACACAACAGACTGATTAATTACACAATGGGTGCTGTTTAAATTGGTGGAGGACATTGCAGTTTCTATAGTGATCAACTCTTGTGCACCAGCTACCCTGAAATAGGTAGAAATACCCCCGCTTGGATGCTATTTTTCCACTGAGAAAGCTGATCTTCAGAAAGCTGACAGCATCTCTGCTTGGGAGTGGCAACAGGTAATCACACACCCTCCAACTCTCTCTCTCTCTCTATCTCTCTCTCTCACACACACACTCTCACACACAAACACACACATACATCATTGTTTAATAAATAACTTGTTACAAACAGCACAAGCCAATATACTATTTCTGAAGTGAAATTTTTGAATTACTAACAGTTGCTTGGATGCATCATTTGGTTTAAACCAGCAAAGGCAAATACTGATCCGTCGCGTAAGAAAGTAGTTTTTAATATGTACTTGTTCATTGAACTGTTGTATATAAGCAATATCACACTCACAATCATGCTATATGGCCCTAAATCAGCACTGCTGTGATTACCTAACTGTGGCCGAATCGCAGCAGTGCTGATGTAGGGCCACATCACACTCTTGCTTGTGTAATATTGCTTATATATATATATATATATATATATATATATATATATATATATATATATATATATATATGTATTGTTTGTTTTTTCTTTTGGGGCTTAAAGTCAAAAATGGCATGTGGTGTAAAAATTAATATGATTAATAATTGAAATAATAACTGAAAATCAAAGTCCTGTTGTGTTACCAACATGTACTGTAGGTTGCCATGTTGTTGTCATGTGACAACATAATATTTAGCATTTTTATGAAAATCCACATTTTATTCAGGTCATAATGCATAACCAAGAGTAAACGCCTTGATATTCTTGACTCAATAATTCACGATGTTTGTAGAAAATACTTTTTACTTTGAAAAATATGTTTGAAAACATTTTTGAAAATAATTATTCTCTTGTTTTCAAGGTGCAAGGAACATATTTTAAAACCTTTTACTTGATGGTTACACCACAATACATTTTTAAGTAAATCAATTTTTAATTTTCATAAATTAGCACTAAACAAGATTAATACTGTAAATGCTGTAAAAATTATTGTCCATAGTTCAGGATATCTAATGCATTAACTTAATGAATAAGAGCCTTATTGTAAAGTGTTACCACTTTTTCTTTTTCTTTTATGATTAGCACCTGAAAACCTAGAGTAAGTGCTTAAATCATATGCTTTGCAAGCAGACATCATTCAATAGGCCATTTAATGGACGTGAACAATAACAAAGGAATTAGAAAGCTACTGCGCATGACTTGCCCTGAAGCATTCCTGTAGCGGAATTTTTATAACCCAGAACTGTCAAAATAAAATGACTAGCACATACTTTTAGAGACTAGCTAAAACACAACAAACAAGAAATGAGCAAAAACTGAAAATAAACAATGAGGTGTCATTAAAGGATCCTTTAAATAAGAGTTTGGGTCAACAATTTTTCGCTCCTTACTAACATACTGTTAGTTGGCAACACTTGCACACTGACTAGAGGTAAGATGTGGGCTTCAGTTGTTAGTACTGTGTGTATACAGCTGTCTCGTGTCATTGCAGTGGTTCATGCATCCATTTGTGGTTGCTCTTTTGGCAATCTAAACACTTTAATTTTCCGTTAGTTCCAAGCAACCAGGGAGCATCCAGCCAACAAAACAACACACAGTCCAAATTTTAATAATGATATTCTATTACATTCATATTAAAATAATTAACGCTAATCATGTTAAAGTCACTGTGAATGAAGTGCCTCCCGCTGTTGTTTTCAATGAGTTTGACAATTAGCCGGAAATGTTCAAAAGACAAAGTCGTCACTTCCTTAAACCGACAAACAGTCCTTGAAATGGTCTATATGGCTGCAAATGGCTTTTAAGTTGAAGTGGATTTTGCCTGTGGATCTTGAGCGCAAATTCATCACTGGTTCATCCGTATGGAAGCAGTGAGCAGAGTTATCAGTAGAAATACTCTCCCTGTGTCTCTTTTGTCTCTTATCTACAACAGCAGCCCACAGGCAACCTGCGACCTTAGCGGTACTATACATCTGACCTCCAACACACACAACAATCCTTCTGTGCGTGTATGTGAGAGAGAGAGAGAGAGAGAGAGAGAGAGAGAGAGAGAGAGAGAGAGAGAGAGAGAGAGAGAGAGCTAGCATGTGTGACTAACACTGACTGAGGTGTGCCGAGCAAGGAAGTAAAGCTGGATGGATTAATTATAAATTGCTGCCATTTCACCCTGGTAAAAGAAGCTTGATTAACCACTCTGGTGCCATTTGTTCCATATTCCACTAGTGATAAAGCCAAGAGGGGACTACATACACCACTTATGAGTGAGGGAAAAAAAAGAAGTGCAAACTAATCGTTCTCATTAACATGATTTATGAACCATAAATTCTCATTAGTTCAGAAACCCTCTTTGAATAATGTCCGAAAGGAAATTTAAAACATAAACTGCAACTAATAATTCCACAGAACACATGTGTACTACAAAATATGTGTAACATTAGCTGTAAACAATATAGCAAATAAAATGCAGTATTTTTCCAAATAAAATTTGGGAAATTGCTTCATGCATTTGATTTATTGAATCCCCTGTCCAGCATTAGTATTTTGCCACACTCTTGTTCTCAGTAATTGACAGTGGAAATGGATACCCGGGTAGTGCCATTGACTGTGTTATTGTGCAAAGTCAATACGAGTAAACGCAAAACCCGACTGTGTGAAAACACTTCTGGAGCATAATTATGATCCACTGGTGTGGCGGCAGTGGCCATTTTCTTTCAGTCTAATATGACTAGAGGGGTTGTTTAATGCTAGACATGCTTGTAAAATCAACTCAATCACTATGAGTCATTCTTTGTTCTCAGGAGTGGTAAATGCTCACCAAATAAACACATGCAGAGTAATAGGCTCAAATTTATGCAACCGGCCCAGTGCATCTGACTATTTGAATGTGATCAACTCACAGTAGGAAGTGAGATAACAATCCTAGTCATTTATTCCATCACATCCTCTTTTTCTTTGACTGCCATTCTTCATTTCTCTTTTCAATCACACTTGCTTAAATGTGCTGCTTCCAAACCATTGCATAGAAAAGGAAAATAACAAAGGAGATCTCATGGTTTGGATCAACATGAGGGTGAGTAAATGATGACATGGTTTTAATTACTTTGGATGAATTTAATATTTAAATATTCTGTCCTAGACTGTAATGAGATCAACTGGAGTGGGATTCACTTTTTAAATTTTTCTGAAAAATACCACTGTCATCTCTTATTTATCTCCTCAAGAATTTCAGAAGAGATCTCAACAATGTCTTACACTATGCTCAGATTTGCCAAGATACTGTAACATAATCTACAATCAAAAGACAGATATCCCAATATGAACCAAACAAAACTTTGGGTGTGCAAGAAATGTAAGCGCAGCGTAGTTCTAGCGGGAAGACTAGCACATTGCTGTTTCAGTGTGCTAATACAGCAACCTCCACCACCCCACCATCACCAGTTGAGTCCCGTCCTGCATGGGGGTAGGCTCTTTGACCCTGCCTCCTATCTCTGGCAGGATATGACGGTTCAGAGTACAACTTTTGGACTGCCAGATGGTGATTACGCCAATGAGAGACATTACATTTCTGTTTTATATTCATCAAAAAAATGTCATCTTAAATTTCACTCAAGTCTGCGAGTCTTCCTGATAGAACTAATGCACAATTAAGTGAACTATAATAAAATTACCATTAACAACCATTGCATCAATTTCTTTTTGGCTATACTTTTTTATGCTCCGTGTTATGTTTAAATGACTTAAAAAAAAAACTAATAAATGGAGTAAGTAGGCCTGGTAATATATCAAAATATGAGGCATAATAATTCGTCATTAAAATTGATTTTTGGAATGATTCATCATTATTTCCAAAATATGCAAATATAAATCATGGTAAATTTTCAAAATACTGAAAACTGTACAAAAATACACCAGGTTTTAGTTACATTATTTGGTTTAAAAATGTAATTGTGAATAAGAAATGAATCAGTAATGCATTGTGTTGAACAGAAGAATACACAATTGTAAGACGATTCAAAACCTTTTTTGAACATTCTTTGTATTTATGGAGTACAGGGAGGTTTGGTTCATAATAAAAATAAAAAAGAAAGAAAAATAATACTGTTACATTAATTATTAAACAAATATAAAAAAGG
This sequence comes from Moxostoma hubbsi, assembly GCA_032164185.1. Lineage (NCBI taxonomy): Eukaryota > Metazoa > Chordata > Actinopteri > Cypriniformes > Catostomidae > Moxostoma > Moxostoma hubbsi. The sequence continues at coordinate 15,680,738 of JAVLUX010000002.1, forward strand.
ATAAAGCCATTTCTATCGGGAAGACACGCAGGCTTGAGTGAGGTTTATGATGCCATTTATTTGATGAATGTAGAACAGAAAAGTAATGTCTCTCTTTGGTGTAGGCCCCGTCCGGCGGTCCGAGGGAGTTGTACTCGGAACCATCATATCCTGCCGGAGATAGGAGGCAGGGGCGAGGAGCCTACCCCCGTGCGGGACGGGGCTCAACTGGTGGTGGTGGGGTGGTGGAGGTTGCCATCTTAGCACACTGAAACAGAAATGTGATAGATTGGGAGCAGACTTATAAAGCAATGGCTTACCTGTGATTGGCTAGGAATTACCCAGCTAATAGTGTGATGATGTACAGCTGCTAGTCTTCCCGCTAGAACTACGCTGCGCTCACATGTCTGACATGATGCAGACCACTGATTATGTGCAATAGATTTGCATGTCATCATGGGGATATTTACTGAACCAATAAAACGCAGTAGAAACGCAGGACAATAAAGCTTACCTTTTTAAGTGCTTTTGCCAAATATTCCACAATATGCATATTATATCGGAATTGGGGAAGAAAAAAACAACAATTAACTTATTTGTGCTTGTATGGACACATGCAATTTTGAATAATGAGGCATAAATCCAAACTCAGTTGCATAAACTTAATTTAAAGTGTGCACTTGTTTCCTCAGTCACAATATTATTATAGTAATTATAATTTGTTACATTTTGTAATCAATGCATTGACGTTTCAGCACAATAATGATGCATTTTAAACCCCTACATAATATAATTAAGCATAAAAAGACCTGTAATTTCATTTAGGTGTGCAAGCTTACGTTTTGGGCACACCCGTGGCTTTGCCATTGATATGAACTCAAATATTTCTCATCAAATTCTTCCAAGACCAATTTATCAGTGTTGAGCTATATATATATATATATATATATATATATATATATATATATATAAATTGTATGGCATTGTACTCTTGCTGTATGTCAACAATTTTTTCATTTGCTTTTATTTTAATTTGATCTACGGATTTGAAGAAAATGCACAAATAGTGAGAACTCTATTTAAGCTGCTATAAGTGATCATTTAATTATTTATGTATTTATTGTTATAAAATAAAACAAATAAAATGTCCATATATATATATATATATATATATAAATGTATCTCTTTCTCGACCACACCTATCATATCACATCTGAAGACAGGATTTAACCACTGGAGTCATATGGATTAGTTTTATGATTTCTATATCTGCCTTTTGGAGCTTCATAATTATGGTCACCATTCACTTGCATTGTATGGCCCTACAAAGCTGAGGAACAGTATTTATTTATTTATTTATTTATTTTTATCTTTGTGTTCTGCAGAGCAAGTCATACACATCTGGGATGACATGAGGTTGAGTAAATAATGAGAGAATTTTTATTTTTGGGTGAACTATTTTGATGGTAAAAGACTGTAAAAATGCTACAGTAAAAAACCTTAACTGGTTAACAGTTAGTTACCTTAAAATATACGGTAACATTTTAAAAATATATTTAAAAAGACAATACACGTAATTTTACAATAAAATGTATTAAAAAATTACTTTTAGATGTAGAAAGTATGATATTTCCATATAATTATGTTTAACAAGAGAAAACATGTATTTTTTTAGGGTAAAGTATTGTTAAAATTATAGAAAAAAAAAAAACAGTAATCGGTGTTCCCAGAATTCCCTGCATGACCCATTACATTTCATTATATTTTATGGAATAGTTATGCTTGTTCTTATTTTTAATATCAGTTATGTACATTGGGGTGTTCTGTCCCCGCGACCCGACTTCGGATAAGCGGTTGAAGATGGATGGATGGATGGATGGATGGATGGATGGATGGATGGGGTGTTCTGTGCTATATCTGATGTCATTTAGTTAATGTTTATTGTATTATTTTAATTTTACATGTGTTACCCCGATTGTGTTTGTGTGAGTGACACTGAACGCTGTCTCTTCATGCTTATTGGTCATTGCTCCTAGAATGGCCACTGTTGATGAACTTCATGTCATCATGTGCCGTCCTGTAATTACTACAGTGATTAACAATATATTATAAAGCAAAAAAGCAGATTGTTACAGTATAAAAAAAAATTATATATCAAGTTTATCATTTAATATACAACAGTTAGTTTTGGTCCTCATATCTGATTGGACGAGAGATATTCTATGAGAACTGATGGACTCACACAATCAGCACTCGGACACTAGAGATGGGCATTCCGGCTCTTTTCAGTGAGCCGGATCGTTCTCACCAAAAAGAGCCGGCTCTTTTGGTTCCCAAACGGCATGATATGTGCGTGAAGCGATCATCTGTGTTCCGCAACTAACAATTTCAATTTCAAAAATCAAAAAGACAATTTTTGTGTGTAAAATGAGCCAGTTGGTGACGTAAAGTCAGCCAGCATCAGTCAGTGTTTACAATCAACAGCACTCCATGATCGCTCGTATTACTACTACACTACTAAAGCTAGGAAATTAACAACTTCAGAATTAAGGCTCATCACAGCTGAGAGACAACAGACTGATTAATTACACCGGAGCAAACCGGAGTTTCCACATTGGACAGGAAACACTGTTCCAAATGGTGGAGGACATTGCAGTTTCTATAAAGAAAGACTTTTGCGCACCAGTCACCGTGAAGTAGGGAGGAATACCTCCGCTTGGACGGCTATTTTACCACTGAGAAAATAGGATGAATTTCACCAAAATTACATTATCTTCAGAAAGCTGACTAACAGACCACAGTATCATCAACAGGTGATCGAACATGCACCATCTCTCTTTCTCTCTCTCTCTCTCTCTCTCTCTCTCTCTCTCTACTACTACTACTACTACTACTACTACTACTACTACTACTACTACTACAGTAGTAGTTCTGCTTTTGAGAGGCTTGGACACATCTTTTTTTTTTTTTTTTGGTCTGTGGCGTAAGAGAGTAGTTCCATGCACAGACACATTTTTTATGACCATAGTCAGTTTTTCAGAGTTTTTTTAAATGTACTTATATAAGCAATATCAAACTCGCAATCATGTGATATGGCCCTAAATCAGCACTACGGAACTTGGCCTGCGGCCGCATCACAGCAGTGCTAATGTAAGGCCAAATCGCACTCTTGCTCGTATGATATTGCTTGAATATTATATATGATGGTAATGCACTGTAATATATACAGGCATCAAAATTACATCCCGTAAAGCCTCAACTGGTTACCGTATTTTTTATGGTGAATTTCTGGCAACCACGGCTGCCAGTTTTTTACTGTAAATTTAACATGATTTTTTTTTTTTACAGAGTCTCTTTAAGTATCCTGAGCCATTATAATGCAAGCTTGGAGTAAAATAATGTTCCTCAGGGACCTATTCAGTTTTATTCCATTTAAATATTTTACTTTTCTATCTTTTGTTCTCTTTCTTTCATTTTCTATCTTTCGTTCACTTTCTTTCTCACATACACAGGGACCCTTTCTTACTCAGCCACTCTAGTTCCCTCTTATCCTTTCCCCTCATTCTCCTCTCTATCTCTTGCTGTGTATTCAGCCTACAGTCTGCTCCTCTGGCCGATCAGTGATTTATGTCGTCCCCAGGTGAGCATGTTCACATAAGCATTACTTTCCTTTTCCAAGGTAGTGATCTGTTTCCCAAAGCACACCGTTCTCTCCTCCTCGCTCCACTTCACCGACCAGGTGCTGGCCCCTGCTCCCCAAAACCTTTTTCTCACACGTTCTTAATTCTCTCTCTCTTATCTCTCACTGTCTCTCTCTGTAAAGCCTCAGAGCATATGACTGCATTCTGGAATAAAAGAGATGTCTCAAACACATCCACAATGAGGATTCATTGACTTTTTGTAATTCAGTCAAACCACATTATCAAAATCAAACAGGCTCAGAGCAGCAAAGTTTTTAATTTAGAAATGTGTGCACAAAAGTCCAGACTATGTAGGTTTTTGTCCTATGCCATGCTATTATCACTAATCCTGATCAATTGGAGTATCTGATTGAGAAATTATTAATATTTCAATAATTATGTAACAATATAAAAAACAGGAAAGTCCAGATGTTACCCAAGATTTGTTCAGCATTTAAAGTCAACATTTAAAGTAACAACCCCTTTTACTTTTTTAATGTGACAGTTAAAGTGAACAGGAGATTTAACAAGAAAATAAATGCAGACATAAACTTGATTTTATCTATCTAGAAATGATCGATCGAGACAGAAGTGTCTCTGTATGACACACTCTCCATCTTTTTCCTGACTTCTCCATGGGTGGCGCCATAAAAGGATGAAAAGGATGAAAAACATTTAAACCAAGCCTTTGTTTTATTAATAATTTTGACAAGGTTCATATCTCATGTCGTGTTTGAGTGTATGTGAATGAGGGAGAGAACAAGTTGTTCTCGGCAGCGTGCGTGTCTGAAGATTTTTAAATGGAACCTATAATCATGGATGTTTCCTCTTTTTTTTTAACCTCAAAAAGTGGCCAGTCGGGATTTCTAGATTCCCTAAATGTCCACGATTTGGCTGTTTTCATATTGAACTGCTCAACAAAATACGTAATTAAATCTAGCGCATCATAAACTACATGAATTCTCTATCTCTCTGTGTGTTGTATGTCTGTCTCTCTCTTTCTTTCTTTTTAACACACACACACACACACACACACACACACACACACACACACACACATAGGGTGGGTGCAGAGATCGCTAGAGCCAGGTAACTTTACCATGTAAATGTGTGTGATTGTGCACTTATCTATTCAGGGATTGCCATCAAAACCAAATGTCCACACAAGGCCTTTAGTGAGAAAGGGATTTATGTTAAGTAAACACAGACTATTCACTTGTTTTTGACTGCTGTTATCGATATTTCATTGCTTGGTAATGGGAATAAGCTGCGAAGTGGAAGTCTGTAGCATCCGCATTGGAGGAACATGCTAAGCATAATGGGTAATTTCACTGCCTGTGAAAAATGTGGACAGGAAAAATCGGAAGGCTTGGTAACGCCAGCGGAAAAGAAAAGTTTCAGTTTCAGAGACAGAGGAAGTTATCCCATTTTGATGCTATTGACATTTTTCTTCTATGGAATCATGTGCACTGATTAACTGTTCACAATAAAACAAAGGATGTGTATTAAGAAAGTTAGTGGAGTCAATTCTGACTTATGTTAACTTAGAAAATAGTAAAAATATAATAGTTTTAATAATAATAGTGAAACATAACATATTCTATTAATTACTATAGTCCTATAGTAAATAATAGTAATAATACAAAAAGTAATTGAAAAAGTAGTAAAAACTGATTTAAAAAAAAGTCAATGATAAAAACTCAAACAGCTTTTTTTTTTTTTTCTCCAGACCTTATTCACACTAGCAACATCGTTTATTTTTAATGGGAATGACTGTGAGGGATAGACTTACCATCTCTTCAATGGCACGAATGGTATAAATCTGATTTTCCACAACTAATGTTGTCTGGAGTTCTTGTATACTGGATGTTCTTGGACAGATATTTGATATAATGTTTTGTCTGCAGAATGATCCAAAAACACTTTAAATTGCAGTATAGCACATTGAAGAGATTGTAAGTCTGTCCATCACAGTCATTCCATTAAAAGTCAAAGATGTTGCTAGCGTGAATAAGGGATGTTCCTTTCTGTTAACAAACTGAGATAACACAACACAGCTTTAGTGTTTCACTGAAAACACACCTTTCCCACCAATGAGAGATTGTGGAAAAATAAAGCATGTGTTTTTCCGTGCATTTCAGTGAAGGCAGCTGTTTTGCTTCCAAAGGCATAATTTTACATGTGCTCTGTGTGGGGGAGCACCGCATCCATTTTAGTGCTTGCCACATTGGATGTGTTCAAAGAGCAAGTCAATTTCCAATGATGTGACTGAACTTAACGACCCCGCACCCCGTACACCTGCTTGTTTATCATGGGCCAGGATTTTTCCAGATCTTATCCAGGTAACATTAAATCTTCAATGATCTACCACTGAGAATGTCACACCTTTCCATCTACACTTTGTTTATATCAAAACAATAAAATGAGCTGAGGTGTTGTAATTGCAGTAGTGCTTCTGAGAAAACATCATGGCAGGTTGGTGACTTGAAAACAAATTTGAGACATCTGCATTGTGAAGTTGAAAGACTGTGCTTCCCATAGCTTCTTGGGTGATAGGATAATCAGTGTTCTTAATTTTATTTATTTGGCTGATAACTAGAGTATGTTTTTAAGCAATTAAATGTTTTCCTGGCTGCATTGTGTTGTAAGAATCTCTAGATGTAGAATTACGGAAGATGATTATTACTGTGATTAGAGAATGATAATTATGCACTGTGCAAATGATTGTGATTGTCATTCTATGAGAGCATCAATACTCAACATTTCAGTTAAGACATGTTGGGTCTTATCATAAATGATTAATGATCTGATCTGTCAATAATTTACTAAAGAAACTGAAGTGAAATTAAACTTTTTAATAAAATAAGTATTAAACCTTTATTTTAACAGGTTAGCTTTTTGAGATTAAAACCTCTTTTTGAGAGAGGCCCGGCCACGATAGCAGCATTAAATATTATACCAAAAAACAACGAATGACTATTTTCACCCAGGTGTAAATAGCATCTGCCACACAATGCAGTTATTTGCACCCCAATAGTCTGGTGAAACCACAAAAATATACAACACACTTGACAATAGGTGTCACTGCAGTGGCGTGGGGTGTAAATACATAGGACCTCGTCCTAGCGATCCTAGATCGATTCCACCTTCTGTCCCACATTTTTTTATCATCTGATTTCCTGTTTCTACTCTTCATATTTCCTTTAATACTACATTTACATTTATGCATTTCTCAGATGCTTTTATCCAAAGCAACATACAGAGCCCTTATTACAGGGACAATCCCCCTGGAGCAACCTGGAGTTAAATCCCTTGCTCAAGGACATGATGGTGGTGGCTGCGGAGATCAAACCCGACAACATTCTGCTTAATAGTTTAGTGCTTTAGCCCACTAAGCCACCACCACTCTACAACTATGCATTAAAACATAAATTCATTGCAGTGATTTTGTCACTGTGAATGTTGGAGAGTGCAGAGAACTCCCACGGCTCAGCGTTGCTTGTGTGTAGATTGCATCACTGTATTACTATAGTAAACCTAATATTATTGTAACCATGTTTTTTTTTTGGTAGAAACCATAGTTTAACCATGGTGTTACTAAAGTAATATGGTTATAATATAGTAAATAGTGGCCAACCAATATGGGTATTTTAATAGCCAATTCCAATATACAGAGAGCAGTGTGCCTGATAGGCCAATACAATGCTGAAATATCACACAATTTAATATAGAAAATAACATGAACATAAAATTGCAAAAAAAATTTACAAACTCTTATTTAGCACTACATTTACTAAATTCCACACAAAATTTGAATTTTGATAAAAAGAATCTAACAAAATTACATTGTATTTTAAATGGCAGTTTCTTCTGATTTCTGTTTAATCATCAAATTGGTGAAATTTATTTGCAAATGAAGAAATTAGGAATAAGGAAATAACACTACACACAGTAGTCCAGCAACCATGGATGGCATGTCCATGTTAGCAATTGCATTTTCTAAAAAAATACAGAATCAAACCAATTTTACATACAGTGCAAAGACATTTACTTAGAGCACATGTGAAGCGATTTTACTTTGGAGTTGCATTCATGCGCTCGTGCAGATCCAGCACGAGCAGCAATCTCCTGACAGTTTAAATGGCCTGGATCACCTGCCTGGATTGTCACGGAACTTTTGATCCTGAAGTTTTGATTCGGGCTGATAGAATACGTGCTTCAGAGGAAGATATTATTAAGTGCTGGATTTTTGTGAGGTTCATGAATCTGTTTAAACAAGATATCTGCATATTTGCAAATGGCATATAGTAGAAGTTTTATTGATATTTGCTTTTATCATTAGAAAAGAAATATAATGGTGACAGGGAACTGCTGAGGTGAGGCTGATAGAATACGTACTTTAGGGGTAAATAATTAAGCACTCCACAGGATGCTGGATCTGCTCAAGTTTTGTGAGGTTTGTTTATTACATCTGTTTAAACAAGATATGCATATATTTGCAGACGATATATGATATTAGTTTTATTGATATTTGCCTTTTTATCATTAGTCAAGACAGTTAAAAGTTACAGGGAACTGTTGAGGAGAGAGAGGGAGAATGAAACAGGCGAACACTTTAATATTATGAGCTCAAATGCGTCTGCCAGCGGCTCTGATATGTGGACCACTTAAATGAAATTGTGTTGCACACCAGTCTATTATTGTAGTAACACGATGACATGTAACAACAAAACGAAGCGTGACTGATCGTTTATATGTCACAGATGCATCACATACAAGCAGGCAATTCTCACTGTCCTCAAGAAACAAATTGTCCAAATGGGAAAATTTATCATGCCGATAATTACAAAAGTCAGAATATCGGCAGATTTATCGGCCTCAGTGATATATCGGTCGACCACTAATAGTAATCATTGTTCATTTTGTTGTTACTATAATTTAAAAAAAATACCATGGTTACTGTTGTAAAACTAAGGATATTTTTTCTAAGGGAAATGAAAACAACAACAAAAAATGTGACTAACTATACATTAAAACACTGTCACTGGCCATAATTCATGTTTAAAAACTGTAACCCTAAAACCATTTAAAGCCATTAGAGTGTAATTTCAGAGTTTTTTTAAGGCAGCAGATGTGAACACCTCCCTTCTTAACTTAGCCCTTGTTTTAGGCACATAATATATCAGCCATTTGCAAGATGGAATTAACATCCTATTGATTATTGTACCTTAAGAAATAACTGTGCTTTTGGATGAATTATTACATTTGACCATTTACACTCATTGTGCACTCTGTAAAGTTTTGGGAAGCCCATATGACAATTCTTTGAAAATTAGATCCCATTGATCCTTAAAAAAAGACAGTTGCTGCATTATTCCATGTTAAAGCATGGCCCACTCTGTTTAATTAATTGAAGGAAGCCTATAAACCACCACAACCTCCACAGAGGAGCATGAGCCAAAGGCCAAGAGGTGGGCAGCTACATAAACTTTATCCATTGATTCCACATGATCCCTTTGTATCCCTGTGGATTTCACGGGGGATTGAGGGCCACAATAAATCCTGAATTGTAATCTTTGAACATACACAGTGGTCTTCTGTGAGTGGAATCCTACTACTGGGGGCAGGAAATGTTTTTATTCGTATTTCATTCAAACTAGTGATACATTTGATTAAGACAAGCAATGTATGGATGAAGAAATATTTGTTCTAAATTCAAATTAATATATTTAGCATTTCTTATATTTAATAAATTATATTAAAATCAAAAAAATCTAAATTAACAGACCAGACTGCTTCAACTACAACTTGCCAAAGAGTATAAAATTAACAGTTATAATATTGTAACATGTGCAATAAATACAAAATGTAAAGTCCAGTGAGGTCAGACACTGATGTGGGTTATTGACCCAAAGGTTTTCAGTGGGGTTTATGACTGGGCTTTGTGAGGGCCAGTCAAGTCACCAGAATCAGTGTATTATTTCATTATGGACCTTGCTTTGTGCACAGATGCACTGTTGTGCTGGAACAAAAGAAGAGCCCTCCCCAAACTGTTACCATAAAGTTGGAGGAACATAATTCTTTAGAATGCCACTCTGTGCTGCAGCATTAAGAATTGTCTGCACTGGAACTAATGGAATAGCCAAACATGTTAATTAAAACGGGGTGTCAATAAACTTTTGGCCATAAAGTGTAACTTAAAGCAGTTTAACTACAGTCAAGCTACTCTTTAAAAAAAGTAGTTAGCAACATAAAAAAGCTAAATACATTGGAGCTATTTAAAGATGAAAATATTTTTAGATATTTAACAAACAAAGATATTATTTAATTTAACATTCATTTCTGATTAAAGAATTCAATACTATCACCTGATTGTTATGTAACTAGGGTAACATTTCCTTATGAAATTAACCATTGTTTTACTACAGTAACCATAGTTTTACCATTGTATTTGTAGTAAAATAACTACAAAATTAATCATTGTTACTACAGTCATGGTTGGGATTAAGGATTAAACAAATAGGCTGGAAAAATTCAGTTGAATATAAACATCCTATTTTATAACTAAATCAAAATACAGTGGAAAATAGGGATGTGCCCGGAACCAAATACCCTATTCGGAAAGGCACGAATAATGACTTCAAAATTAATAATGGATTCATCCGAATAATAGAAAAAATATTTGTTTGACTGAAAATCCAATTGCAAACAGATAATGTTTTTAAGGCTTTTTTGTTCTCAGACAATTTAATTGAAATTAGGTATTTTTCAAGTTCTTTCATAAAAACAAGAAAGAGAGGTTTAGCATTTAGATATTTAGATTTATGAATGTGGAACTTGGCGAGTAACAAGATCAGATTAATTACATACAATTGACCTTTTTTAGATTGATCATAATCAACAAGGCCTAGTACCACATCCTTCCAATACAACACACATTCATTATAATGTGTTTTGTTCTTGCTTTTATGTCTTTTATTTTCAAGTTTAGTTTCTGTTCAGGTCATGTGGTGTCATGTCATGTTATTTCCTGTTCCCTCATGTGATCTTGTCATGTGGTTCCCCTGTTAATGTGTCTTGTTTTCATTGGTTCATTGTTTGATTACTTTGTTATTAGTCTTGTATTTTCATTGGTTAAAGTTAATTTAGTCTTGTTATCTTGTTTATAGTTTAGTCTTGCCATTGGTCATCTTTGTCATGTGTTTTCACATGTCCAAGTTTTTAAGCCCTCATGTTTTCCATTTTTCTTTGTCAGGTATTGGCATATACAAGACATATTATATTTAAAGAAACTATAAATGCAAGAGTAACATTAAAAATGGGCGTTTCATTTAGTTTTGACACTTCCAGTTTAAGCCATGCCCACAACCGGTTGTATCTGAATACAGATACAGATAATTTTGTCATTTGAACAAATACATATAAAGATACAGATAATGGCTTCGCTGCACACCCCTAGTGGAAAAACAGTAGCAATTAATGAAATCTCTATAATTACTACTGCAAATTATGCTTTATCATTATTGTTACCAAAACTGTAATTGATTTAATGTAAATTTTTCCAATTAGGTTGAATAATTTACTACCTTAGAACCCATCAAACAGTTTTTAGCCCCTATTAGGATTTACTTACATTTCTTGGTCCTTAATGCTGGTGTTAATTAGCCGTTAATATAAAGTCTACTGTCAAAAGATTAATGTACATCAAATGTACAGTTAAAGGAGATGCCTAATTTAGTGCCCATGAGCTCATACACTAACCCTCCCCCAACAACCTCTATGGCATTTCAATGGGACTATTTCGTTATTTTTCCTTGATTTTGATTTTGTTTCTCATATTTTCCCCATGACTCATATGGTTGCTAAAGGCGAGTAATATATCACATATGTGATGCCAAATGGAGTTATTGAAAAAAAAAAAAGTATACTAGATTTCTTCTCATGGTAAATTTTCTACTAGATATTTTCTTTTGTATGCATTTTATTTGAGTCTCTCACATCTCTTACATCAGGGACAGATCATTCTTACATGTCGACTTAAATATATTATGCTGCAGTTCTTATTTACCGGCCAACTGGTATGTAACATTTTATTTACACTCCAAAGACAGGTTTTACTCATATTTGGTGCTTGGCTAGTGTTCATTTTGGACCCTGCCTATGCCCTACTAATAAGGATAATGCTTTGTTAAACTTAGTTTATTTTCATGTGAATACTAATTGCAGAATGGAATAGAAAAGATCAAACCTCAGCCAGTGGTGTAATGTAACAGAAATAATAATTGTTACAGTACTTAAGTAATTTTTGGAAGAATCTGTACTTTACTTGAGTTTTTATATTACTGTCAATTTTCAGTTTTATTCCACTACATTTCCTAAATAAAATGTATACTTTTACTCCAATACACTTCCCCTAAGCATCTTCGTTACTCCAAAATAAAATCAGAAGAAAACAGACTGCAAGCAAGCTGATTTGACGAATCAGTGGTCCGGTCCTAGCTTGTAAGTTAGATCATTGATTAATCACATTAATGCACAAGTGCAAACAAGTGATCTCAAAGGCACAATTTCCACTCAAGCTCAGGCATGTCAGATGCTAGCGAGTCGTGACTACATGAGTAGAGTTCCAATGGACAATGACAATGAGACCGATTTCATGATGGAAGCAGAATGAATGGCAGGACCTGCTACTCCGGTGACAAATGACTGTTGTAACGAAGATGAACACTCACACCCATGGCCATATTTGCAAGAAATGTTTTCTCATATTGGAATGAAAGATTTTTCGTACTGGATGAAGTGGCTTTTATGCTTACCCAAAGATACGGAAATACTGGCATTTAAATACTCTCCGTCCACCTTCAAGAAACACATTGATGTAAATTAAGATTATGCCCATGAAGCTGCAATGTTAATGTTATTTAGTTAACATTAAGCCAGGGCAGATATGTAACCAGCAACGTTAGCTAATCATTGCTGTAATCAGCAGCATAATGTATCTTATATTTTACACTGTTGGAGAAAATATTTGTGGTAGTGGCAGGTTACAGAAGAGTGTTCAGGATTATGCAAGTCTTCAAAAGTGCCATACTCTCTTTGAGTGTTGCTTTGAATTAATTCCATCAAAATTCATTGGTTATAGGTTTGGGCTTTAACTATGAATTGAATATAGGCTTATGTTATTAATCAAAGTTAATACACTTTTTTTTAAATGAAACAATGATTACATCAGTGACACAAAACTATGGCTAGTTGATGCACATTACTGACTTGCTTGCAGTTGCAGACTGGGTAAAAGTAATATGTTAAATAATGGTCATTGACTGTTAGTGCTGTTGAGTATCTTTTTTCTTCCAAGAGCTCCAGCCTTTCTGTGTTGTTGAACAAGAACCATTTAGATATTTTGTAAAGGAACTGCAGCGTAATGCAAAAATTATGTCACGGCTGACCCTGCGCTCCATGATTGATGATGCCTCCAAAGGAATGAAGGCGGCGGTGACTGAGGCCTTGAGGGGAGATGACCATATTGCCACCACCACCGACTGCTGGTCATTTAGAAGGCGGAGCTTTATTGGTGTTAATGCCCATTGGACTGACCCAGACAGTCTCAAAAGATGATCAGCAGCCCTAGCCTGTAAATAACTGAGAGGATTGCACACATTTGATGTATTGGCAAGTGCACTGAGTGACATCCATTCCGAGTTTGACATTTGGTCGAAGATTCTGAGAACAACAACAGATTACGTCTCTAACGTCATAAAAGCTTTACAAGTAATTATTATATATAAGATGAGAACAACATTGCAGTCGAAAGTGATGGTGAAGCATCTCAACCAGGTGGAGAGGATGAAGTGGGGGGTGAAGAAGTGGAGTTTGTTGATGTGCCAGCACTGTGCTTGTCACCTACTCGACCTAATAGCTACGGCTGAATCCATAAAAGTAACATCTAATGAGGCATACAAGAAAGTGTACCGTTTAACATTTGGCAAGTGTAATTCACTTTTGAAAAATTGTCGAAGATCTACTCTTGCAGCCTAAACTGTTGAAGATGCTAGCTCCCTCCAGCTTCTGCGCCCGAATACTACCAGGTGGATCTCCTTGTTCCTGGTAGTGGAAATACTGCTGAGGATAATCAAAGACCAAAGTGAGTGGGCCATGAGTGTCATCTACACATACTTAAATGTTCCAATGTAAGTAAGAATTATGTATGTTTATTATGTCATCATAATTGAAAATAACGCCTTGAATGTCTTTATAACTGTCAATGTGTTTCCACACCGTTTCTTGGGCACTAACAGTTTCACATTGTATCCCAAATTACATTTACCATTGGCCCATTTTAGTTCATTACTCATCCAGAAATGTTTTGTTGAATCCGATGAAATGGTTATATAGTGTTATAAAACATTGTTGTTTTTGTTTTCATCACAGGTTTAATCCAGCTGAACCTGCATTCCTCACAGAGTATGCTGCTGCCACGAGCCCAGTCTCCCAGGCAACCAGCATCTTGCAAGCAGAAGCGAATGTCCAGATGGGGTGGCTACTTCCAACAATCAACCTGCTGACCGTCAAACTTGACAGAGTCAAGTTGCCATTGAAGTACTATAATTCTCTGGTGGATGCTCTACAGGTTGGAATAAAGAATTGTTTGGGCCACATGTTAGAAAACCCTGAGTTGATCACAACCGCAATTTTTTACATTTTATTCCAAACAACTTGGACAAAGGATGTTGCCACAATCAGAATGGGTAAGACAACATGGGGATAATGGAAAAATAAGTGTATGGGTGTACATTTTGACACTTTGTAATGTTGGCAAATTCACAAATAATTAATGGATGCATGCATAGTGCATGAATCAAAATTTTGAAACCTCAAATTAAAACAAAATAGTACAAAACCTTAGGTTGATTTCATGACATGTTAGAAAGTAGTATTAATCCTATAATTTATATTTTCATCCTCACTATATTTCAGGAATAGACTACATCAAGCAGCACATGGTTGAACCCTCCCTGCAGCATGGTGATGAAACTAGATCCAGTTCATCTGATGAAGATGACTTCTTCTCTGCCCTGCACTAGTCTCGAGCACTAGACAGTTCCAAACAACTGAACAGATACTTGGCCTGTTCAGCAGATCTCATGGACTTGCTGAAATCCTTCCCAGCTGTGTGGAAGCTGTCTGTGAAGCTGAACACACCTCTACCTGCCTCAGCGGCCCGTGAAAGGCTAATTAGAGTCGCAGGACTTGTCTTCAGCCCAAGAAGAGCGAGATTAAATTCTCAAACTTGAATTGATGAACAGCAGATTGTTTCAGTTTCAAGAAATGACTGGTTTGTTACTGTAGGGAAGGATGTAAGGAAGGAGGGAGGGCCAGACAGATGAATTAAGGAATGGGATGGAAGAAAACATTTGATTTTGTTCTTCAAATTCTTTAAGTTGTGAAGACATGTTTGCTGAAACAACATTTGATATTTTTGTGTTATTCCTTTTGTAAATTTCAGTCATGGCTTTGTCATGTTGACATGTTAAGCAAACAATCAGTCTTGTAGTTATGCATACACATGCATGTGGTGCAGAAGCATCCAAAGATGCACCACATCAGTGTGTTTGCTCTCCATTATGCAGAGACACAAATTTTTGGATGACAAAAACTGTTTGCATGTCATTTGTGTGCTTGTTTGTTAGTGTTTTTTGTCACACAATGGACTCGATGGACAGTAGTTTAGATTATTTAGCCTGTTTTAGCAGCAGTGTGTGACTCTAAATCTTTAGATGAACAATTTTGCATGGAGTCTTCCCACATTCAAATTAAACAGTTAATTTTTTAAATTTGAAACTGCATTATTTATTTTTAAATAAATTACCATAAACATTTTGCCATTTTTCATTTAAAAGAAAACCAAATGGAAGAAAGTGAGTTAAAACTGAACACAATCTTGTTGCTGTTTTTTGCTCAAACTGTGTATAGTATGAGATTAAAGTTCTGCCATACTGCAGAAGACAGACGTTCAGCTTTAAGGTGAGTTGTTTACTCTGAAAGTTTTGCAATTTGGCAAAATTAATGACATTTTGCCCCTGATAAAGCTTGTAGAGACTGAGCTCTTTGTACCTTTCGAGAGGAAGTCAAATAAATATTCAGGTTGAAGACCTTGTTTTTCATCAGGTGTAATGTAAGCTCCCTTTTTATGGAAGTGTACATGCTTAAAAAGAATAAACTTTTCCATTAACAGCATTTACTTGTACTTTTACTTTCAATACTTGAGTACATTTAATATCAGAAAATTATTTTTGATACTTGATAGGTGACTTTAACTTCTACCAGTTATTTTCTGGTAAGATATCTGTTCTTTTACTCAAGTATGGCTTTCAGGTACTTCATCCACCACTGCCCGCAGCTAACACACAGTCAGAGAGAGAAAGAAAAGAAGATGGAGCTATTCTCTCCAGCACAATGGACCCGAAGCACGCATTCTGCAGGAGAAAAATCATTCAGAACCAGCTCACTCTGGGGCCATAATGGAAGCCCTGCCTATTGCAGCACATGGCACAGAATAAAAAAATCAACTGACATTTATTGGCCACTGGTATACCTCCAAATGGGAGGGGGCGAACGAGTAACTGTGCCTCCCTGCTGTGTTTTAACTGGATCACAGAGGTTTAGCACCCCCCATTTTACCGTAAAAGGGTCAGCGGGCTCTGGTCCTGGTCTCATCTCAAAATAGCTCACGCCTGATCCCCCCTCCTACCAAGGTATTTGAATGATAAGCAAATGTCTTAACATCATGCACCATTGGGTGAAAAAAAGGGTTTATTTCTTGTTAGCAAATAACAATGCATGGAAATAGCAGTGGAAAAATATAGCAAAATATTACAATATGCAGTGCAGATGTTTCAAACACAGACACTCCACACGGCACAAGAAAGCAAATGGGACTGGTAGCATATTTACATGCATGCCAAAGTGTAGGAGACACCACATTACAAGCGCTTGGTATTTTATGAGCAGAATAGCAATACGATATGCTAATCTTTTTTGGTTTTGTGATGGATTGCTGTGGTTATTGTAATGATCATGGTGATACGATCAGTGGATGGACGGGGTGAACAAAGATTTAAAATGGAGTGCATGAATTTATCAAAGAGTGGAAATTAAAAAGTCCTTACTTGTAGGCCCACACAGAATGCGTGCCCACAGAGCTCCACAGAAAGCTCCACATATTAGCATAGAACTGGAACACACATCATTCCTAAAAGTTCTACGTACACATCCCTCACTTCTTGTGTGACCCTTTATTAAAGGAATATTCCAGGATCAAGCCTTGATTTTTGCTTCTTTTTTAAGAAAAGGAAGGACGATCCAAAAGCATTTTTTGTTTTATTCAACATGATGCCACAAATGCTGTTGATTGAGCTTCACTTGTATCAAACCTGGAATATTCCTTTAAATATTTTGGAAAATGTGATAGATGGCCACATGGAAATGGACATCCCATTATAATTAATGGGTTTGGCTGATCTCACTGTGAATTCGGCAACAGTAGGTTATTAGTTCTGCTACTAAAATCAATCTGTGCTTACCGATATTCAAATCACTGCCCCCAGTTAAGCTGAAGCTGGAAGTGTTGTTAAACATATGGGCACATGTGAGCGCCATTTTATGGGTACAATGCCCACAAAGTAGTACTAAAAGCGTGTTTAAATTATATAATACAGTCAATAGGAATGCATATTTTATGAGCCCTAATCCAAACCCAACCCTAAATTTAACCATCAGTGGAGTAATTTTAAAGAGAAAATGCAACCTCTGAGTCAAGATCAACATTGTTTACGTGAGCCTCATTACTTCCTGGTTCCCAAGAGACCAGAACTCAGGTCTCGAAAGTTGTCCGTGTACTGCACATTAGTCACGCCAAAGAGAAAGATGATCACATTTGAATGGATGCACAAATGTCAGATGGGGCATGGCACTTGACAGTAATTCAGCAGAATGGGGTTGATTTCAGGGTACATGAACTTTTAGAAGCAACATGTTTATTTTCTGTGTGATCATGTTGTACTAACAGATACATAAAATCAAGCCCACAGCCATGCAATCTCCTTAGAGAAACATTTTTAGTAGAATGAGATGTACCAAATAGCTCAGTGACTTTTGACGTGGCACTGTCTTTAGATAACCAACAATAAAATGGTTCACTGAGTCTGGAGGAACTTGACTGGCCTACTCAAAACCCAGACCTGAACCCCATTGAAGATCTTTGGGATGAATTGGAATACTGACTGTAAGCCAGAGACATGGTCCAACATTAGGGTCTTTCCTCACTGATGCTCTTGTGTCTGAATGGGAACAAAACCCAACAGCCATGTTCCTGCATCAAATTGAAAGCCCTTGCAGAGGAGTATAAACAGTTATAGTAACAAACAGTTTTTTATATATATATATATATATATATATATATATATATATATATATATATATATATATATATATATATATATACTGTATATATATAAATATTCTACAAACATGTATTGATGTACTGTTTGGGTGTCCACACTTTTGGCCAAAAACAGTATAGTACCACAGAAAACATTTACTGATTCTGTCTGGGCCTACGAACCCTCCAGCTGAGAGATAAGTATTTGACACCACAGAAATCAGGTCAAATTTTGCAATGTTTTAAAAAACAAAACTGAGTTTGTTCATTGACTCTGGCCTAAGACTCTTTCAAAATCTTTTCACTATTGAAAACAGAATGCTTGACAAATGTCACTCGCTTAAAAAGGTGCCAATAATAAAAGTGTAGTATTCTCAGCTTTTTTAAACACATTTTACCATATTCAAATGCACTCCAACAAATCTCAGAAAATGCCAAAAAAAAACTCCCCTGATTCTGTCTGGGCATGCTTACCCAGTTACCAACCGATCTTTGAAAAACAGATGCAAATTGATTGAGAGATGCATATTTGACACTCTGTACAGAATTTGTGACAAAAATTGTGAAAGACTTTGGAAAAGATTGAAATGATTGTCCTATTTCATAAAATATATTGTTTGCAGTATTTTGAGTTGAGTCTCAGGTTAAAATACAAACTCCTTCCAGTATTACAGACAGAAAAATTGTCAACTGTCTCTCTCTAAAACAGATATTATGTGTTCCAGCATGCATGTACATGGGATGAGTGACACGAAAGGCAATAATTTTAAGGAACATGTATGACTTCCTCTCTCATTTCCAAACATAGTGACCTCTGCTTCACCTCCCCCGTCACCTGAGCCAGGCGTGCCATCACGTCTGTGTCAATATGGCAATTTGTTTTTCTATTGCCTTCCTTATCAAGGTTAAACTGAATAAATCAATCATTGTCCATGAGGCAAAAAGAGAGAGAGTGAGCAAAAGAGGAAAAAAAAAAACATCCTGTCAGAAACTAGAGGTTATAAATAATATGCCAGCAGCAACCAAACACTGCCAATGTGAATTTTCAACATGCAAAAAGGCAATTAACAAGGAAGGAAACCTGAAACAAATGCCTTCTGAAGGTCCTTCCACCAAATGTAAAATGAGGGGGACACCTAGGATAATTTCAGCCATCTCTGTTTAAATTACATGCTTTTTGCCCTTGTTGGGTATATATTAATATTTTATGCCTTTACATTGCCAAGGAGTGGTACTTTTTATTCATTTTCTCCACGGGAAGCAACATTTCCAAATAAAAATGTCTATTTTGTCTGTGACTGTTGTTTTCGTCTATTCACTCATATTTAGGTATTGTACAACTGGACATATTTGCTAAAATCATTAGTATTGACCTGTTTCAGTGATGTCACTTTTTCCTCGCAACTGCCATATTCGTGACAATCAGCTGGAGGAAGCAGAAGGAAGCAATGGCGGTGTATGGAAAAACACCTATGAATCTATATATATGCATGAAAATGTATATGTGTGTGTGTGGTGGGGGGGGGGGGGGGGGGTTGGGGTGTGTGTGTGTGTTTGGCCCATGCCAAGTACCAAGAAAAGTTTATACAGGTCTGAAGTCAGCACAAGTATTGCCAACTTGTACATCACCTTAAACATCTCTAATTCAGAAGTTACAAATGTTGTCGCCATTGTTTTCTACTCTGATTTTGGTCAAAATATCAGAAAATGTCTGTAATAATCCATCTGTATAAATGTAAGAGCTGATTTTAACTCATGAAGAATACACAGAAAGCAACCGAGGCATATTAATGTATTTGACTAATACTGTATATTTACATTGTAATCTGGTGGTGTGAAAAAAGTCAGTGCTTCATAATCTTGACATTTTTGTGCTTTCTTTTATTTATTACAACTGTGTTACAATTATGATTAATACCTTTATTCAGTCTGGCTGATCTGAATTTAACATCGTCCTATGTGCATTTCCAATTGTATTGTATACGTAATTTTATTGTTATAAATATAATTGGCGTGTGAATAAATGGTCTGTGCTTATATGCACTTATATGCTTATATAGCTTATATATTTAACCTTAGCGGTTTTCAAAGAGCTTTCTCTACTCGGCATGTAATGGTCTAGGTCTTGAGTCCAACTCAACTAATGTGGACTCGAACCAAACACTGGTATCATAAATTGTGCTTCTTTACCTCATATTACACTAAAAAAAAACATTTTCCCAGCTTGTATAGCAAATGCGCAAGCGCCTTCTCGAGTTAATTGACAGGCGAAGTCTGTATCTAGAAGGTGATTGGCTCTTTCACCTGTATGGTGGGATGTCCTTTCCACATCCATTGACCATTGGGTGCTTAGAGTTCCATGGTTGGCATTCAAGTTCCTCCCATTCATTTTAATAGAAGTGGCCCATCTCTGCTTAATAGTCTCTTGTTACTCTCATAGTAAATTTTATAACTGATGCATAGCAAAGTTATGTTAAGTCAGGGATTCGAATGTTATTTTCTAACAGAAGGATGGCATGAATTTGCTTAATAAAATATTATGGACACAAATATTATCAAAATGTAATTAAATTATGTAGTTAACAGTTTTTTAAGCAGCTCTGGTAAAATAGTGTACTAGCATGACAAACTAACAACTGGCAACTGCTTAAAAGCTGAATATGGCGATACATTTGAACTGGAAAGGTAGAGTTTGAAAGCAGATCAAAGGCCTTTTGTGGATTTGTTTACATTTTAAAAAAACTGACAGTTGGAGTTTCAATAGTCTTGGCTTTTTTGACAATTTTCTCAATGTATATCTATGTGATTTTTGAGTTTTTGGTTATTGCACTACAGGAATATACATACAGTTAGTATGATCTGTTGGAAAAGACATAGGCCACATACACACAGGAGTGAATCCCCTAAATTGTCATTCCATATGTGTATGGAATACAGGACTGGCTCCTGCAATTACAATGACTGACAAGTGATAACCATAGCAATGAAGCAGCATCTCGAACCTGTGAACAATGAATACCACCAGATGAATCTGTTTTGTGTTCACTTTTTTTTTTGAGCAAAGAGATTATCCACCAGAGATGAATTATCATCAGAAAATGTTTAGTTTGCATCGGTTGACAGAATCGCCGTGTTTTGTTTATGCACGTCTAAGTGGCTGTGGTTAAACAGTGCATGCTCTCTTGACTGTAATGTACAGGTTACCCCAAGACGGCAGTGGCAGGTCTGGTTCTATGGAGGTGCTAAGCACCCTCAAACGAACATTGGAGCACCCTCAGTTGAATAGGGAATACTGAAAAATCCTTGAGTGTGATGCATATTAAGAGCATTGTAATAAAAAAAACATGCACAACGAGTCAATGCATTAGGCCTAGAATTAGTACAATTAGTTGTATGTCTACTTTTCTATTGTGAAATCTTAAGTGCTCAAACTTCAGCACGTCCATGAAAACATTTATGGTGTTGAAGTATCGTTCCCTCTGCGGAACGGGCTGGACGCAAACTAAAATTTTATGTACTGCCACTGAACGCAAAAAAAAGATAGCAGCAGAAACTTGGAGGTGATCAAATAAAATGCTAGAAATGATTATTTTTGCACTTAAAGTCTGTATACTGAGATGCTTAACTTCTAGAAGACAAGTATTAAGAGTGGTGAGCTGAAAAACAATGTGTTCTTCATGTTTCTGAGATTCAGAGAAACACCCCAGTGAGATGAGCTCCTCTAAAAGTCTATTCAGATACAGTAAGGCTACATCCACACTAATACACTTTAGTTAGAAAATGCATTTTTTTTTTCTCTACATTTTGTGCTTCCATCCACACTGGGATGATGTTTTTGTCAGCAAAAACTGAGCTTTTTGAAAATGCTCATTCCTTCAAAGGTGACTGGAAGTTTACTCGGAATTGGTGTCCGGCAACAGAACATGAAGACAATTGCGTTTCAGACTGTATATGCAATGACTATTTTTTCGCATGCGCAGGAAGGGGATTTAGGCATTTTCATACATTTCAGTGTGTAGGAGCAACTTTTGTAAAACACTTGAAAATGGCGGTGTGGACGGAGAACGTTTAGAAAAGGAAAACACAGTTTTCAAATGTATGCGTATTAATGTAGATGTAGCCTAAGTGGTCGAAGGATATGGATTCTTCAGTGGTCTATTTACCATTACATGAATATGTTAATAAAATCATTCATTAAAAATTAATGTATTCATGTGTTTTTGTTGTTGTTTTTTTTTTTTATTACAAAGCAGGAATTTATAAAATACATTCTTTGGTGTGGTGGAGTTTTAGAAATTGATATAATTTGTCTTAACGTCTATATTAATAGTAATAAAACATGTAATTATTATATAAAAATGTGTTTTCATAAAGAAGTTTCAAGGAGATTTCAATTTGCTCAATGCTAAATGTTAATCTCAGGTTTATAGAGCATGCTCATGGAATGCCCACGGACCATTCACTGCAAGTGTGATACATATTGCAGCAAAAATGGCAAGAAAATCCTTTCTGACTGGCTGGCATGCTTTAGGCAACTCTTGTAAGACAGGTGTGCGTGTTTTTATCAGTTCTGTTTTGCTTAAACGTTACCAGACAGCGGCAATGAGCACCTCGGAAGAACTAGTCTAAAACTTGTTATTAAATTTGCCAAAGCTTGCAAAGTTTATGGCATTGAAACTTTGAAAGACATTAAAGAATAGCCACTGTTTTAAGCAGATTAAGTGATTATTTGAATGAGCAACCATTTTGTTTCATTCCCCCCACCCCCACACTCTTGACAGCAGTCTCCTTTGCGATCATGGGTTCAAGCTTGATTATCCTTGCTATGGCCCTATCTAGCACTCTGCTCATGCGTCAAGCACTAGGAAGTGCAATCAAGCTTAAAATCATGATTGTGCTGAGAGTTGCAATGGCAAGCTGTGTACTGAAAAAGGAGTTATATTTTGGTCTGTTTTCACCTAAAACCAACTGGGTCACTTCAAAAGACATGGATTAAACCACTGGAGTCTTATGGATTACCCTCATGCTGACTTTATCTCATTTTTGGAGTTTTAACTGCCTGGCCACCATTCACTTGCATTGTATGGACCTATGGAGCTGAGAAAAATCTCTGTTTGTGTTCTATAGAAGACGAAAGTCATACACATCTGGTATGGCATGAGGGTGAGTAAATGGTGAGAAAATGTTCATTTTTGCTTGAACAATCCCTTTAAATCTGCTAGTTTGACCATGTAATCCACCACTCTTTATTTTTTTCCTCTTGTAGAAAGTCGAGGAAGCTTTCCAAAACCGAATTGTGAATTAGGTCTATAATCAGCTTAAACTAACACTCTCTCAACTTCCTGCTGCCCATATATTACCTGCCCTGTGAATGTTCAAAATTATTGACAGGCTGAAAGCACCTTAAGGTTTTCTGATTGTCTAAACAAAGAGTGTGAACATGTTTTTGTTAACAGAGTCTAAGGCTATCATGGAGACTATATTTAATTCAGTGATATCTGTCATTAAATATTAATATTTTATGCATGACATTAGATTAAAGAAAATGCTTCAAGCACATTTAATTATGGTACTGTATTCAATTTAATGCAAAATAGAAGTTATACAGTAAGTCATGGATAAACATGGATCAATGTGAATAGTGGAAATGTATTATGATTCCGAATAGGATGGATGATTCTGGGACTTTAATTCATTCAGATGTGCCAGATGTTCATGTATGTAAATAGAGGGTGGGGGCAGTGCAGTCACCTACTGACTGAATGTAGCTTGCATAATCAACTTGCAAGGTCATGATCACAAATTAATGGATAGGGTTCATTTTTGGCCAACTGTAAACCAGTATAATAACCAATGCCTTATATGGCTTATATTTTGTTTGACCATTGAGGGGGGACAAATGTGGGTCCAGGGGGAAGCACATCTGTTAATTATCCAACAGCACTGATGCAAAAAAATGCATATTACATAACAATTGTCTAAACGTCTAAGTGGACGTATTTCTGGGGGTTATGTGGACGCTAAGTGAATCCCTAAAATAAGGAAACAGATAAACACACACACAAAAAAAAAAAAATTAACATAAGAGGTAATAAGACATGCTCTAATCTCTGGCATAACACCGCTTATGCACAACCCAAGCTCAGTGATGTGCTAATGTAACCAGAGTGCTTCAAAAGTGCATTAATATATGATTATTGTGGGTGTGCAACATGTAGTTCATGGCATTAAACAGTTTTTACTTCTGCATCAGTCTATTAAAGCAATCTGTTGTCTGTCAGACACCCCAACATAAAGAATTGGCAACAGACTCTAAATACTGTCCACAACACAAAATAAACCTTTTGGAATATGTATAATCATGGGAACATTGCTTACAGCAGGCAATTTAATGTCTGATCATGACATAAAATTGGCATTTATTGTTGAATGTGGTGAATTTGTACAGAAGCAATGCATTGCTTGTACACGCAAATGCACTGTACACCATTAGCACACTTAAACATTACAAAAGTGGAATCTTTAATTCATCAATTTAAAATCAACACAGCTAAACATATTCAATTTACTAGTTTGTTGTTGGATGATTAGCGGAGTTTACATCTGTCATCTTGTCAGTCATTTAAATCCAACCAAACAGCCAATTTAAGTCACATTTTTGATAGATATGAATCTGTCAGATCGAATTCCTTGCAGATCAAATTTAAGCATCAGTTTCAAATCAATTGAAAGTTCATGTTCAGTTCACGACACCTGGCCATTAAAGCGCCACGCGGCCACCGCCCGTAGTAAGAGTTTTCCCATTTAGGCTTCCAAAATCTTATGAAAAACTCTTTTATATTTTATATTTATACATTACATATACAATATTTTGTCACATGTACTGTATATAAATTATTTCGTGGTTTTTAACCATGGATTCTAAAATAATACAGTTAAATTAACCATATGATCGCATCATCCCTAATTCAATGCATACTCTTAAATATTCCGAAAAAGCATTAGGGTTAATGTTTCATAAAAAATGTAGCCTTTCAGAAAATGTTCATTCTTAATTCTTATCTGAATTCTTATTCTTGTCTGCTTTCCTCAACATGTAAAACAAATGATCATTTCTATGGACACCTTTAACATCTTCATTGACTCCACATATGACTCATGTGATGTATTTCATGTTATCTAAATTCATATGAAAGTTTTGTGTGGGTAACAGACCTGCAGACCGAAATTGCAAGTTGTCCACCACTGACTGTTTTGTGTGTTTTATTCCTGCAGGGGCGCTTGACGCTTGAACACAGAATCCTCCATTCATCTGCATTTAAATCCATTTGGAGACATTTTACACTGGATAGTTATTTTTAATAAAACTGATAATTGCAAGGTTTCATACAGGATTCAAATCTGCTTTATTAAATCGTATTCCTCACGTCGTTCCTAAATCACATGAATTTCTTTATTGTGTAGGGCACAAAAGGATATGAAAGGCAGAATGTTATGGACTGAGAGTCTCAGTCACCATTCACATTCACTGCATCAATATTCTTTACAATGAATGTGAATGGTGACTGAGACTCTCAGTCCATAACATTCTGCCTTTCATATCCTTTTGTGCCCTACACAATAAAGAAATTCATGTGATTTAGGAACGACGTGAGGGTGAGTAAATGGCAGAATTTAGATTTTTGGGTGAATTATTAATTTAATAGTTTATGACTGTTGAAGTAACAAACAAGGGGCATTGCTCACAGTTCAATTTTAAACTTTGAAATAATTGTAACAAATGTGAACACTTTCACAAAAATATTACATAAGTATGAATATATACATTTTATATCTGGATCTCAGATAAAAGAAACATGCTAAGCACAGGTTATATTGAGGTTAATATCCCATTCCTTAAAAGTCTATTGCTTGATTAGTGTCCTTTGGAAGATCAAAGCATGTCTCAGCCATGACAGTAATGTCATAGACAGTAATGTCTTTGTATTGAAGGCCAAGTTTAAAATCTATCTCTATAAATTCATGCACATCCATGCTCTCAGTATCTTTGAGTAAATGGCAA
This sequence comes from Moxostoma hubbsi, assembly GCA_032164185.1. NCBI lineage: Eukaryota > Metazoa > Chordata > Actinopteri > Cypriniformes > Catostomidae > Moxostoma > Moxostoma hubbsi. Next base: position 15,706,899 of record JAVLUX010000002.1, read on the forward strand.
TGACGCAATCAGAAAAGAGCTATACACACACACCGGAATCTGTAACGTGTGCGCATGCGAAACGTTTCTGTGATTTTTATTTTTTTTTATTTTTTTTTTTTATTTTTTTTTTTGCACAGGTCACTTCACGGGCTCCGTAGTTAAATGTGGATGAATAGAGGATTCGGTTTTCTGAGTTTCATTTTTGTCAAATGAAGATGAAAGAAAATGTAGTTTGATCTTTTAAAAGCATTTTTTTTTTTCAGTAAAAACAAAATTATTTTCGATTAGATTATTTATGCACCCCATAAAGTGCAACTGTAATTTAATAAAATGTGGACTCTTGTAGCCTCTGTCTGGCCCTCCCCATTACAGGAAGAAAAGACTAAGAAAATATAATAAAGACTACTATTTAAAAAAAAAAAAAAAAATTGACTGATTAACTGGCTTTCGTTCAACACATTAGTGTTGAATCAGCACACGAAACAGCACAATCCAATATCGGACGACTTTTAATTAGTATTTTTTATATATTGGTGCATAAACCAATTTTAATGTGATATATATGTGGTAGTGGCGTAGTGGCTAAAGCACATAACTATTAATCAGAAGGTCACTGGTTCGATCCCCAAAGCCACCACCATTGTGTCCTTGAGCAAGGCACTTAACTCCAGGTTGCTCTGGGGGGATTGTCTCTGTAATAAGTGCACTGTAAGTCACTTTGGATAAAAGTGTCTGCCAAATGCATAAATGTAAATATATGTTGATAACATGCCTTGAGCATTTAAAACTTGCTTATAGCCTACCCTTTTTTTACTGATAAACAATGTTAAGGCCATGTTGAATGTGTGCCCCTGCCTGTTTAAGTAGGAATATGTGATATATGATTTATTTTGAGATTGTGTGGTTTGTTTTAGTATGGGGATATGGTATTCATTTATTTGTTCTTGTCTTGAAAAAGGTCTTTAAAATTCTTACATTTTATTTTAAAAACTCTGCAGCAACCCTAAATTATATACCAGCTAATGTATCACGATACCAAGTAGTATCACGATACCACACAATAGTGTTAATTCTTAATACAGTTTGTCATAGTGGTTCCTAAAAACTAGCCATTCCACATGTAGCTCCAAAAGTGGTGAAAATAACAAATGGATAAACGGAGAAGGCAGGGAGAAATACATTCTTATTTTGATGTAAAAATAAATAAATAAATCTTTGCCGCATCAAAACAGACAGTTCAAACGGCAACTGCTTTAAACTTTCATTCCATTATTTCTGTGATTATTCGAATGTTGGTAACACAAAAATAAAGATATTTTAACGTTGAAAAGACTGTTTTGAGCTGCTCTTTCTTTATTACAACCGCTTTAGCCCCTCTCTCCTGGTAAACAGCAGCGGGAATGCAGATCACACACACACACCAGCTTGAACGCATGGCTCAGGGGCATGATCAGACTGATCTGGGCTGTGTTTCCCAAAAGCATCACAAGCTTAAGTTGATGATAGAGACCACTGGCGCCAATCATATGTTACCGCCACCCAAGGGCGTATATTTGGCTTGAACATCATGTTTCCATTGATCATTATATGAATAATGGGGGGGGGGGGGGGGTGTTGTTTGTACTTCCTTGTTTTGATTATTGAGGGGGTTACCTCCCCTCCATCGCCCCTGGAATCTACACCCCTGCCACCACCATGCATTTGTAATTGGTAAAAAATTAAACGTTTGATTTTTTTCAGAAAAACTGTACATCTGTAAATGTTAAGATAAAGCATTTAGGTTAAATGAAGTGGCACTAACCCATGTGTATTCTGCAGAGGCAGTTGGATGTCTCTGAAGGTGCTTAATAAGTTTGCTGGCGTATCCCCCTTTGGCTTGAAATCTTCCCCATCATGCCCCACCCCACGTAGCGGAGAAACATTAGCCTCGCTTTGAGCACTGTGGTGCAACTGAATGGAAATGCAGTGCGATGCCAATGTAATCATTGCAATGCATCTCTGTTCTTTTAATTAAGGGATAATGTCCAATTTCATGATGTTTATGAGGTTATAACATTCATTAGCCCTCAACAGATGCTGCAGCTGAATAGCTAACTAGCCTGGAGCAGAGCAGGCCTTCTTCTGGCCGTAGCCGCAAGTCTGCTCCATTAATGTTCAGGGGGGGATTCATGACTGCCATTGTCTCAGTCTCTCCCCGCTCACCTAAGAAAATGGGACAGATTTAAAGAGTATAACTGCTGAACTTCAAACAGCCCATAGTCCTGGCACATAAAACTGGCATTAAAATTTGTAATTGCAATCAAAGTAAAGTTACTTGCAATGAGAATGTCAAAAGCAGCCCCAATCATTTTTATTGTGCCGCTTAATTATTGTTACCCCTGCCTTGGCGAGGGCCAAAAGTTTTATAGGCATTACATTTTAACCTATTGCTGCCTGTTTTGCTGACAATGCATAGCAGATAGAGGCAATGGTCTTAAGTTCAATGCCAAAATATATAAATCGTATCCTAAAACAAAATAATTTGTTTAATATTCTGGAATTTCCCACAGTTTCTTACTCACTCTTGCTATGCCCACCAGTTAATTGAAAGAATAAAAAAAAAAATGTATATGTCCCCTTCAATGGCCCTTACAACCAGGGCATGACTGGTAATCTGGCATACCAGGCATTTTCCCAGTGGGCTGATGCACTTTGGGGCCGATCGGGGCGGACTGGGCATCGGGAGAACCGAGCGGAAAGGTGTCGAATGGGTCGCGATAAGCTAAAATGAGCTGCCATGTTATACAGAACGGACCATAAAACAGCACCGCGATATGCAGAAAATGACAGCCCTTTATATTTTATAGCTCACCACCATGTATATGATTAAATCACATTATGTCATGCCAATTTACCAGAACACTAAAAATCTGCTTTGTACTTTGCTTACACAAAACACCAACAGGGTAACACATGTGACACTAACATAATACAATAAACTAAACTAGATAAAATGTAACATAAAACACCAAAATGTACATTTCTGATATCAAATATAAGAAAGAAAAAAAACTTTCATTAAAGAAGCATACATTTCAATACAATATAAACGTGATGGGTCAAGCAGGGACTTCTGGAAACTGTAACTTCACTTTAATTTCAACACTACTTATTTTCATGTTAAACTAGGGATGTTAATGATTAATTGAAAATTGATTAACTGATGTTAAGAATTTGATCGATTAAGTTTATAGATTGTCGATTAATTAATTTGAGGACAAATGCGTGACAGCAGACGTTGATAAGGCTGTCTATACAGTCATCATCCACTAGAGGGTGCTTGGCGCTGAATCAATGTCACTTCTAATCCAAATCACAGCAGTCCTGCACAGGGCCTCATTTCGCAAAAGCATCGTAAACCTAAGTAGACTGTAGAATCCATCTTAGTTTTGCAGCCCGTTTCCCAAATTCATCGTAACTTAAGTAGTACTTGAAATGCTCATAGATTAATGAGTGCTCTGGAGTAATCGTGCACCTCTAGGAGCATTTTAAGCACACAGACTTATGCAGAAAATACACCTGCTACAATTTAAAAACCTATAATGCTAAAAATTTTATATCTGGATACCTATGTTTTATTTATTTTTATTTTAAAAGTCTAATAATAAAAATTTTAAAAAATATATGAAATAATAATAATAATAATAATAAAGTGACTTAAAGTGAATCCTCATCTAAACGTAATTGTTTACATAGAACAGCGCTCTGTTAGTTTCCAAATTGGATACATACTGTTTAAAATGCCGGAGGACATCACTGTTTCTATAGTGAATGACATTTGCGCACCCAAAATAGAGAGGAATACCCGCTGGTTTTCCCGACACATTCATGATCATTACAGCTTTTGCCGGTGTCGCTGTGGCCATCTTCTAAACGTCTCCTTATTTTGCGCTGCATGATAACACATTGAACCTCGTAATATTCAATGAATGCTTGTAATTAGCAGGAACATACACAGGGTCTCCACTATCTTCACTAATCCTGGAAGCTTTAAAGAGAGAAATGTGTGAAACCTAAATGGCAGCAGATTGAGTAAAAGAAATAGATTGTTCTGCACAAAATTATTGTATAACAACAATATGTAAAGATGTATTTAATTAGGTTGAATATTTAAAAAAAATAATTAAACAAATATTAGCAAGGTAATTTACAAATGATTGTAAAGTTATGCACAAATATAAGAAAGTTACACTGACGAGCAGCACTATACATTAACATTTCAGCACTGTTGCACAGACAGCGACTGTCGGAGCTCGGAGGATCATCAGAGACTCCAGCCACCCGAGTCATGGGCTGCTCTCACTGCTTCCATCAGGCAGGCGGTATCGCAGCATCAGGACCCGCACCACCCGACTACATGACAGCTTCTTCCCACAAGCAATAAGACTTTTGAACACATGATCTCTCACGATCTACAATCAGCACTGCACTTTATTAATCCTCATTCTGTCAATATATTCTTGCTCCCAATTCAGTTAGTGTATATATATATATTTATACCCTTATCTAGTGTATGTGTATTCTACATTGTGTGTATTGTGTACATTTGATATGTAAATTGTTGTGTAGGTATGTGTACATTTGTTATGTAAATTGTGTTGTGTAAATATGTTGTTATTGTAAAGTGGTTTATGTCTCGTCACTGTCATTACTGCTATGTTGCTCGGAACTGCACACAAGAATTTCACCTGCTGTTGCACTCGTGTACACAGTAGTGTGACAGTAAAGTGATTTGATTTGATTTGATTTTGATTTGATCTTAAGTAGCACTTAAATCGCATCCTCGCATGTTCAAGTTAAGTGCAGTTTTTGGAAATGCACTTAAAAAATAACGAGCGTTCGTAAAATCGATCATAGAAAACACTCTTAACTGCAAAGATCGATTGTTATTGGGAAACGAGGCCCAGATTGAGAAGGGTATACCTGCAGGCATAGCTCCAAAAAGGGGCAGTCGCTCAAAACCGTCATTAAAGATATAGAGAGCCCCTTACCTAACCCTTTCACTAACCTTAACCGTGAGTGAAAGTGACCCCCCTTTTGAAGTTGGCAGAACCCCCTTTTGGAGGAACATGCCCCTTTAGAGTGACCCTGCCCTCTTTTGGAGATTCCGCCCCATTTGATGTCTCCAGCCTGCAGCTATACTGTACCTACTTGCACAGATCAGAGATGAAACGGGCTCAATGTAAAAAGTGTTGCAGCACTTCTCTATAAATGATCATTAATATTTTCTGCACACACCGGGATAGTTTGTTAAGTACAACATGACAACAAGCACTGTTGTTCTCCTTGTTTCATCCCAGCCTACAATTATGTCAGCGATTGCTGGGAAAGCACAAAGGCACATTCAGCTGGCATCATCACCTTATATTGCTCTCGATAATTTCCATGACGATCGGTTATGAAAATGACTGAAAATTGACAACCCTATGATAAATGTAATACCGATTTCCACTGTTAACTATAAGTTCAGTAAGGACAACTCTTGGAAATACATTAAAGATTTTTTATTGATGGTAATGAGAGTGGAGTACAGTAGGTTTGGTATTGGTGGACTAAATCTGGGTGAGTAGAGAGAGGTGTGTCTGGTCGACCTAGCTTGCACCATGTAGAGTTTCCTAATTTAACTTAATTGTCATGTGTCAAATTTTTACTTCTAAAAATTGTTTTTTTTTCCTTCTAAAATGACATGTACTGTCTTGTTAACCCTTGTGTTGTGTTCATTTATACTAACAGCTTTTGAGATCACGGTCAAAAATGACCACCTAACAAAAATATTTTGTAAATCTCTCACAAATATATTGTATTAAATATTTTAGTCAACTTTGTTCTCTAGTAATTATGACTTAATTATGACTTAATATGTATTATGGTTTTGAGCTTCTTTTTTGGAACTTGAAATTTTTGATTGATTGTAGGCCTAATTGACTTTTTGTTGTGTTTTGGATTATTACCTTAAGAAAAGTAAACATATTATGGAAAATGGCATATCGTAATTTAAGCAGGTGCATCTGATACAAAAAAGCACAAACACGGTGTCCTATGACAAGTAAAATATTTTGGAAATATTCCTCAGTGTCATGACATGCTAATGTATGTTAAAACAAAGCCATGTTTTTTCACTGTAATCCACCCACTGAAACAAGATTGATTGCATCATAGATGTGTGTGTGTGTGTGTGCACATGTCAGAGGACTTTGTGTGTGTGCAAACTTATGTGCTCATCTAAAGAATGGACATGCTCCTGAACGCTGTTTTACAAAAGGATCACAAAAACTACATACAGAGGTAGTCAAAAATGTAAGTGGCCACATCGCATTTGAGGTGTAAAACATAATCCATCCTAAATGTTGTCCCAGACAGCAGTGAAGCACCACCACTAATTTCTTAATCAACCGCTTCGCTATAACAAGAGTTTAAACTTTGCCGGTTACAGGCTGCTTTAAAAGGAAATAACTGTCAGATTGAACATTTTAAAAGCACGTGTATATATATATATATATATATATATATATATATATATATATATATATATAAGCACAAGAACTTAATGGATCTTCTTCAGTATGTCTGACATCAACATGCAGGGACACTGGTAAGAAGCACCCTCTGCAAATTCAGTTACTCCCATAAAATAACAGAGAACTCTGCTCGAAATGATGCCATTGTGCTTAGATTAAATTTAAACTGCATCTGGGAGAAACAGAGCGGCTTTCTCCCATTCTTTGTCTTTTATGACTTTATTATCATGCAGTTTATTATCATGCAGTAGCACACTGACATAGTGATTGATGTATGTCATCATTAAATCAGAGGCCCTCCCCTCGAAATCTGAACACACGGTCATAGGAGACACATTCAAGCGACCAGGTGTAAACAGCGATATGTCTCGCCTGACCACATATGATCACATCACCCAAGACACATCTTAATACCAGGTGTTAACAGGGTCTTTGCCAGTCTACAAGAATACACAAATCCCTGCAAATGATCCAGAATGTTGAAGAGTGTGCACTTTTCCCCCCTCTTTGTCTCATTCCACAGGCTGCCAGTTGATGCCTGCATGCTCAAGGCACTGATGCTTGTGTACAGAACACTCAATATATATGCACCCTCCTAGCTCCACCAACTTCTGCAAATCTATGTACAATCCCAGCAGAAATCTGCGATCAGTGAGAGAATGACTCCTCAAGGTACCAACACAAAGAGGCAATATCACTCTTGAATACCTAGATGGTGGAAAGATTTTTCATCAGGTGGTCCCTCTCTAACTTCAAAAAGTGCATTAAAGGGATAGTTCACCCAAAAATGAAAATGCTCTCATCATTTACTCACCCTCATGATATCTCATGTGTGTATGACTTTCTTTCATCACCAGAATACATTTAAAGAAAAATTTACAAATATCTTAGCTCAGTAGGTCCTTAAAACGAAAGTGAATGGAGATTTCTTTTTTGAAGCTCCAAAAATCACAGACAGTCAGCATAAACATCATCAATACAACTGCAGCAGTTAAATTAATGTCTTCTTAAGCGGTACGATCACTTTTGGTGTGAAAATGATCAATATACAAGTACCTTTTAACAATAATTCAAAGTGAGAGTATGGTCCACAAGATGGTGGAGTCAAGTGGTCTCCCATGTGATGTATTCGTATCACATGATCCCGAAGTAATCTCACATTCTCTACTCGGTTGAGACATCCAGGATGAGTACACAAATGCGCCATTGTGACTAAAGAAACAGATCAGTACAGATCTAAACCAAAACCAATCAAGCTACTGTACAGCGTTCCTCCTTCTCACATGTAAACAGCATGGCTCTTCCTGCTGTGACACACGTGCATCAGTTCTCGCATATTTCAAATGCCAATGCGATTATGTCACACGTGCATACCGCTCCTGACCGGAAGCATGATTTAGAGTTATAAAAGTACTTAAAAATTTATATTTTTTGCACCAAATGAGATCGCTTTCAGGTGAAGTATGCCTTTAAGACATAACTCTTGCATGAGCACTTGCACTGATGCAAATGAAAAAAACAACTTGACAATTTTCTTTCTTCTTTTTTATAGTCTCACTTACGTACAGCATCTCTCTACCAACACACACTTTTGTACTTTTCAGAACAATCCTGTAACTTAGTATGGCAGCACTTCTCGTGTTATTGACTCCCTAGAATGAAATGTGTCTGATGCAGTATTCTGCTTTGGATAAAAATGTATGCTGAATGATTAACTATAAATGTATTTGCGCTCTACACCCTTGTCATTTAGGTGGGGATCCACGAAAGGCTAATTTCTGAAGGGGGTGGATGCTATGGCCTTCCCAAAAGTAAGCTAAGAGCTGCTGGGCAGCTGTCTGGTAATTAATCCCCTCTCAGGTGCTTGGCCCCTGGCATCTGTAAGAGCAGACCCACTTCACGATGGTGGCCTTTAGCCAGCACTGTGGGACACACATCAATAAGATTCATTACGCCTTATTTAACGACATCCGCACACACTTATGAGAGAAGCACACAAACACTCACTCAGACACTTAAACTAACATATTAGTTCATTTAGAACATAATAATACCAGGATAAGAGACTCGACTTTAATTGGCTGCTCATTTGCAGATAAGTTCAGAAGTAAAGAGTTAACTTTTTACTGTTCTCTGTCTAAACGGCAGTTCACACAGGCCCCATTTTTGTGTCTGTATGCACTGTATTTTAATTGTTGGTCTAAAAAGAGAAAAAAATACAGGTTAAATTGAGGCTCTTACAATGGAAGTGAATGGGACATTTTATATAACTTAGAAATGGTAAATAGGTGATTTTGTCACTAGAATCATGTTAACATGCATATTGTTAATGTCTTGTGGCTACATTTTTTTAAAAAGTATTTTAACATTAACAGATTGGCCCCATTCACTTCCATTGTAACAACTTGAAATACATTTTTGTGGTAATCAACAAAATGCAGTTGATTGAGCTAAACTTTTTAGAGTTTACAGTCTAGTTGTTTTAAAACTAAAAATGAAAATAATGTGTGAACAGTTCCAAACTCAAATGGATAGGGATGATTGTTCCCTGGTCTTTCCAAAAGAAAAAATGTAAAGAGTAAATAGAGGGTGAGGAGGAGTATGAATAGGAAAGAATAATAAAAGTTTCAAGGAGTAACATGTTCGAATTAGTTAATCACATACTCATCTTTTTAGCTGCTGAGTACTTTTGACTACATTCTAACACTTTACCTCTCTTCTTTCACTTTAGAGACATTAGTGTGTGTATGCACACTGAAAGTGAGCTTAAGTGTCCTTGGGTGAAGGGGGTTTCTGAGGAGTTAATAGCAAGGCACTATGACTAATGGGGAAAAGCCGTGACAAAATAAGACAAATGGTGTTGGCCAACTTCATTACCTTACTGACAGCTTGACAGCGTCATTGTTTAATGTGGCATTTTTCATCTGTAGATCTCTTTCTGTATCAAAAGGGATTGGACTAGTTCTTGTTTTTCTACCATGTTAAAATGTTCAGATATCATCTCTGATGGTCAGATGTCACACCTAAGGAGTTTCAGATACATTTTTAGAAGGACTACATGTTCTAAACAGACTGCTTAGGCAAAGTCTCTGTAAAAATTATACATTTTGCAGATTCTACTGGACAGATTACTTATTGATTTGTGTCTTAAAAGAAAGTAATATTATGGATGGATGGATGGATGGATGGATGTTTTTCTCAGTTCAACTTTTCACTCAAATTGTTATACTGATACTATCATTTGAATGAAAAATTAAATTAGAAAAATACAAAATCGGAGCACTGTCAATAGTGGTCGATGTATATACTTAAAACCTTAAGTGCAGTCAAACTCATCACTGGGGGAGAGATGATATGAATACAGACTAAATAAAGCATAAAGTCAGCTCAATATCATTGATGTAAATGTTTCATGACTGGATGTCAACGGGTCTACTGTAATCTCAGGACCAGAGGCTGCCTTTAGTATCAGCTGTCCCTAGTCGTTGACCATCCTATATATTATTAATCTGTTGGGCACTTTTTTGTAAAGGGAGACATCAGTTTGTTTTTATTTTTCATTAAATTACACCAAATTCAGCACACGATTATTGAAACCATTTTAAATAATGCATGGGTTTTAGAAGGCTTGCTTTCACTTAACACAGAACACGTCCTTGATTTGGGTTGTTCATGTGTTAATTGACAAATGTTGTCAGTGGATAAACCATATGAGAATTCTCTCAGCATGAAAGTGCTTTTTAATGATGTCTCTGACAGTTCTTCCAGAAATTAGGCAGCCATTACATTTCAGCTCCTGGAAATGTGCCGCAATTCTGTTCACATTGGTTATGGCATTGTTTCGGTGTAACTAGCCTGAAAAACTAAGGGAAAGTAAATGAAGTGGCAGACCATGGCAATAACAACCTAAGATAGGATATCAAAACATGAACACCCCATCTTCCGGGAAATCAAATGGGGGAGTGGTACACCACGATTTGCTGGAGGTCAAGACTTCCAATCAATTAGACAACTTGAGGGCAAAACAGAAAAGAATGGAGTAAAATTACTGTTCATTCAGTGTACGTGTCTGACGAATCTCACAAAAACATCTCCAGGATGCATTTCACCCCAAAAACTTTAATTGTTAAATATGAAGTTAATTTTGTATTTCTTGCAATGCAACATTATTTTAATGAAAATACACATTTTATAATTTAATATCTTACATATTTTAACCATATTTATTTTTTCACAAAATAAACAATGCTGTGAAAGACACTTTGGTGTCAATTGTTAAAGGGATATTTCACCCTGAAATAAAATTTTTCTAATTATTTACTCAGATCCATGATATCCCAGGTGTGAATGACTTTCTTTCTTCACCAGAACACATTTGAAGAAAAATATCTATGCTCAGTAGGTCCTTAAAATGCAGGTGAATGGAGATTTCTCTTTTGAAGCTCCTAAATTCACAGACAGTCAGCATAAACGTCATCCATAAGACACCAGCTGTTAAATGTATGTCTTCTAATGCAACATGATCGCTTTTGGTGTAAAAAAAGACTCTAATTCATGCTTCCGGGCAGCAATGGTACGCTATTGTGCACTACGTTCAGGAGCGGGTTTGGTTATTAGCAATAATTAATAAGAATAGAATATTCGTAGAATATTAATAAGGATTAATATTGCCGGGGCACCACACTGGAATCAGGAAGTTATAACAAGACAGTATAACAGTTTCAATATAGGATTGTTCTCTTAGGAAAGTCGATGTCCGGAAAACATCGACATTCAAAAGGGAAACATTGAGGGTTTGAATCCAAGCACTGACATCCCCTGCAAAACAAACTAAAACGTTTCTCTTTGAAATATGACAAAGTTTATTGATGCAGTAATATCAATTAATAATCAATTCAATGCAGTCAATAAACTTACAACTACAAACTAAACAGAGACATGATTAGAAATGGTAACAAAATAAGCCTATAACACATGAGAGGAAGGTATGTGTTATATGAGTGATGGGTGTGTGTGGTTGTGTGCGCGTGTGTGTGTGTGTGTGTGTGTGTGTGTGTGTGTGTGTGTGTGTGTGTGTGTGTGTGTGTGTGTGTGTGTGTGTAAGGTGTGACGCAGACGTCAGACATACTCTGACTCTCGTGCAGAGTACGTCACGCTAGGTATCTGGTCAGAGAATATCGGGGCGGAGAGATGCCAGTTAATGGTGCCTGCCCATTTATTGCATGTCTCTGCTTGTACAATAACTTAGGGACAAAGCTGTGCTTTATCACCAAGTTATCTACTAGCCAAATGTATGTGCGGGTATGTTTGTGAGGGGTCGTGTGTGTGCGGTTAGTACGAGAGAGAGAGAGAGAACACAGTGGCACCGAAGCCAGTTTAGCGATCGCAGGAGAGAAAGCAGCTGTAAGTTTATCACTCAGAGACATGGTGAATGGCTCGTAAACCATCCCGAGGTCTTTGGTTCTTTGATGGATAAACTCAGTGTGCCGGTCTCACCTGCCATGACGGAAATACACAACAGTCCAACGTGGATGGACTATAAAACTGCAAATCTCATTTGTGAAAACAGTATGTTACAGTAATACCTTGAGTATTATTAGCAGCAATGAGCGGACTCGGTGGTCTCTAAACTGTTCAAGCAATAACCTTGATACACAAGAATAACATACTATAATAATATATCTCTGCCCAGACGTAAACCTCTTTTACTTGGATCGAGTGAGCACGCAGGTAGAATGTGTGTTCATACGGTGTTTGAAACCGACTCGGTTTCTCAGAGCTCGTGTGATGATGGGAGGCCATTTCCTCACTCTATTGGCGGGCAGTACGGCTGCTGATTCTCAGCGGGCTGGCGGAGAAATCAGCGACATCGACTTGGTTGAAGAGGGAAGAGAAATCTTCTTTCTTCACTTCTGCAGGCAAACAGATGACTTCGGATTACTGCCTTGTGCAATGAGGCTACACCTGAGAGCAGAAATGAGCTGCATCTACGCACGGCACGCAATGTTGCTTTTGGCGCGGCTGTTATCAGTAAGGTTTTATGACTGTTTGTAGGCCTCAGTCCGGCTTTACGACTGTATAGGCCCAACACGCACGTGTGATGTAATCGAGCTGGCATTTGAAATGCGAGAACTGGTGCACGTGTGTTACAGCCGGAAGAGCAGCACTGTTTACAAGTGAGAAGGCGGAACACTGTACAGTAGCTTGGTTGGTTTCTTTACACACAATGGTGCGATTGTGTGCTTATCCTGGATGTCTCAACCGAGATGAGAATGTGAGATCACCTCTGGCAACACGAATACGTCACACGAGAGACCACTTGGACTCCACCCTCTAGTGAAGTTTAAGTGATTATAAAAATACCTTAAAAATTTATCTTTTTCACACCAAAAGCAATCATATCGCTTTAGAAGATATTAATTTAACCTCTGGAGTCATATCGATTATGTTTATGCTGACTGTCTGTGATTTTTGGAGCTTCAAAAGTGAAATCATCATTCACTTGCATTTTAAGGGCATACTGAGCTAAGAAACATTTCTATTTTTCTTCAAATGTCTTCTGGTGAAGAAAGAAAGACATACACACCTGGGATATAATGGTGAATATTTTTTGGGTGAACTATCCTTTTAAGTTGACAAAATACTAAAAACAGATAATGCCCGAAATAAATCCAGTTGACAAAAAGTTCCAGGGCTGTGATACTTTGATATTACAAGCTATTAAATGACTGTACATCTCTCTCTTACAGCCTCATTTTTAATCACAAAAATATATAAAAAGCATCACTTAATAAGGTCGTTTAAGCATATTTTCTCCAAAATATTCTAATTTCTGTAATGTGTCCGAACAATTTACTTTTCATTGTATTGTAACTCCCATTATTATCAATTTTGATTACCATCAGACTCTTTTAGCTTGTCATGAAAATTATTTTACAATGCAAAAAAAATCTAAATGGACCTAAAAATTTGTTTCATTTGCTTTTAAGCATAACTATGTTTGCACTAATTTGATTTTGGGATAAAATGTGACCCAGGCAGGTTACAAAAAAGATGGGAGCAGGTATCAATAAATATCTGAACTGCAGACTTCCTTTGACAGTATCCACAAACATCTGCCCTGCGTAATTAAGAACGGTCTGAATCCAGTCAAGTAAAAATAAATCTGCCTAAGTAGAGTCCTGCTACATGATTTGGCATCTTTGCAGCTCATTTCTGTGTAAATGTAGCACAGCTTGGCTGCCACCAGCGCTGTGTTTAAGCCCAGAATTCGCTGCCTCCTCCTGCTCGGGAGAATCCATTAAAATCTCCCGGGAATAGCGAGGTAGCGCAGCTGCCGCCCCTGTGAGGCAGAAAAAGTGTTGTGTTCGCAGATTGCGTGTTATTGTAGCAGTTTCTCTTCTTCTTCTACATTTCCTCTTTCTCATCTGAATCTATCGGTGCGCTATATTTGTCTGCATTTCCTGTTTTATTGTTATGGAGAATAGGGCTTGGGCCATTACACAGCTACAATTCATGCAAATGCTATTGAAACTAGAAATGCAACTTTTTTTTTTCGCCTGGTGCCTCACCAGAATAGAAAATCAGCCCCCTCCCCTGAACACAAGGCCATATAATCAACACCTCCCACCCACTCTATACTAGAGGCTACATGTCTCTAAATATTTAGAGGATATGTGGCTTTTCTGAGTTATTCTTATCGCTTGAAAGGGGCTCTTTTAGCAGCCATCATGATGATTAAACGTAAGTGAATAATCATATTTTGCATCCACCCCTTATGTATTGTCTACACTTTTCTAAACACAACTCTCTGTGAAAAGCAATATGCTCCTTCAGGTTTCATATAAAAACATAGCTGCTGAGTTAAAGCTGCTGTGTTTATGTAATTTAAATACTTTGTGCTATCCCTACTTAACTACAGAGACTGTAAGAAAGCCATTCATAGGTTGATTTCTCCGAAAAAGTATATAATCAGAATATATGACTACTTCTAAAGTGCCGTCAATGAAGACAGCTGCCTTTTGCCAACAGAATGGTGAAGTTACAGCATCTAGAAAAGCGGTTAAAGCAAACGTTAGGGATGTGCATGGTAACCGTTTTTGCAATTCAGTTAAAAGACGAATGAAAAATCAAGCATGCTTATATAAAAAAAAAACAATTGGGATAAGTGCACACAAACACAAAAACATGTGAACAGCCCCTAACTCGCCCTATACTTGAAAAACTGACCCCTTTCTCAGGTTCTGTCAAGATTGGGTCTGGTTGCAGACCTTTATTGCACATGCAGAGTAAATGAATAGTCATTTTGGTATTCAAAGTTGAAGTTACAGCAGCAGGTACAGTATGGTGGGCCATGCTATGCAGTTAAAACTTGACCATTCAGTCTGAACAATGCCAGATTAGGCAAGCGTTTGGGAAACCTTTCAAAAACTGGTATAAGGTCAGTTTTTTTGCAGTTCCATTTTATGCGGCTAGTGGTGCAGCAGGTATATGCTGCTTTAAAGATGTGAAGTGGAGAGTAAGGGAATTACTCTAGTGCAAATCCATTTCTCATAGATACAGACATCCCAACCTGCAGAAAGTCATTTCAGGGAGGTATTCCAAACCACAACCACCCCACCCCACCCCCAAAAAAAAAAATTAAGAATGAAGACAAGGATATGACACGAGGATATGATCTTGAACATGAATTTACTTGTATACCGAAATACAGCAGAATATAACAGAACAATTAAGGAATAAAATAGCTAACCTATTTACATATACGCCAAATGTAGCCAACATATAGGCCTAGACCCATTTCCTATGCCTTTTACTTTTGTTGCAAGCTTTCGTTGTACTTTGTTGCTGCTTGCGTCGCAGATTTCAGCAACTTTCCAGAAACCTCAACCCCATAGCACTCTGTGTCAATGAATTTGTTTATTTTGCAAGACATCAGATTCACAAGTGTTTGGTGAGACATCTGACTCCTAAATTCTGTCTTGATGTGACGCACAATGCTGAATGCCCTTTCCACATCACAGTTAGAATTTGGCAGCACCAGTAGCACCTTCATCAGCTGACAGATCTCCCTGAATCTCAACTGCCCTGAGCTCACAGATCTTACTTTGGACAGCTTCCCCCAGAACTCATCGACTGGTAAATTCTTGTAATTTGGCACCAGTGTTTCCAGGTTAGTTGAGACATAATCCATGATTTCTAAATGGAGTTGTTCTCCGGCATCTGCCTTCATCACATTTGGAAATCTTTCTGCCAAAGTCAAAATTTGCTCTGGTTTCACATCATCTTGGTTCTCTGGATTGACCACTGACAGATTTGTCAAGATTTGGTCTCTCATTGGGAACTTTTCTTTTACTTTTTGAAAGCTTCTGACATAGAATGCTCTGGCATCTTTGAAGAATTGCTTCGTCTTGTGAGTGGAGAGTGCTTCCTCACTTAGCAAATGCCTCCTCGCCAAGAACCCAACAAAAAGTTCTTCATCTGGACAGTGAATTTCAGGGTTGCTCACATCTATCTCCTGCAATTTCAGTTCTCTCAATACCTTTGGCACAATAAATCTGCTTGCAATGTCATGCAGGAGTTCTTCTACACTGTCATTTAACTTGAAAAGAACTGGTGTTTTGTTTTGAAAAATCAAATTAAATTTATCAAAGCACTGTGTGACATTGTGGAGAAAACAAGTGTAAAGTTTCATAGTGGGGTCTTTCAACCTCTTCTGAATGTCACAGGACTTCTGATTCTCACTATGTGATTCAAAATAAGAACTAAAAGCTGGCCATTGGTTGAGCAGATGGTCCAAACCTTTTCCCAAAGAAAGCCAACGTGTTGGACAGTGCTTTTGTACTCTCTGCTGGGCTACATTGCAAAAGTCCTGAAACTCCTTGAGGTCTTCTCTTCTCTTTGAACTTTTCTCAAAGTAGTAGTAGATATCAATTAGTAATTCCTCAGGTGACATTGAGAGCTCTTTAGCAGCAGTTTTGGCACATATGTTAACCAAGTGACTTGGGCAGCCAACACTGTATATATAAGGTGCCTGTGCTTTCACTCTTGTTAAGACGGAGTTGTTTTTGCCAATCATGACATTGCAGTTGTCACTGCTGAATCCTACACAGTTAGACCATTCAAGGCCTTTGTCATGCATGGATGATGCAATGCAGTTGAATATGTTTGCAGCTTTGGCATCATTGCACACTGGCATGTCTACAAATCCAACTGTCACCTTATCCTGTGCTTCATTGTAGTACCTGACTAAAATAGCACATTCCTTCTCACACATGATGTCATTGCTTTCATCAACCATAATACTGTAGGGCCTTTTTTCTGTTCGGATTAACCTGTACAAATCCTCTGAACACTCAGGTTCTAGTGCCAGGTTCATCATAGCTGCTGTCTTAGTGGAAGAGCAGGCATAATTTTTTGCAATCTCAGAGTCAGGAAACATTTTCCTAAATAACTTTCCTGTGTGCCTACATACATGGAATGGCAGGTTATGTTCCACAATAAAAGATGTGAAATACATCTCAGCTGTAGTCACTTTCTCAGTGAGACTTTGCCTTTCTGAATTGAAGAACTGAGATATATTGGAACAGCCTTCCCTGCGCTTAGCCTCCCTAACATGTTGTGGTCCCTAAAAGATATAAAAGCAAAATTTATTATTTCTATAAGCTGTAGGCCTTTGCAATTATTTTTTTAATATGTAGATTACTTTTACTATTTATTTAAGCTGCTTATACTTATTGTCTTGTACTTATTTACTTTTTGGCTTATACTTATTTATGTAAACTGCTTTTATTTATTGTCCATTGCAACTTTAAACAGGTCAAAGAAGTTTGTTGTTTTTATGTAGCCTTGGCAACTCACCTCAACATGCCTTTTGCAATCATTTAACCCACCATGGGCAATGCTGAAGTCGCTGTTACATATTGTGCAGCGTGCAAGACTGTCATTTTGTTTGACACTTATAAGACAGGGGTACACTTTCGTGTAGTCTGCCGTAAAATGTGTCTTATACTTTTGGGGCCGCTCTCCCTCTGCCATAACTCCTGTGTCTGATTAACTGATTGATTTGGTTCGGGGGATGAGATAAAAAGCCCGCCCACACTGACAATTGATTGGTTTATTTGCCGAAACAGGCCAATCAGGATGCTCTCTATCTTTCAAGCGCTTGATGAGGCACACGCACGCACGCACACACGCACACACACACTCTCTCCCTCTCTCTCTGCTGTGTGCGCGCTACACGGTTTGGAACATCTTGCTCGCTCGTTCTAGATTCCGGGAGATTTTAACTCATTTGCGGGCATCAGGGAGCCGCTATCAAAATGCGGGAGACTCCCGGAACTTCCGGGAGACTTGGGATGTCTGTAGATATAACTATTACATATTAGTATTAATATAACCATTGTGACATGTAACGTTGTGTAGCAGTCAAGGCAAGGATGAAGACGATATGAAGGACCCAAGTGCAGATTTATTAACCAATCGATGGTGATACAGGAACTAGACACGATAACTAGACTAGGAACAGGACATAACTATGGCACTGCTACACAAACTAACTACAAAACAAACATCAGGCTAACATCAGGCTAACAACAATACTTGACAAGAGACAAAGCAAACATGAGGACTTAAATACATGAACAAGGGGAAACATCAGCCAATGGACAAACAGAACTCTAAACAAGATAATAAGGTAATTAACTAAAACCAATGACAAAACTAGAACTGATAACAAAGTAATCAAACAATAAACCAATTGAAAACCAGACACATGAACATGGAGGGAAAACAGGACATGACAAGACTGGGAAACAGGAACATAAGAATTTCAAAATAAAAGCACACAAACAAAAGACTACAGCGAATATGTGACATGATAGTGTACTGCAGACATTTGAGATGATTCCTGGATTGTTAAGGCAGAGCTTATAATTGTTTTTTTACTAGTAAAATAAAATTAAGCTTACTGCCACAACAGCACTTGTTTGATGAATATTTCTGTGGTCGGCCGCAAATTCCCTGAAAGAACAATATGTTTTGATTTTGCAGGTGTTTCAAAGAAGGCTACTCAGTCAAAATATAATCAGATGTCTATTTTTTTCTATCTATCTCTCTCTTGATTTCTAAACATTGAACTTTTGTTTGTGCCCCCACTGTGAGATATACTTGGCCTCAAGTTGGCCAGTTGAAAGAAGACTGGACTTTTCATGTCAGGTCACAAACCAAATGCTCGGCTTGGTACACAGGCAGATAGAGGAATAGAGAGATATACAGAAATAGATCAATTTTGTTTCGGCAAGATAATAAACTATACAGTATATTGTTCAAATCATGTGCATTTAAACATAGTTTCAGTCTTCATTCAATAGACACTAATGGTCTCCACCTAAACAGGAGAGGTTCACTAATACTTTGATACAACACAATGAATGTCTTGTGATGTTCAACAAAAGAAACGTCATTGGATAAAAGCCAGTGTATCAAAGCTTCCATTTGGCATGCCTGATGCACTTGTTTGAAGGTCTACAATTCCCATAGTAAAAAGAGAAGTGTGATACAACGGTCTTATCTTGAGTTTATCTTAAGAGGTATAATCAAAGTATACTTTATCTTTTGAATTCATGTTTGATTACACTGTCAATTTCTTTGTGAATAAATGTATTCATTTTACTTCACAAACCATTATTGTAAAATCAAACCTATTAAAGAGACATGAATTCTATGAAAACTAACAAAGCACATTTTCACATCATTTCACATTATACCCTTGACCTAACAGATAATAACATTTAGCCCTGTATTTCAAAGCATGAAAGAATATGATAATGAGGAATGTGTAGCATATCATCAAAGGAAGCCTGAAAGGGTATCAATAGTAGTTGTCAGATGGATGGGTCATTCCATGTTTTCTCATGGCAACATTACAAAAGTGCATTCATAATTTTGATGATATCACAAAAGTTAACCTTCAGTCTGGGAAAACCCCAGAGATAATCTTTAAGGCACAGTAATGGTTTGACGCCTGGTCTGGGGATGTTTAAGTACCGCTGCTACATCAAGTCATTGCTCAATTAACTTCTCTAAACACCTAACACCTCTAAAATTACTTTCCTTTTTGGCTGACATCACCAATCCCTCTTTATTTTTCACTTCCTCAACTCAAAACCTGTAAAATTAACCTAGTAACTTTTTTCAAAATTAAATCAATTCCAGTTGAATAAAATGTTTTTTTTTTTGTTTTGTTTTTTTGCTAAATATCCTGTTTCACTCAGAAATATGTTGAAATCTTGGAAGTTAAATGGGTTGCAAATGCAGTTTCTTAAACAAGGTTTATTGATTATACACACATATGTAATTTTTGAATGTATAATATATTTTTCAATTTCATGTGCACTCTGTTTTCAGCCAAGGAGCTCTACTATCCTTCTCTCACAGGTTCTGGCTTAAAAGGAATCAAGGAATCAGAAGACTCTCGTGAAAAATCAAAGAACGTTTTCCCCCCTTTGCAATTAACGATTATTCTTTGATGGGGAGCTTAGTGGGAATAAAGGCAGTACACATCAATAATTAAAGAGGCAATACAAAACAAAAACAATAAAAAACATTAATACAGCAGCTTTCTTCTACTCTGTGACACTTATCACAAGGAAATATCTTGTCTAGAATTTTTCTTAGATTTTTCTTTGTTCCCTGAGATCCTTCGCTCATCAAAAAATAGAAAGGAACCTCCTCCTCTGACTACTGTAATATTCTCTTACCTGTCTTGTCTAAGGGTGATGGTTATGGGTGAGGCAGCATAGCCATCCCTGTATCTGCCTTTTCTAACTCTAAGACTCATGTTTCATTATCAGGTCCGATGTGACAAGTTTCTAGCATGTTTTCGTGAGCAACCTCAGAAACATGGGTTCTAATCCATTTGAAAAAAATGTTAAATGTTTCCCTCTTAGATTTCATTTTTACTTCATTGACTGTTACGTTTAGTTTTGGGGTTTGGGTGTATGGTTATTAAAATGTGCATTCTTGTAAACTAACAGCATTTACAACTTCCAGTCTTGGACACTGGGGGTAATGATTCGACTGATTTCATCTTTTAGCATACTCTCACCAAATTCACGGTGAGTTCAGTCTGGTGTAATGTGACACAATTACAGCCAATCAGAAGATATTTGATGTTTAAATGTCAATATAAATGATACATAAAATGAGAAGCGTGAAGATTTCACGTTGGGCGGGGCTACGACCACGCAGAATCGACAAAATGTCCTTTTGATCTTTGCTGATTATTTCTGGTTAGGACAAAAACTCTGATTTGAATGAAAGAGATTTTTATCATTAGTCTCTTGCATTTCCCCTAGTTAGGACATAGTGTAAATTAATATCTGCCAAATTTTTCGAACCCCAGCTCCAACATATGCCCTCAGCCCCCATCTGAGTCCCCTTACAATTAAACAAGAGTGCATTTTGGCTGTAACAAACTCTTAGCCACATTTACAAACACCACATTTGGGCAAGGGAATACAAATTAACCTGAGGTGCCATCAGCAATTAAGCCTAATTTCAATAATATTTAAGCAGTTCATATTTGTGTGCATACTCATTAGCATAATCAAGCGACAACAAAAGTTATCCTGCATGGTAATAGCTGTCATCCCACTTGTGTGAAGAAATTGTGCATCAAGATTAGATTTGGTTTCTCTCATCATCAGGGGAAACCAATCAATAGGACTACTAATATTCCATCCTGATCCAAGAGAGCGGAGTGGGACACGCAAGTTGCGTTTACTGCAATGCCAGTGAAAAAAGCCCTTCATTGCACTATTGTTTGGCAATGGCCTCCAAACAATGTTATCTCTCCAATGATGAGGCTCCACTTTTCTGACAGATGCTACATTAATATTCCTTATGGCAGTATATAAAATAGGTAAAGGTGAATTCCACATAAAACAAAAATGAAAAGGGTGGATCAAGGAGCAAGCTTCAAAGAGACAAACTTGATGGAATGCCAGTAGTGATTTAGCTTTAGCCTGAAGAGACTAGAGAAACACTGTGTGTTTAATACATTCACAGACAGCTGAACACAGAAAATCCAACCCTAAACTGGTCTAGAGATGCAGGTATGAAAAGCTTTGTTGCTTATTTATCACAATTAATTTTGAACATCTATCTCTGATGTTTAGTGGCCGTTGTGTGTAGAGTGGTCATTAACCTTAGTCAGTATGCGTTACAGATAAATTATGTATTTGTTACAGCTTTATAAATGAAAACCATTTGTCAGGCAATAACAGTTACATTCCTACAAGAACTGATGTAAATCCGATATCACACTCATGTATGTGTATTAGTGCTCGTAAAAATGCTCCAATACCAAAAACCGATAACATCTGACGTACAAATATCATTGTGTAAGCATTTAGTGCACAAATTAAATTACGTCATGTCCTAGTGATATTATTTGACTACAAAAGCTGCAATTTAATGTGATAAATATATAGTTTGCATGTGCAGCATTTTCAATGTGAGAGCTTGTGAATATATGCAGCCAGTGTTGTGCAGACATAAAAACACATTCAACAGAACTACAACACAGTTGTCATCGTTTACACACATTAACTACGTTTCCATCCAAGGATTTTTTGCCAAAAATGTTTTTGTGCTTCAAAATAAAGCTGATGGAAATGCACATTATCGCTAAAATGTCACAAATGTCGACAATATTTTTCTGTTTAATGTAAGCGCATAAACTATATGTCGATGTATCAAATGATGCGAAAAAATGGTTTGGAAACACTTTTTGTCGATAAAATTGGCATTAACGCAAAAATGTTGTGTCACAAGAGTTTGCCCCAATCATTAGCCTGGGTTAATCATGACAACAGTATTGAAAGCCAATTTATTGTATGTGATTATGGATTGATCTTTATCACATATAGATCTGATTCTGCAAACGTGACACTTCCAGGAGTGCCAACACAAATATCTTGTGCACATTGAAACAATGAATGGCCACTGTTTGTGATTCATTTAATCGCAGTATCAAAAGAAAAAAAGTATATTTTTAGACATATATATATATATATATATATATATATATGTATGTGTCTTTTCTTTTCACAAACATAAATTAGCTTTACCCTGTTCTGTAGATTAATAAAGTCTGCTGAATGACGTTCTCGGAATGTTCTGCACTTTTTTTCAAGACTATAAACTCTCAGAACTTTTTCACTAGTTCACTTTCAGAAATCAAGCTTTTGAACATTTAAACATTTTTAAATGTTTAAATATTTTAAATCTAAACCTCTTTAACTCAGATTGCATTTACTGCTTCTTCAGAAAATATAAATTTGCATTATGAAGCTAAAATAAATTTTAGATGATAATCAAGTTCAGTTGGTCGTTAAAAGTTGCTGGACGAATATGAAGGACATAATACAGTTGTGATGGCAATGCTTTTGATTAGATGATTGTTCAAAATATTGAATATCAGAAATGTATCATATGCAAACCCTGATATAACGCTGTATAATTTTTTTTCTTTAATAGCTGTGCACACAGCATATACACATCGATTGATGGTCCTTATACTGAGAAAGTTTCCGCCACTACTTGGTGTGGGTTGCCAGCTTGAACAGGGCCATGACGATCCGCTGTCGGGTTGGAACCGGTGCCAACCTGCAACAGGTGCAACATCAGAACCAATATTACAGTCCTATCAGAAGGGCAACTGCTCCCGTTTGATTTCAATTCCTCCTCTTCTGATTTTATTTGTGAAATTAAAATGATAGTAAACCGGCTAATTTTAATGAATTTTCTCAATAATCTCCCGATTTTAACCAAAACTTTTTAGGAAAAAACTTAGGGACTTCTGGGAGGCGAATTAGCAATAAACACACATTTCTGAATGGAAGCGGCTTCAGGGCAGATTTAATTTGTGCTAAACCAAAACCTATGCGACAAAGTGTTTTTTTAGGCATGACATCCTCATGCATTTCTTTTAAATGATAAAAGGACATTTGAATGGAAATGGGCAGAAGGCGGCAAATGTCGCAATTTTATTTGTCGATAACAAAATAGCGTGAAAGGTGGATGAAAAATTTGATTTTGCAGTTACACAACATTTTTGAGTTTACTGTCATGAGTTTTTCATTTAGAGTGTTCTTTGGGGTTTTTCAGTTGGACTACTGTATTTTTACAGTATGCAAGAGCTGAATATACAGATATGCAATACTGTATTACTTCCAATACTTACAGTATACAATATATTCGCTGTACTATTAAGAGAAGAGAAGAGAAGAGAAGAGAAGAGAAGAGAAGAGAAGAGAAGAGAACCCATTGGGTGAAGATTTAAGTAGTGAAACATTTCACAAAAAACTTTTGGTGTGCTGTTCTTAACAATTACAATTAACAAAGCCAAATGGCACCATCTTTTACTGCCACTACATCAGGGCCGCCAAAATACAGCATCAAATAAATAAAAATAAAAAAAGAAAGAAAGATAAAAATGGGTATTCTCACTACAAATGAACTCATAACTGAGTATTATCAAGGTTTTTTATGTAGAATTTAAAACAAATTAATCCCTGAATTTAAGCTTTTGTCAACATGCATTTATTCATGCTTAGGGTTATGTGCTGGTCTCTCAGCAGGAGGTATGTCCAATCTTTAGCTAAATGTGGGTCACCGGGTTTTTAAATTCCCCCCAGCCTGAAAAGTTCACTGGCAGTGTTTTGCGTGATGACCAATTTATCTGACAACACAGGGGCCATATTTATATGAATAAAACATCTGTCTGCACTGTGAGACTGAAAACAGACAGAGGAACCAATGGAACAAGTTGTAAAAACTGACATGTAAACATAAACAAAGCACAGACATGATTTGCCAATTTCTTTGTCTGTTTTCCAGCTTTTTCCCTGCAGTGCTACTCTATCCTCAGAACAGATTATACTTGACTCAGTGATTATATTTAACAGCCAGCAGAAAAAACAAACAAAAATAACAAATTAACCCTTTTAACAGTCACCATATTGTATCAGCTTGAGCAGCTTAAACTGGTTCAGCAACACAGGAAATTAATACGAGACAAACTAATACAAGATAAATTAAAGTGTGCAGTTAAAAGGTTAACTGAAATCAATGGACCTTGATCAATGGGAGGTGCACAATGATGCTTTTGGGGTGGCCGCGGGATTCACCAAATGACATTCACGGAATGCTGCACACAATCTGCGAACATCCCCGCGAATGCCTGGCCAATAGAAATGGGCCATCAGACAGTCTAGTGTTTTCCCTGCCCTAAGTTACCCACCTTCGGATTATAATGAGCTTATCCTTAATAATTGAAAAATACAGATATGCGAGTGCAACGTCTGGCTGGAGGCGTTGAACATCAGTCACTTTCACTTGATCAAAGGCGTGTCTAAGGGTCTCTTCTAACATCTGCTCCAGAGTAAAATCCCCAGCAGAGAATCCTCTAAAGCCTGGGGAAGCCGAGACTTCCCCCTCCTTTATGTCCTCCTGACGTGGAACTGATGTAGAAGGCCCTGGCTCCACCTCCCCAGTCAGCGAGTCAAACATCACACACCAATACGCTTTGTCATGCCCATACCCAAGGCAGCGGATTCACCAGCCTGTGGGGGAGAGTGGAGAGGGTTAGGCCCACGGTACCGGGAAACCAGTTTTGGGGAAGGAATTCCCCGTTTCTGGGGACCAGGGACAAGATGAGGGGAAGGAGAGTGGGAGGGAGGAGAGAGAGAGGGAGAGAGACGGGCAAAGAAGGGTGCTAGCCGGACCCCGAATACACAGCCAAATGGTCCTCAGCCAGCTGGACCGCCCCATCCAGCGATGCCGGTCAGTGGCACTGGACCCACTACACTGTACATTCGATAGCCAGGTGATGAACTGTTCCAGTACTACCAGATCGAGTACATCCTCGGCGCCGTGATCTTCAGTCAGCAGCCACCTTTGGCAGGTGTTACAGAGCTGTCAAGTGAATGCGAACGGGTGACAGAGCTTGCAGAGAGTCAGTGAGCAGAAGTGTTGGCGATGAGGCTCTGGGCTTCGGCTGACTCGTGGCAGGATGGCTTTCTTCAGATCTTCATACACCAGGAGGTTGGACGCAGGTAGTTGGTGGGCCGCAAGTTGGGCTTCAACAGTGGCATGAGAGAAGCTGCCCACTGAGAGCAGGGCTAGTTCCATGCTCCAGCTGTCCACTCAAATAGCTCAAGAATGCCTCCGGATCGTCTTGAGGTCCCATCTTCATCAGCGTGATGTGCGTTACAGCCGTAGGTGGGTCCGGAGTCGTGCCTGAAGACCCCTCCAAGTGTACCAAACTCCAGTACCTGCCGGTCCTCCGCTTGAGCCTGGAAGAGCAAGTGGAACCGCTGTTTCTGTTCCAAATGTAGCTCAAGCAGAGACTGATCTTGGTCTTGGTGGAGGCTTCCGAGTGTCTTGAATAATTCGGCCAGTTGTGAGGACTCCATGACAGCGTTTTCTTCCTCCTAATCCCGGGTTTAGGCACCACTGTGACATTCTTAGCTATCTTTTAAAGGAAGAAGCGGTAGCTGGATAAACAATCCATGTGAGTCTTTATTTCTACAAACTTCTCAGTATTTTCATCACTGTTCGCATTTTAGCACAACATGCACACACACACAGCTTTGTGTGTGTGTGTGTGTGTGTGTGTGTGTCTTTCTCTCCTCTGGTGGAATGGACTGCTTTTTTATATCCCTCTCAGCTTTCACTGCAAACACAAACAGCTGTTAGAGATAATTTCCCACAGGTGTCAATCCTTCATCCTTTTGAGTACTCACTCTCCACAGACGTCACTCGGCCCTGCCCCCTTTACCACATATACATATGTACATAAACATTGAAATAAGAATAATAAGAACAGATAAATGTATAGAGGAAACTACAGTAGGGCAATAATGTTGTTCAAATATGTTATATTTTGTTCATATACAGTTATGTGCAAGATAATTTTGTGTATTGTGCAGAAGAGGTAGGATATGTCAAATAAATATAAATGGAATATAAATAGTAGAATATGCACATGACACTATCAGTGCATAGTATTGGGGACGGTTTTAACTGTTCGTAAGGTGAATGGCCTGAGGGAAGAAACTGTTCCTGTGCCTGACTGTTCTGGTGCTCGGTGCACTGTAGCGCCGGTCAGAGGGAAACTGTTCAAAAAGGTAGTCTGCTGGGTGAATGGGGTACAAAGCAATTTTTCCAGCTCTTTTCCTCACTCTGGAGGTGTACAGTTCTTGGAGGATTGGAAGGTGAGAACCAATAATCCATTCAGCAGTCTCGACAATCCTTTGAAGTCTTCTGATGTCTGACTTGGTAGCTGAACCAAACCAGACAGTTATAGAAATGCAGAGGACAGACTCAATGATTGCTGAATAGAACTTGATCATCAGCACCTGTGGCAGGTTGAACTTCCTCAGCTGGCAAAGGATGTACAACCTCTGCTGACCCTTTTTCATAATGGAATCAATGTGGTTCTACCACTTCAGGTCCTGTGAGATAATAGTGCCCAATGAATCTGCTGTCACAGTGCTGTTTATAATGGTGAGCAGTGTCTATGCTGGGATGTTCCTCCATTAAGTCCACTATCATATCCACTGTTTTGAGCATGTTCAGCTCCAGGTAGTTTTGACTGTACCAGTGAGCCAGCCATTCAAGCTCCCTTTTGTAAGCAGACTCATCATTATCTTGGATGAGGCAGATGAATGTAGTATTATCTACAAACTTCAGGAGCTTGAAAGTGGTGTCCTTGGCAGAGCAGTCGTTTGTGTACAGGGAGAAGAGTAGTGGGGAGAGCACACATCCCTGGGGGGCACCAGAGCTGATTGTACATATGGTGAAAGTGAATTTTGCCAGTCTCACTAACTCCAACCTATCTGTCAGAAAGCTGGTGCATCACTGATAGATGTGGGAACCAAGAGCTGGGCTAAATGATTTCATAGGAGACTGGATGATGGTGTTGAAAGCCGAACTAAAGTCCACAAATAGGATCCTTGCATATGTCCCTGGTCTGTCTAGATGTTGCAGTATATAATACAGTCCCATATTGACTGCATCATCCACCGACCTGTTAGCTCAATAGGCAAACTGTAGGGGATCCAGAAAGGGTCCATTGATGTCCTTGAGGTGGGCCAACATCAGTCTCTCAAATGACTTCATGAACACAGATGTCAGGGTGAAAGGTCTGTCATTAAGTCCTGTAATCTTGGGTTTCTTTGGACAGAGATGATGGTGAAGCAGCTGGGAACTTCACAGTGCTCCAGTGATGTGTTGAAGATCTGTGTGAAGATGGAGGCCAGCTGGTTACCACAGACTTTTAGACAAGTGGGTGAAAAACCGTCTGGGCCGAGTGCTTTCCTTGTCTTCTGTTTCTGGAAGACCCTGCATGCATCCTCTTCACAGATCTTAAGTGCAGGTTGAGTATCAGGAGTGGCAGGAGGGGGATTGCAGGTGTTGATGTTTGTGTGAAGTGAAGGTCAGAGCGGGTGTGGGGTGTGAGACTGGGCTTTTCATATCTACAGCAAAACACATTCAGGTCATCAGTCAGTTGTTGATTCCCTACAGTGTTGGGGGATGATGTCTTAAAGTTTTTAATGTCTTGCAGGCAACTCCACACAGATGCAGTTTCGTTAACTAAAACTTGCTGTCCTGCTTTTCAGAGTAGCTTCTTTTAGCCGCTCTAATCTACTTTGTCAGTGCATTTTTGGCCTGATTATGCAAGATTTTATTCCCACTTCTGTAAGAATCCTCTTAGGCCTTAGTTTTGATGTAAACCACGGTTTGTCATTGCTGGATGTTAAATAAGTCCTAGTAGGAATGCACATGTCCCCACAGAAGCTGATATTGATGTCACAGTATCTGTGAGTTCATCCAGATTGGTGGCTACAGCTTCAAAAACACTCCAATCAGTGCAGTCAAAACAGGCTTGTAGTTCCAGCTCTGCTTCACTGGTCCATCTTTTTACAGTCTTGAAGCGGAATGCAGAGCTTGCTGTTCCTGAAGTAGGCTCGATTGGTGACACACAATTCTGTTTCCCTCTTCCCCAATGCTGTGTGTCAAGAGAGGAATATTGTTGTTCAAAATGTTGTTCAATATGTTGTTTCTATGTCTCACATTCAATCACATGCAATAAAGAATGCAAAAAAGAGTACACCACTAGTTGCACATGCACGAGAGGCTCACATCTTTTCAATAAAGAGCCCTTTCCCACTTCAAAAAAACGCTTCCCAATGGTGAGAGGTGCATTATATCATACAATGAACAAACCAAATTGCCCTCTGTCCCATTGCAAGAATGCCTCCGCGTAGAGAGCCCTTATGGGGATTTCCGTCTGGGTGCTAAAAACGATTGAATATGGTTATATGATCCAATTTGCACATCGGCCACCCCGTTTCAATGGTGTTCTGTCTTCCACGTTTCCGTTACAAGCTGAAACACACAATCTTCTCGGAAAGAACATGATAGAGGTTGCTTCAGATGAATTAATAAGCCTGCTTTACCGCTGCATGAATGTGTGGCAAGCCCTCACAGGTGTGTAGACTGGGTGTTTAAAACGATCGAGCACAGTCATACGATTCAGTTTGTACGCCGGCCACCTCACTTCACCAGCGCTTTGCAATCTGTTGTCTGACCACAGGATGTGGCGGTGTTGTGCGCAGAGATTCACAGTCTCCTTGCAAAAAAAAATGCAATAGAGACTGCCCCAGATTGCGACGCACACAGCGGGACTTACAGCCGTTATTTCCTCGTTCTAGAGAAGGACAGCTAGTTTTGGCCAATTCTAGTTCTGAGACGCTTGAATCGTGTGCTTGTGGTTTGCATCAATAGATCTGAAGGATGGGTACTTTATGTACTGTACAAATTATTGGGGATTAAATTGATTCGGATCAGCATTTACCACCTCCAAATGGACAGTTTGGTCTAATTAATTATTGAGACAATAAAGAATAGGATTTGTAAGCCATGAAGATCCCGCCCGCTAACTCGTTTATGTCAACGGCAAAGTATTAGAAGGCTTTTAAACGAGAGATGCATCTCTGTCTTGAAGAAAATTCTGAGGAATGGTGTTTGCGTGCTCACTTTTATAACGGACAGCTTAAACACCATAGCCAATACTGGCGTTATTGTAAAAAGGTTTCAACTAGGTCCAGTAGAAGAACACTACCCATAGCGTTAGCTTAGTGACGCAATGTCTCATTCACTTCATCTCAGGGAACTGAGGTTAAATCCATAATTGAGATGTTAATAAGTGGTGAAAAAGTATTGTTTATTGTTTAGTTAATGTTAACTAACGTGATTAACTAATACAAAATTACAACCTTACTTTAGAGTGTTACCATTTTTGCTTTAATGACAGCATGCACTCTCCAAAAGTTTTTTGCAAATCCTGATGATCCATGTTGTCCAGCTACATTTGAGAATGTTCCAAAGAGCATCTTCTGTGCTTCAAGCAAGGAAGCATTTAAGGAAATTTGAACTTTTGTGCACATTTGCTTTTCGATTGGTGAACTAGAAATTGTACAAAATCTTACATATTTATTATTCGATTTGCATCATTGTTTCTTAGGATTTCTTTGTTGTTAAATTAAAAAAATCATAAAACTAATTTATAAAAATCATAAAGATTTAAAATGTGGTCTCATATTTATGAATCCTACTATATATTAAATTGTAACATCTTTCATATGTGCAATAAATGTCTTATTTATTTTCTCACTCTATAGAGACAAACCACTATAAGGCGATTCATATCAACTCATATTACGTCTTAGATGTTCCATGTCATTAAACTGGTTTTCTCTGTATACGATCAACAACTCTATCCATCATGTGGGTCTATAAAAACTCACTCTGATTTGTTTGGCCATTAAATACCTGGTGTGTGCTTTGAGTGGAGTAGTTTGAGGTAAAAAATAAGTGTACTGTAGAGTTGCTTCATCACTTTTACACACTGAGGTTTTACATCTTCAAAAATACAGTTCACACAAACTGTATTTTGTGTTATCATTTACTCACCCACATGTTGTTCCAAACCCCTATGACTTTCTTTCTTCTGTGGAACACACTGACTTAAAAAGAGAAAGGTTAGGTAGAATGACATCCTCACTCACCATTCACTCCCATTGCATCTTTTGTTCATACAGTGAAAGTGAATGGTGACTGATGCTAACATTCATGCCTAACATCAGGTATGAGCATTAGAATCAAACTATACCAGCAGTAAAAAAAAAAAACATCACACACTATGGGATCTGGTCATACTTGACTGAAATATAGTTTGGAATAAATTTTTATGATCACAACTCTCTGAAGAAAGAAAACAGAGGTTTTATTTTTCCTTATCTAATAAAAATGAGGTCTCAGTCTTCAAAACAATGGCTGCACACCTGTGAAGACAGACTGGGTTAAAACAAATCTGAAATGGAAAGGCAACAGTATTAAGAAGCAGGAATTACATTTGCACGTGGCACGAGGTTGCCGCTTATCTGTTTGGAACAGCACATCAGTTCAAAACAAGCCGATCAAAAAGCGGTGTTTAAAGAAATGCAATCAAAAATGTTTAGGTTGCCGTGACAGCGTGCCTGCCTTCATCTTTAGCTGCGCAAACAGAGGCTTTCTTCCACCTCGCAAGAGACAAGGGGAACAGCATTCTGCAAATGCGACAAGGCACCCATGCTTTGTGGAGATCACAATTATTGTCACCCATGTGTGAAAACATTATGTTTGTGGAAAGCGGCTACCAGTGTCTCTGGTAATAAGTTGGCTGGCGGGGAAAAAGAGCCAACTGTTTGAGTGAAGTAGAAGACTTGTCACAGAGAAACACAGAAGAAAATGACTGAGACTTGGTGTTTATAAAAACTACTTCAGGACATTTCCTTCAGAAAACGACTCCGAATAGACATTGAAGAGCAACCAACACAAAGGCATTCATACATACATATATCCAACAATTATTTAAATAGTCAAAAGCTGAACAGCTTATAATCCACCAAGGCCTTTTAATGACTTACACGTTATAAAATGTCTCTATGTAATAATTAATTCTGATTGGTTAAGCGTGGCATTCTGTGGTCAAATATTTTCATAAAATGAATGCTACACTATAATTGACCATTGTCTCAAGCAACCAATTTACTAAATAGCAGAATGTGGCACGGTGGAGGGCAGGACCGGCGCGTGATTACGCACACCCGGTCCCGTATTAGGCTAATTAAGCCGTCAAGAGGGATAAAGACCACTCGCAGAGGGCGATTGAGAGAGAGAGCTCAATTACGGATGTCCGTCTTATTATGTGTTTGTCTTTTGAGTTCTCCATTAAACCTTTAGTTTATATGTTAAGCCGGTTTCTCGCCTCTTCCTTGCCCGTAACGTGAACTGTCTTTACATTGGTGCCGAAACCCGGGAAGGAAGAGGGATACGCCGTAGTGGAGTTCTCGCCACTACCCCAAAGAAGCAGCCGCGGCCATCTGCCGGGGGACGAGGAGCCCAGCCGCCTGGACGCGGAGGAATGGCCGCCGACCGCGAGGGGAGAAGGGGCTCCTATAGCCGACCGCCTGGAGCGGTCAGGGCTGCTGCCAGGGGCGGAGGATGCCCCTACCAGCCGCTGAAACGCGGAGGGGTCGAGGAAAGACCGCCGTCCGCGAGCGGATCGCGACCGACCGCCTGGAGCGGGAGAACCGCTGCCAGGGGCGGGGGAGTCCCCTTCGGCTCCCCGAGAACGCGGCGGGGCGTTCCGTCTGCCAGGGGCTGAGGACTGCCTCGAATCCGCCTGGAGAGGCGCGGCTGCCGTTCGGTAAAGGGTGGAGGAGTGGCTGAGGAACGAGCTACGGCGTATCAGAGAACCGGTAAGTTAGGTGTTTTTATTTATTTATTTATTTTTTTATTAATCTCTCTCTCCTCTCTCTCTCGCTGCCGCTCTGCGTTGGCCTTTTCCCTCTTTTTAAATTATGGTGTTTGTGGGAGGGGAGGTACTGCCCAGTGCAGGAACCCTCTCCCCCCATTTTTAATTGTTGTTTTTTGTTTCCCTCCCCTTGCCCCTCCCTCGTCCAGGTTGATGGGGATGACCTGCCGGCAGACCGCGCGGGAGGCGCCCCCCCCAGGGGATGTACGTCAGGCCGGGGGTCCCCAGCCTGAAAGAATGGGGGAGGAATGTGGCACGGTGGAGGGCAGGACCGGCGCGTGATTACGCACACCGGTCCCGTATTAGGCTAATTAAGCCGTCAAGAGGGATAAAGACCACTCGCAGAGGGCGATTGAGAGAGAGAGCTCAATTACGGATGTCCGTCTTATTATGTGTTTGTCTTTTGAGTTCTCCATTAAACCTTTAGTTTATATGTTAAGCCGGTTTCTCGCCTCTTCCTTGCCCGTAACGTGAACTGTCTTTACACAGTAAAAGAGTTCTTCTCACATAGTAAATAATTTAAATTCAAATCTATATTTCATGTTCACTTTTTTTCATGTAAAATAAACCCCATCAGGATGATAAAAGACCTCTTTTTAGGGGTTCTGATCACCATTTCGTGTGTACGATTTCTGGTGACTGGCTGACTGTACATTATCCCTTACATATGTAGTGATGATGGAGCTGTGACCTAGCAGCTGGCACAGATGCACTATCACGTTGGCAACATACGTTCGAATCCAGCTTACAACATTTCCAACCCCATTCCACCTCTCTCTTTCCACATCATTTCCTATTCTCTATCTACTATTCACTGAATAAAAGTAGCGCGAGGCCAGATATTGCAGTAGATAAAACAAACTAACATTAAAAATGGGACAAATCTGTTTTGCAACCATCTATCAAAAGGTTTTTAATGGATAGTTCATCCAAAAATTTTAATTATCTCATCATTTTCTCACCCTCATGCCAACACAGTTGTGTATGACTTTCTTTTGCAGAACACAAATTAAGATTTTTAGAAGAATTTCTCAGCTCTGTTGGTCCATACAATGCAAGTGAATGGTGACCAAAACTTTAACCAAAACGTTTTACTATAAATCTCCACTTTCGACCAACCCTCCTATGCGCTTTCATGAGAGGACCAAGTTCTACTTTTGATTTTTCGTGCATATCGCCACCTATTGGGCTGTTGTGCAAATATGATTTATTTATTCTTTTCCTTTCCTTCATCCCTCCCTTCTTTCTTTTATTTCTCTAATCTGCCCTGTAGATGGAAATATACACAAATAAACAAAAAAAACAAAAAAAACAAGAAGAACTCAGTCCTCTTGTTAAATGTGCATAGGAGGACTGGTCGAAAGTGGAGATTTATAGTAAAAAAAAAGGACTTAAATATGTATCTGTTTCTCACCCCAGACCTGTCAAATCTATTCTGAAGACATGAATTCAATCACTGGAGAATGAATAACTTTTATGCTGCCTTTATGTGCTTTTTGGAGCTTAAAAATTGGTCACTTTTAAGTTGCATTGTATGGACGAACAGAGCTGATATATTCTTCTAAAAATATTAGTTTGTATTAGTTAGAAGAAATAAAGAAAGAAACAACTCGGATGGCATGAGGTTGAGTAAGTATTTAGAGAATTGTTATTTTTGGGTGAACTACTCCTTTAAGATTCAATGGCTGGTACCACACCAAGTTTTGCCTTTTTAGCAAAACTGGATTAGGAAACGTTTTCACTCTGAGACTTTTGAACATCTCTGCTTATGATTAGATAGTAGATTTCATGCTAAGTTAATAGTATCCAATTGTATATCACTTTTGATTAAGGTCAGTGCTCTTCTTAAGAGTGCATTGGATAGATATTTTGGCGGCTTGCTCGTGCAGTAACTGCGATCTCTATTTAACCTTTACAGCATCAAAATTACATACCACAAACTTGTATTGTGTTTATATGACTAATGCTGTATTAGCATTTTGTAATTCTAATTGAAGTAAGGGTGTCTATCTTATTGTTTAATTAATTTTGAGCACATCACTTTAGTATATCAAGATATAATAAGATATATAAGACAAGGGCAGCTATATGTTAAGCATTCAAGCATAAATTGATGTGATTTAGGTTGTCCAACGCAATTACCAGCTAAGGAGAAAGCAGCAAACAGAATAGCAATGGAGCCTAAACTATCACACCACACTGCACAGCACTGATTAGGCACTGATTATACTCATATTCCCATTACAATGTCTGATGACATTATGACAGGCAATTTTCACATTCAATCTTTGCTTTGTGAAAAAAAGTGTATATTCATTTAAAGTCATACTCTCAGTTTTCTATTCTATTATGCACTGCCCTAGTGGCCCACAAATTACCAATCCATGACAGTAAGTGGAGCAATTCTGCTGAACATAACCCAACACAATTTAAATCTTCTATTTAATAGATATGCTATATCTAATGCAAAAGATTTAAACAGGAATCCAAGGCACATAGTGGACCCTCTCTGATTAAGGTGGTTGACAATTTATAAACAGCGTTTTGCCTTGGTGGGCAGAATAGTCCGCTGTGGGGTCTGCAACCAATGCTAGCACCTATGTGAACTCTCTTATGTTTTTTGATTGTTTGGGGGGGTTTTTTACACCATGCCAGCTTCTAAAGTAATTTTTATGGAAAAACTAACTTAAAATATATTAAAATAATAGGACACCCTTCAAACAAATTGGGTCATACTTCATTATTATGGACTTCTCCACTGGACAGTCAGATACTCAAAGCTTGACTACAAAAGGAGAAAAGGAGAACAAGTTTTCAGAAAAGAACAGATAGCCTACAGCAAGAACTACATATTTCTAAACATCAGTACATGACAGCTTCTCAGGGCAGAACTGGGGAGCAGGATGATTATTATGTGTATTTATACATCTTAATTTTCTTGCACATATCTTATCTCTTTTTAAATAGGCAAGGCTGTTCGTAATAAGACATATGAACGCAGTGGAGATAACCTCTTCCTCTCACCCTTTTCCATCTAATCATAGTTAGACATGCCGTCGTGAGGAACATGTGCCTGAGACGTGCCTCTCGTTCACCCACTGTCCCTCCAGCAATTACTGATCTGACATCTTCACAATGCCTCTGTAATTACGGCACTCATATTTATCCACTGAGCCCGCGGTCTGAATGTGGATCACAGCCTCATGTAAAACAAGCCCATAATAACATATGTGATGGTTAGTAAACTGTTAGCATTTCGCATTTAGTGTATGGCATTTCTTCTACATCTTTATTCCATATTGTAGTAAAGGATACTTGAAATGGTTTCATTAAATTTCAATACTGGCTGATCTCACTGCTGAAAAGACTATCTTAGTCCAGAATTGTTCCACTAGTTAATGCTGGTTAATGCTGGTGTGGTGCTGCCCTAGTTGGTTAAGTTAGTGTTGAGGACAACAGCATAGTACCATCTATGCTGGGGACCCTCATCTAAATGGTTCCACTGTAATGGTGGTTAGTGCTGTTTGGTGCTGCTCTAGCTGGTCAATCAGCATAACAATGCAAAACTTCTTTTCTGATGAACTTCTTTACTCTACTAGTATTCCATGCTGGAGACCAGCATCTTAAAGAAATCTTCCGGGTTCAATACATGTTACGCTCAATCGACAGCATTGGCATAAATTTGATCCCACAAAAAATTTATTTCACTCATCCCTCTTTTCTTAAAAAAAAAAGGTACAAATTCAAGGTAACAGAGAGGCACTTAAATTGGGAGCTTAAATTGGCCCCATTCATTTGGTTTAAAGGCAGACATGTAAAGCTTATAATTTTATTAAAGCACTTATATTAATTCTTCTGTCAAAACTTGTGTATTTCTTGAGCTGTAAAATTTGTAAAATCTTTATTTTTTTCAGTTGTTATTTTAGGGTTTATAGTGTTACACTGTCATGCAACAAAGTTGCAAAATTAGATATACACTGTCTGTTAAAAAAAAAAAATTGCCATTTGGATTTAAGGCAATGTTATGATCTAGGGTTGCTTCAATTGGTCAGGTCTAGGCTCAGCAATGTTTTGCAGCAATAAAATGAAGTCAGCTGACTACCTGAATGACCAGGTTATCCCATCAATGGATTTTTTTCATCCCTGACCACATGGGCATATTCCCTGGACAACAATGCCAAGATACATTGAACCTCAATTGTGAAAGAGTTTTTCAGTGAGCATGTGAAAGTCTTTGTGTTGTGCTGGAGAAGACTTTGTCGTTCGTCTCTTCCGTCGTCAATTCAAGATCTTGGCCAAAAATTAATGCAACTCTGGACAGATATAAATGTTGTGACATTGCATAAAGTTGTCAGGCAGTGTAACTTTAGACAGAAAATTTTAGCAAGCGACTTAATCACTCTATAATCATGTTGCGATTCATATTGTTTACTTCGCTGGTAAATCGACATTAACCGGTGGTTAAGCTGGTTGGCCTTAAGCTGGTGACCAGCATCTAAAACACAACATTTGCTGGTGACCAGCAATGCTGGACCAGCTTAGAACATCATGATTCCACTGATTAATGCTGGTTAAGTGCTGTTCTAGCTGGTCAACCAGCATAGCAACGTAAAATTTGTAATGACCAGCAAGGCTGGTCTTTTCAGCAGGGCTGGAAAAAAAATTCTCGGAATCTGAGGGGATGCAAGTCTGAAAAAAGGAAATCATGCAGTACTTTATCTCCTTAGTGCTCTTCCCATGTTGATTAAATAAATTAGGGTGAGGTTTGTGGCATTAATCCTGTACCTCAATTCAGGCTGTTATTGAGTCTGCAGCAGAGGAGTGCTCACTACCGAGAATCTCTGATTTTGATGAACGTGGAGGGGTCTGTCTGCGCTGATGAGGGACTAAGTCTGTCCACGGCACAAACACACTCTTAAAAGCACCTTCAGTGATTGGCTACCCTGATGAAAAATAAGATAAGAGTCTTACGGGAAGCCAGGCCCAGGTCTTCCTGGCCATTCCCAATCTGATGGGAAAAAAAGGTGAGTGCCTGGCCACAATCTACACCATGTGCACAAAATGTTTGTAAGAGACATTCAGTCATGATGGTTTTAATTAATTAAATTAATTATTCAAACAAAAATGAAATTTCTGTCAAAATTTACTCACTCTCATGTCTTTTCAACCCCGTATTTTCTTTCTTCTATGGAACACAATAGAAGAAGGTAGACAGAATGCTCAAGTTGGTATATTACATACAATGAGAGTAGAAAGTGATCAGGGGCTTGAAACCTCTAAACATTAGGTACCAAAGGTCCCATAAATGTAGTCCAAATGTTTGCCTCTGTTGCTAATGTGTACATTACAATTCAACAGTTTGCCATCTTGTGCAGTCATAACAACCTGAACACACTCAAAACAGTGTAGATGTTAGTGGACTTTAGGAGGAACACCCCTGCATTAATCCTGCTCAGCATTCTAAACAGAGTTATTCAGGTTCCTGGGCACTACCATGTCATAGGACCTGAAGTGGGAGACCCACATAGACTCAGTTTTGAAAAAGGCCCAGCTGAGGTTGTATATCCTTTGCCAGCTGAGGAAGTTCAACCTGCCAAAGGTGCTGCTGATACAGTTCTACTGAGCAGTCATTGAGTCTGTCCACTGCACTTTAATATATAACTGTCTGGTTTGGTTCAGCTACTAAGTCAGATATCAAACAACTTCAAAGAATAGTTCGAAGAGGATTATTGGCACTCCCCTACCCACCCTGCTAGAACAGTACAAATCCAGAGTGATGAAAAGGGCTGGTAAAATCACTCTTGACTCCATTCACCCAGCACACTTACTTTTCAAACTGTTGCCCTCTGTCCGTTGCTACAGAGCACAGAGCACCAGAACAGCCACGCACAGGAACCATTTTTCCCCTCAGGCTATCCATCTCATGAACAGTTAAAACTGCCCCCAAATACTTACCTTTCTGTCAACACAACCATGTGCAATATTCTATCCATCCATCCATTCCTACATATATCTACTGTATATTTAATTAATATATCTGAACATATCCTACCTCTTCTTCAATACATTTCATCACCTGCACATACCTGTATATATGTATATAAAATATTCAAACAACAGTATTGCTCTATTGTATATTTCCCTTTTTATTTATCTGTTATAACTTATTTTTTATATCTATGTCGCTATATGTATATATTTTAAATGTATTTGTATGTATATATGGTTACATTCTCTTTGCACTGGAAGCTTCTGTCACTAAGACAAATTCCTTGTGTGTGTGTAAGCGTACTTGGCAATAAAGCTCATTCTGATTAAATCCACCCACAAAAATTAGGCCTCATCTATAGAGTAACATCTTGCCACCAATTTTATTTTGTTAGAGACAATCAAAGTCCCACATACTATGATTGAGAATGAGTGAATCCACTACTAGCAGTCAAGGCTCAGACATTTACATATCTTACTGAATATATTTTCGACTCTTGGTTTCAGTTAATGACTTGCATCCTTAGAGAGTTCCCTGCACTGTCAAAGTGGGTTGTCTATTGGTTATGTACATCACCCAAGAGATGCAATCCATCTCACTGAATTCATTTCACTGGATTTCTCTTTTTAGTTTTGAGAGTTCAATTTTTGCAGGGCTTAAAAATTATAAATCGAGGATCAAAATTAGCCGTGGGCATCTTTTGGCCTAAACCTCAAAAAGCAGAGTTGCCATCAAACAACTTTCTAATGGAAGAGGGCGAGAAGGCAGAGAAGGCACAAAATCCATACTATAATGTAATATGTTATGTCATAACATGGTTGTCTAGAGGGGTTACACGTTCACATTTTATGCATGGGTGGCAGCAACTCCCAA
This sequence comes from Moxostoma hubbsi, assembly GCA_032164185.1. Taxonomy (NCBI): domain Eukaryota; kingdom Metazoa; phylum Chordata; class Actinopteri; order Cypriniformes; family Catostomidae; genus Moxostoma; species Moxostoma hubbsi. The sequence goes on from JAVLUX010000002.1 coordinate 15,746,230, forward strand.
TATGCTAGTAAGGCATTAATCTGAACAATCAGCAATTGGTAGCAAATGTGAATGTACAACAACAATTTGATTAATTAATTTTTATTTATTTATATATATATATAAAAAACAATGGCAATATTTTGACACTGTTCTGTCTGAAAATATGCATTCTCATTTCATATTATTGTTATTACGTATGTAACCTCCGTTCCCTGATGGAGGGAACGAGACGTTGTGTCGAAGAAGCGATACTAGGGGTCTCTCTTGAGTGCCGAATATGCCTTTGATCTCTGAAAAAAGGCCAATGAGATTTGGGGAACAGTATTTGCATACCCCGCCCCCGGACATACGGGTATAAAGACGAGGGAAATACACTCATTCATTCAGGATTTTTCTGATGAGCCGGGAGTGTTCTGGTACGTATACTGCTGACACAGAAGCGGGCAGGTATTTCACGTGCACAAGCGACCAACTGTGTTCAGACTGCACGTACTCTTCCCCAATGCCCCAAAAAATTCGTCAGAATCCTTTTGGTTACCCTGAAGGGGAACAAGGCGACTTTTCCAACTAGGGAACGGGCCAAGCCTGGCTGGGCCTCTTTTCTCTTTATTTTTTCTCGGCATAGAGCAAGAGCAGCAGGGGCCCTTACCGCATCACGGGAAGGGGGTCTTACCTGAATTCCTATTCTTTCAGGGGGAAAAGACCCTGCGGAGGCCACACCCGCCCAAAAGGGGAGGTAAAGGTGGCGAAATACATCACATGGCCTCTTAGGTCACATGTGGGAAGAATGGCAAGGTGGTAGATCCAGCCTCGAGGAGGGGGGAGTTGCTACAACATGGCAACCGGAGGGCAGCGAAAAGACTGCCTAAGGGAGATGCGGGTCAGCTTGTAAGGTGACCGTACCGCAGAAATACACACAGGAGGAGTCCGCGTAGGAGGCCTGACCTGTGGAGCACCTATTCTAGTAGGGGTAGTCTGGGGTACCCATAGTGGACTGGGTCGGCAAGTTCCTCTGCTGAACTGTGGACCCAAGAGGGCTAGGGATGAATCAACCAGAGACATAAAGGGGTCTCCTGTGTAGGAAGGTGCACTGTTGGACGCAAGCGATTCACCCCGTCAGACCGTCGATGTGTACCGAGTTCTACGGGCTCGGACCTGAGAAAACACGGGACGAGACTGAATCAACCCTGAGATTGTAAAATCTCGCTAAGGTGTTAGGTGTTGCCCACCCCGCAGCTCTACAAATGTCTGCTAGGGAGGTGCCCCTAGCCAGTGCCCATGAGGATGCCACAATCCTGGTAGAGTGTGCTCGAACCCGTGGGGGGTGGCACGGACTGGGAGTGATAGGCCAACAGAATGGCATTCACCACCCAGTGGGACAGCCTCTGTTTGGAGACAGCGTTCCCTTTCTGCTGTCCCCCAAAGCAGACAAAGAGCTGCTCAGAGCGCCTGAAGCCCTGGGTTCATTCCAGGTAGGTATGCAAAGCACGTACCGGACACAGCAGTGTGGGGGCTGGGTCTGCCTCCTCCCGGGGCAGCGCTTGCAGGTTCACTACCGATCTCTGAAGGCCGTGGTAGGAACCTTGGGCACATAGCCCGGTCGAGGTCTTAGGATCACATATGTGTCTGCCGGACCGAACTAAGGGTAAGTGTTGTTAGTAGAGAACGCTTGCAGGTCCCCGACCCTCTTGATGGAGGCGAGCGCGATCAGCAGGGCCGTCTTTAAGGAGAGGGGCCCTGAGTCCAGCTGATTCTAGCAGCTCAAAGGGGGATCTCTGAAGACCGGCGAGGACAACCGAGAGATCCCAGGAGGGGAATAGGTTTGGCCGGGAGGGATTTAACCTCCGGGCACCTCTTAGGAACCTGACGATTAAGTCGTGCTTACCCAGAGACTTGCCGTCTACTGGGTCGTGGTGAGCTGCGATAGCAGCAACATACACCTTCGAGGAGTAAGGGGACAGCCTCCCCTCCAACCTCTCCTGTACGAACAGGAGCACTGACCTAACTGCGCACCTCTGTGGGTCTTCTGCCTGGGAAGAACACCAATTCACAAACAGATGCCATTTCAGGGCGTAGAGTTGCCTAGTAGAAGAGGCTCTGGCTTGGTTGATCGTGGTTACGACCGTAGGTGGTAGACCAGCCAGATTTTCTGCGTCCTGACCAGGGGCCAAACATGGAGGTTCCAAAGGTCTGGGTCCGGATGCCAGAGCGTGCCCCGTCCCTGAGAAAGAAGGTCCTTCCTCAGGGGAATTCGCCAGGGAGGGGCTGTCGCGAGGAGTACAAGGTCCGAGAACCAGGCCCGGATGGGCCAGTAGGGAGTCACAAGAGTGACTTGTTCCTCGTCCTCCCTGACCTTGCACAGCACCTGGGGGAAATGCGTACTTCCGCAGCCCCACTGGCCAGTGCATCTACCCCGAAGGGAGCCTCTGAGCGGGCGTACCAGATCGGGCAGTGGGAGGTCTCTCAGGAGGCAAAAAAGTCTACCTGGGCCTTGCTGAACTGTTCCCAGATCAGCTGAACCGAGTGAAGGTGAAGCCTCCACTCTCCGCCAGGCAAGTGTTGTCGTGACAGCGCGTCTGCTATCACATTGAGGTTGCCGGGGATGTGAGTGGCGCGCAGCGACTTGAGTGATGACGTACATGACGTTCCTGGACCGCAAGGGTGGCCATCGCCTGCCCGAGTGCCTGCGCAGTGACCTTCGTGGCTCTGAGGCAGCCCAGGGGAGGCGTCAGCGTCAGACGCCGCGCTCTCCGATGGAATGGCGAGCTCATCCACTTAGAGCTCCAGAGGATAGGCAGACCAGCCCAGAGGTGAGTCGCCGTTGCCTTGAGGCTAGATGGGGGTCAACGAGCATGTCAGGGGGCGGGTGGTCCGAGGGGGCGTACCCGGCGGAACTGCACCCGCTGCCCTCCCAAAAAAAAAACCTCCATCGCCAGCTGCATCACCCTCAATCCCATGGGAAGAAGGAGCGACACTATTGAAAGCGTGCCGCGACCACAACGTTGCCATGGTCATGCTCTCGCAGTGAGAGCATGAACCATCCACAAACGCTGCCTCGGTGTGATCGGCGCCTAGACACACGAGATAGCGTCTGTGGCTGTGTGAAGCGGAGAGCACTCTACCGCATCTAGGAACTACACAGGGGTTGAATGGCATCTTTAAAAAGATGCGTCCTGAAAAGGACGTTCAATGCCGCTGTGTATTGCTCTTTCAGAGAATTAAACTCTTTATAGGAAAAACTCTTTTAACTCTGCGCTGTCGAAGCGCCCAGGGGCAAACTGCACACCGTGCAGAGAAGAGAAAAGCCGCTGAAGATCCAACAGCAGAGCGTCAGAGGATATAAGCAGGAACAGTTGTGTCATTCGCAGCTGGCTGCACACACGACGATCAGCTCCGAAGAAAATTACTGAATGAGCGTATTTCCCTGGCCTTTATACCCGTATGTCCAGGGGCGGGGTAGGCAAATACTGTTCGTCAACTCTCATTGGCCTTTTTTCATAGATCAGAGGCATATTCAGCGCTCAAGAGAGACCCCTAGTGTCGCTTCTTCGACACATCGTCGAAGTGAGCGACAGACGGGGAACTAATGTTATGCAATTTTTGATACTTTTTAAACTATCATTAACCGACAATAATAACTGCTGTAAAAGTGTTGTTCCTCTTTAGTTTGTGTAAACTTTTGTAGTTCACTGATGTCAACTTGTAAAACCACAGTGTAAAGTTTTGCAACCATTTCATTTTATTACATTGGTAACACTTTGCAGTAAGGTTGTATTTGTTAGCATTAGTTAATGGGTATCATGAATTAACAATGAACAATATTTTTACAGCATTTATTAAGCTTGATTAATGTTTATTTATAAATGTACAATTGTTTGTTGTAAGTTCATGTTAGCTCGTAATACATTAATTATTGTTTACATATACAACTTTTAATGTTGAAAATGTACTCATATATGTTGAAATTAACATAAACCAAGATTAATAAATACTGTAAAGTATTGTTCACTGTTAGTTTATATATATATATACACTTTTTGGGCAGCAGCAATCTACAGCATTTATATAAAAAGCAGCTAATCTAATATTTATTGCAGTTTTTGAGAGCACAAACATGCGGTCTGTTTTTAGAGTCTAAGAGCTTTATAATCCTCTTTTTGTTGTATTGGCTGGCACACCTTAGCGCATTCTAAATTTTAGTCTGTGCCATTTAATTGGTGGAGAGCTGAGGTTTGGAGAAAAAAAGTGACTGTTGACTTGATGTGCATATCAGCCACTGTTTCCTGGCAGCGGTCCTCAGTATATTATGCATCACAGTATAAAGTTATTTTCAAGTGGCTCTGAAAGAACTGCTGCTTGTGTTCCTTTAAAGCAGTTTCAGCATGCTGTCACTTTGGCTCTGAATCCAACTCAGCTGACTGCACTTGTTAAAAACAGGCCATTTGTTACCACTCACCAGTCTAAGCCAACCTTTCTCTATGTTTGGAATATTGGTTCCAAAGGGCTGACTGACAGATGTGTTTTAGGGACACAGTATTGGAGCTAAGGTCAGACAGATCCATACAGGCTATGGGCTCCACATTTATGATTGGAATAATTGGAGCTGATTTTTCCTGCTTGATTCCAAGTGAGATCTGTTTCAATGATTCATGACATTCATTAAGGTGTGAAACTTGAGGAATAGACTTTCATGGAATAGTTAACCCTAAAATAAAACTTATATTATGTTGTTATAAACTCATATGCGATTAGGTTTTTCCATGGAATAGAAAATAATTTTTTTACAAATAGTTACAAGTCTCTTTTTGCATAAACTTTCTTCAAAATGTCTTTGTTTGTATTTGTGGTGGTGGGGGCGTGTTCAAGCATTTGTCCAGAGAGAAAGAGAAAGCGGTAAGAGTGCACACACCTGAGTGCTATAATATTTAACACCTGTTTCTGATTACAGTAAGCACTGGGGAGAGTGAAAAAAATGGACCATGCCAGAGATGAGGGAGAGACAGCTACCTATCTGAGAAAGACTAGTTTGAGTTGAGCTAAAGAGTGTCCTGCTGAAAAGCCCTTTGAATTGTTTATTAAAAGTTATACCTTTGAGTTGAAGCCCAAGTTTCTTGTGTCCTCCTTTTCCTGTGTCCTCCAAAGTGCTCGTATTATTCCCCACATCGAGCTCTAAATTTCTTGCCAAGTGGCAAGGACCCTTTGAGGTCACACAACGAGTGGGAGATCTCAATTATGAGGTAAAACGAACAGATAGAGGTGACACGTGTCAAATATACCACCTAAACCTCCTGAAATGATGGACGGAGGTGGTCCCTGTGACGTTGGCAATGGTAGTTTCGGAGAGGGCGGAACTCAGACCGGAGGTGAATGTAAAAGCCAATCATATCGCCACAAACTATACTTGTGTAGACCACCTCTCACCGTATCAAGTCACAGAGGTTGCCAAGTTGCAGAAAGAATTTGAAGACATGTTTTCTCCTCTGCTAAGTCGTACAAACCTCATCTAGCACCACATCGAGATGGCGCCTGGGGTTGTGGTACATAGCCGTCCCTACCAACAGCCTGAGCACAAATAGAAAATAGTTTGGGAAGAATTAGATGCAATGCTTGATATGGGAGTAACAGAGGAATCCCACAGCGATTGGTCCAGTCCGGTTGTTCTAGTTCCTAAGATCGACAGGTCTGTATGGTTCTGTATGGATAATAGGAAAGTTATGGTGTCAACATTTTATGCATACGCAATGCCTCATATTGATGAGTTGCTCGATTGGTTGGGCACAGCATGCTTTTATTCAACACTGGATTTGACAAAGTGTTATTGGAAGATCCCCGTTATCAGCAATATCCCACGAAAAACATCCTTCTCCACACCTTTGGCTTACACCAATTTGTGACGCCTCTGCTCGGTTTGTTTGGGGCCCCAGCTACATTTCAGCACCTTGTGGACCACATCCTCAGACCACACACTTCTTATGCCGCTGCCTATCTGGATGACATCATTATATAAAGTAATAACTGGCAGAGGCATATGCAGCATCTCAGGGCTGTTCTGAGTTCACTGCGATGGGCGGGACTCACAGCCAACCCCAAGAAGAGCGCAGTTGGATGGGTGGCAGTACGGTATATGAGGTTAGACTTGGGCCACAGGCAAGTGCATCCCCAAATTGATAAAACTGCAGCGATTGCGACCTGCCTGAGACCAAAATCCAAAAAGGAGGTGAGACAGTTCCTGGGGCTTGCTGGCTATTATAGAAGGTTTAATTCACCCAATTTCTCTCTCCCTTTGATTTTACAGATGGACGCTTCTGACAGGGGGCTAGGGGCGGTGCTCTTGCAGGTGGTGGAGGGGGAGGAACGCCCGGTGCTGTACATTAGTCACAAGCTCTCACTGAGGGAGAATAAGTACAGCAAGTTTCCTGTGTCCTCCTTTCCCTCCCTTCCTTGAATGTTAAAGTATTCAACAGGAAAATAACATCATACAGGTTAGGAACAACATGATTGCAAGTAAATAAATGTCATTTTTTAGTGAACTATTCCTTTAAGTCTTAATATGCAAATGAATGCCACCACAACTGGTGAAGACAGTCCGTCTTATGATCACAATTTTCACCTTGTAAATAAGATGCAAATATTGCATGTTGTATAATACAATTCATTCGAAAATATTTAGGAATCAATTTGAAAAACAATATTGCTAATAACTAGGGTGGGCAGACATCCTGTTTTCCCCTTGACAGTCCCATATATAAGCAGTTTTTCTAGTGTCCTGAATTATTGAGTTTTGGCCCGTATTTCCCCTCTCCTAAAACTCCTCTATCGCCTATGTGGCTTTCTCAGTCACGTGAGTATTTAATTAAAGGTAGCCAAGGATACAGCTTGTAAGTGAGGTGTGAGATTTGTGGAGCTCGCTTTTCTATCGGCCATCGCACAGCATGTTCATACAAAAAAGCATGTGGATGCTGCTAAAAGTAAGTGTGCCACACCAAGTGTTACCGATTCTGACAAGGTGCATGCAAGTGACTATGCTTATCATTCTGTTGTGCATGGATATAGCTTTGCACATTCATGACCTGAGAAAAGTCTTGCAGGCCAGGCTGGAGTAATCATTCATACCCTCTTACATTAAAAAGCAGTTCGATGCCCTGGTGTGATGAGGAGGAGGGCCAAGCCGGGCCATGGCTATGCATGGAGAGAGAGAACCACATGCAGCTGCCATGTATGTGTTTGTGTTGTGTGTCTTTTTGTTTAAATTAAATATAATTTTTACTGTTCAGCCAGATCCCGCCTCCTCCTTTCCCAACCATAATCTTGTTACATTGAGACGGTGGAGTTGCTGCCGGCCAAGGACACGGAAGAACGGCCGCAATCCGGGAGGGGAGGAGAAGCTGGCTGCCGGCCACCAGGAGTGGTAGAGCTGCTGCTAGGGGTGGAGGAGTTCCCTACCAGCCGCCAATATGTGGAGGGTTGTTCCATCCACCAGGGGTCAGATGACTGGCTCCGGTCCACCATGGGAGGAGTGATCGAGGACCAGGCGACGGCGTGTCTGGGAACTGGTAAGCAAGTATTTTCTCCCTTCCTCTCACTGTCTCTCTGCCTTGCCCTTTCCCTCTCCTCTATATTTTTTTCCCTCCCCTCGTCCCCCTCCCCAGCCCCAGAGAGGCAGGGACACTAAATTTTTCTAAATCTTTCCCAACCTTAACCTTGTTACACCTGGATAAAGCTGGTGACATGCGAGCAGATGATTTCTTTTGTGCAGTGAGAAACTTTTATTCAGCATCAGGGGATTACCTCCAAATTGGAGCCACTCATTGGAGAACACAGAAAAACTTGAGTGGGCCCTACTGAGAGCTATCCCAGAGTGGAAAGATATTCAGAGCAGACTTGAACACTTCTATTCCAGAATCCCTGCTCTTAGTTTGATTGATGAAACTATGCTCTTTGATGAGTGGGCTTGCATGAAAACATTGTCACTCGTCGCATCACTGAGTGGAACATGAACAAGACGGCCATGTCTGAGAGATGGACAGACATTTTTTGTGAGAAAGACCATCAACTTCAGAGTCTTAGCCAAGGTCGTGGAGTTTGTTTTATGCCTGCCTGGAACATCTGCATCTGTGGAGCATGGACTTAGCATGGATATCGGATAAATCTCCAATCACTGTAACTGTCATGAAGGCAATGATTTTCATACGTCTTAATTTTGGACCGGACTGCTCTGCATTTTACGATAAACTCTTGAAAGACAAGCGCACACTGAGAAAAATTGCTGCCAGCGAAAAGTACAAGGTGACAACAGTTACAGATGTGGATGCACCCTCTATTTCGCATTGATCATTGCCTAGGGAAAAAAAAATGTCAATTACATTTTTGCTGGGAGGGGGCTGTCCCATTTTCCACAAGCAGGAATCTGGTCACCTTACTAATAACATCTGATTATTCCAAGCAGCACTTACATCAATATTACACAGGCAAAAACTGATCAAATGCAAATGATAACTGGCATTGGGGTGGGATGTGAAAATTAGAATATTCAAGCCTCATTGCTTGAACAATCTCATCAATGGTTATACTCATCATGAATAGCTAATGCTTAGGTTGCAATCATCAGTTCTAATAGTGTGCATTGTGGTCGCACACACTAAAATACAATACAGTTTGAAAACTTTTTATGAAATTACTTTTTTCCAAATTCATAGCCGTTGAGACTTAAGCAAGAGGGAGAAATCCCAAACATAACATGCTTGGAAAATGAGACAAGCTCTATGGAGGGTGGTGACTCTTCTCTCACCCTATTAATTAGCATCATTCCGAGCGAGGAATGTTGTTATCATTCTAATTCAAGTAATTAAAACATCTCTCTGCACCACAGATTTCTTTTTTCCACACTGTGTTCCCCAGCTTGGTCTCCAAAGCATCAGCACATAACAAACCAATTTTCCTTACATCAGTTTATATTCACATCTGATTCTGTCGCAGAGCTGTTGGGAGCTAAAAACAAGGTCTCAGTACACATAAATCTAAATAACGTTATGGCACTTGGTGAAAACCTAATTTATAAGCCAATGCCTCTGCTGAATTTGATTCCTTTTATTCTTTGTTTATTTGCTTTGTTAATTTCTGCTAGGTTTATCTCATTGCAAAATGTGAATCTGAGAAAAGGGTACAGAATAAAAAAATATTTGCATGGTTGGAACTGCCATAGAATTTTTTTTTAAGGAATGCTGTAAAGATTACTGAAATCCAGATTGTTAAACTGAAACCTGAACATGGTGGATAGGTGGAAAATTGCAGGCTCTTTAAAGTACTTTTCTTATTTAAGGAATGTTCCAGGTTCAATAAAGTTATGCTCAATTGACAGCATTTTTGTGGCATAATGTTGATTACCACAAATTATTTTTAATTTTATTATTAAAAATTAATTTAGACACGTTCCTCATTTTCTTTAAAGAAAAAAAAAAAAAAAAAAAGCAAAAATCAAAGTTACAGTGAGGCACTTACAATGGAAGTGAATGTGGACAATGAAAGTGAATGTGGCCTATTTTAGGAGGGTTTAAAAGCAGAAATGTGAAGTTTATCATTTTATAAAAGCGCTTGCATTAATCCTCCTGTTAAAACTTGTGAATATTGTTCACAAGTTTTATTGTTGTCTTGTGGCTATACTTTTGAAATAGTAAGTATTTTAATGTTCAAAAATTGGCCCCCATTCACTTCCATTATAAGTGCCTCACTGTAACCTAAATTGTTTACTTAAAGAAATTTTTGTGGTAATCAGCATTATGCCATAAATGCTAAAAAATTATCTCAACTTGTATTGATCCCGGAATATTCCTTTAACATAGTAAGCGAGTGTGAGTAATTGAACCAATGAGTTCTAATATAGTGGTTCTCAACTGGTGGGTCGCTGTTTTGACAGATTCAATGCTAAATATAAATAATAATAAAAAACTAACTGTATATTCGTGCTGGGTCAGGATAGCAAAATAAATAGGTTTAACAAGTTTTAAAGGGCAGGAGAAAAGGCTTGTTTTTGGTTGATGATGTCAAAAGTCAAAAGTATTTTTGGTGCAATTCATCTGCCACTCAGTAATATGGATAACACTAATACAGTATTTGTTGGGACAAAAGCGCAAAGTGTCCGGCTTGACTCTCTTTTCAACTCCTCCCCCGACTGCAATCGGCAAATCGAGATGCAGTTCATGTCAAACACACCTCATCACTATGGACTATCCTGAGCTGTGACATCACAAGTAGCAAATGGGGAAAGAGTGCATTTTACACGTGCATTTTTAGAGCCATCAAATCTGATTAAATATCTGCAATGTATATGTTGCTTTCAAAAAAAAAAAAAAAAAGTAGAAATTACAGCTACCTTTAAATATAGCTTAAAAAAACGTTTTTGCCTCCATGCGGTTATATCATGTACCAGCAGGGGCTAACTGGCACTTGCTAGCCAGTATTCTCTTGTCGCGAGAAATTAGTGATACATGGAGGAACGTCTAGGTTACGTATGTAATCTCTGTTCCCTGATGGAGGGAACGAGACGTTGTGTCGAAGAAGCGACACTAGGGGTCTCTCTTGAGCGCCGAATATGCCTCTGATCTATGAAAAAAGGCCAATGAGAAGTTGGCAGACAGTATTTGCATACCCCGCCCCTGGACATAGGGGTATAAAAGCGGGGAAATACATTGTGTTCATTCAGAAATTATCCATCAACTCACAAAAGGCTGCCGGAACCAGAAACATTTATCACAATCTACAGTATAACTATGCATAAAATGTAATGACATCTACGCTAATATTATTCTATTTGTTTATATGTCTCAACATGAATTCATATCCCGAGGTTACCAGAGCTGGCCAGATTCAGCTCCTTTCCTACTTGGTGTCGGACTCCACTGCTACGTCTTCTTCAGCCAACTCACAAAGGACAATGCATCTATGTGAATTTCTGCAGTAAATTCAGGATGGACTTCTAAGACATTAGTAATTAATCTTTCAGTTCATAAAAAAAAAACACTAAGTTTTTAAACACTGAACCTTAACACTTACTTTGTTTACTAATCTTAAACCATGATCTGCACTGCACATAAATAACTAATATTGGCATTATGTTCATGCTGGTTAGCCAGAGGTGAACTGGCCCCCACAGTGAGACTGGTTTATCCCAAGGTTATTTTTCTCCATTAACCAACATCTAATGGTGTTTTGTGTTCCTTGCCACAGTCACGTTCAGCTTGCTCACAGGTGTTATAGATATCATTATTTAATTATTTAATTTTTATGCACAATTTACAATCATATTTAATCAAACTACACAATGATCACTCTAAGACTTTATAGATATTACAGTTTAATTTTTTGTTATTGCTTGATTTTCTGTAAAGCTACTTTGAAACAATGCGTGTTGTGAAAAGTGCTATACAAATAAAAATGAATTGACTTGACTAAGTCTTCCTCAATATTTCAACTTCACCCAACAAAAATCAACCGCCACAGAGTACACCAAATGCAAATCTCTATAACTTTATACACAACAACATAAGTAATGCTAGTAAGGTGCCAAGGGCAGTCATGCACAATGTCACGGCAGCCATTTGTCAGCACAAGACTGCTAGGAGTCACCAACGGAAATTTGGGAACATCTGGGGATGCCCTTGGTGCCGGGTGGCAAGCCGGCAGGGAGACTCCGCAGGTTGTGAGTGACAGATGCATGTTCTTTCGTGGCCAGTCTAAGGGACAGAGCTGAATCATTAATCAGACTGTCCAACCTCTATAGACTAATATGGCAGGAGGTGTGGGAATGAGAGCCTTTTAACTGCGGGTTGGCCTTTCAACCTTGGCCTTGGCCTTTAATCTATGAAACTTTCCTCACAATATTTAAAGGTGAAGTGTACAATTTTTTCAATGCTATAATATTTTCCCAGTTTAAAGTCAACGTGCAACCTACTGTAATTTGAAACCAAAATGTACTCTTTTTACTTTCTTAATACTGCTATTATAATGATTAATTGTCTTTTTTAGGGCTTTCACGATTAATTGTCATATAAATAGTCATATTTCTTAAGGTGCATGTGTGCTTCATACACCCTAAGAAGTCATTTGTACATATTTACCTTCAAATATATCAATCAAATAATAAAATATGGTCATATGATTTCCTTTTAAGTTTTAAAAACTTTTTAATATCTAAATATTTCTAAATATTGTTAAAATATGTCTCTTTCTTTTTGTTTTTTTGTCAGCTTTGCATTTACACTGTTGTTTTTGGAACTCATATATTTGATATTTTTTATTAAAAAAAAATATATATTTTATTATATTTCTATGATATTTTTTTATGTAGTTGTAAAATATTTCAGTACTACTTTCTTCACATTTACACATTATTTTAATGCTCTTTGAATAAACCCACGAGCCCTTATATATCATGAAGAAAAACCTTTTTGAGAATTCGTTTCATCATTTTATCAATCCACAGAAATAAAGTGTGCATCTCCTCCTCTGTGTCACTGCATGTCATTAACACAACGTGTATGAACCCGCCATGACCAGGAACATTTGCCATTACACAGTTGTTTAAAGTGAAACCAGCACTGCATTCACTATCAAAATTTATATTTGTTCATTTATAGAGAGTTTGGCGTGAGCCTCTACTGATGGCGCATGCATCAGAGTGCTTTAGAAGTGGTTCATACTAGGGATGTGCACGTGTAGTCAAATATACGAATATTCGTTCTGCAATAATTATTCGAATAGTAAAAATACAATTCAGATTTTTGCAAAGTTTTGCTTTGTTGGGCATATATACAGTGAGATGCATGTTAAATCCTGAACACACAAACTAAAAATCACAGTTACAACAGAATGCACTGGGTGGCGCTGTTGAGTGTGGACACAAGTCGATCACATTTGTTAAGCAAATGGTTCTTTCTGTAAGTTCAGATGGACACCAAAAAAGCGGGTTATTGTGAGAATGTGGCTTACTGTGAGAAAGCTGGGTTCACTTTACTCTCGTATATGTGAAGCTCATCAGAAAGCAGCATCCCCGAAACAACGTAATCCCCGCAACACTTCTGTAAACAACAAATATGGCTTCCTAGAAAGACTATGCTAGCTGAGGTAAGGGACATCCCATCATTTAAACTGGTGTGTCTAAATGAGTATAGTTTACTGAGCACATGGATATGCTTGTTTTTCTCAACAAAAACATGATATGAGATACAATATAAACATGATAACTATTATATGCAGAGTGTATATACTCATCCTGTATGTGAACTGCGTCAGTGTACTTCATTAGTGGTTTATTAGTGGCGCTTTGAGTGAGCTTAAATGCTTTCATTCTATTCTTTTTTTAAATAATAAATTAAACAAAAACACAGCACATGATATAAGCTTGTTTTGAAAATAATTAGAAGCTTGTTTTTTTTTTTAATGGTTACGCAACCTTTATGACAAAAAAAATAATTTTACAATGTCTCTTTCTCGTTAATTACCTTCATGTATATAATAGAATATTTGAATATTCGTTTTTTATGAGCTTAAATATTCGAATACCAAATTATTGATGAATGATCTTCTCTAGTTCATACCCTCTTCTGGACAGGAGTTGCTCTAGTTGACATCTGTGGTGCGGCTCAGTGACGCTTGGAGATCAACTGAATTACTCACAAACACACTTTTGATGGCAATTATATATTCGGTTAAAATTCACTTTTTTGGGCATTAAACTGTGATTGCAATTTGTAGTGCACAATAATCATTGTTATCTCAAATAACCACGGTTAGATCAAATAACTGAACAGAGAATTATTTAAAAATCATGACAGGCCTATGGATGACTCATCAGTGCATTTTATTCCAAATAAAAAAAACATAAAACATTTCGCTCAGAAGTATAGTATATACGCATGCCAAGCACCAAAAAGGGGCGGGAGCACCAAACCACCAGCAAAGACCTACAGAGCCCCTAACCCAAACTTTTGTCTAACCCTAACTGTGTGTGGAAGTGTCACCCCATTTTGGAGCTGGCCCAACCCCCTTCTGGAGTAACCACAGCCCTTCTGAAGTTACCCCACCCTCTTTTGGAGATTCCGCCCAATAGCAAATACACTCCTCTATCTGCTGAGCTACCTCACCATTTGACTGGATTTGAATAAGCTTGCTAGTCGGCTATGTAATGAAAATGTTTAAATGTATCGCCTTACAAGTCATGCGCTATAATAAAAGTGTTTTTAATACAATTAGAGATGTCCTAAGACAGCACTGTATGAAGAACAGGGCGAAAAGTTTGATTATGAACTTATAATCTGTTTCTTTAATGGTGATTTGTGTAAAGCACCTCTAATGTTTATTTCTCCAGGAAATTGCTGTGCTACATACACACCAAACCAAGTAAAATAATTCTTTGAAAAAATGTAGGTATAGTTATATGATTCTATGAGAGCAGGTTGAAAAACATCACCAAATACTTGGCCTGAAATCAGAAGGCTTTCCAAAGTACATAAAGACCTTCTTTTGCAAGCCAGACAGCCTAGAGTGTGTTTGTGAAACCTGTTTGGAAACACTCATTATTTCTGCAATTGTGCAGAGTGCATCAGTCTTCAATACTTAGGAGAAATGCTGCATGCATGACAAATAAATCATTTCAAATTGCACATAATTTTTTTTTTTATGTAATATCTGCATTTTGGGGCAGCTAAAAATTATACATTTCACGGTAAACCTACTGTAAATAGAAACATGAGTAATACAAACATTATGACTTCTGTTGCCATCTTTTAATGCTGTGTGCTGTCAGAGACTATCAATCGTGATGTCTTTAATAAACAGTGGCTGTAAGTGCTGACAAAAACAATTCTGTCCATTGCCTGCAGACATGCTGGATATAACAACAGCAACCACTTAAAATCTGAGGTAGAAAACTGTCATTATTCTTAAGGACTCCATGTCTCGAGGCTAAATGAAAGCAGTACCTGTCACCTTGTCTAATTTTAATTACTTATCAAGCAGCCTTCAATGTCAACGGCCTAAATCTTTTTTCATTAATGTGCAAGTAACAGTTTTTGACTTTTCACATCCCAGTGGGGGCGGAAAATCAATTTTAATCAAAATTCCCTAATCCCCCTTTCCATATGTATATTCCAGCACAATGCACCAAACATCATCAAAGGTAATAAACATTGCTGTCTGCCTGTGAAATGAAAAATAATTTAAGTTATTTTCACCTTGCTTAGTGAAGCAGTTTTTAAGTGGAGGGGCAGGGTTCAGACTATATAGGGTTGTCAATTGCCCTAATGAGTTAGTCTTGTAATTGTGAAGCATGTGTGTGTGTGTGTGTGTGTGTGTGTGTGTGTGTGTGTGTGTGTGTGTGTGTGTGTGTGTGTGCGTGTGTGTGCATAAGCCTGCTCGTTTTATTAATGATATTGATCTTCTATTACAGCATAGCACAAATCCTGCATTCCCCCTTGACTGGAAAACACAACTTCAGTCAGTGTTTTTAAACCGTATCCCATCCATGATATTCTAACACTCTACTGAGACAGTTAAATGTATATTCAAAGAAGTTATGCCAATTTTCAAAAGCTAATACACTCCTATTTCATTCCTCCTAAGGGTTTTTTCTTTGTGCATGTCTTAAGAGTGTGCTCGCCTTAATTCAAGTCCTATTGCATTTGCTTTTCCCTAATCTTGTGGAAGGCTAAAAGGGCTGGTTTCCAAGCAAGTTAAGGAATGTTTATATTAATAGAGTGTAGAAATTTATTTATTTCAGTCTAAATGCTAAAGGGGCTGCTATCCTTTCAACTGCCATTACTGTGCTCGGCAACAAAATCCCAACATATTAGCAAGAGTGACAGCTCCCCATGTAATATGTACAGAAACTAATTTGCTCCTTACATTTGAACACTAATCTATTTATCACACTTGGGGCATGTGATGCTAACTTGACCAAACCGCTCAACCTGACAGTTCTATGTGCCAAACTGAGAGATATTTCAGGAAAGCTCTACGGTTACACAATGCAAAAAATAATCTAAACATCCTTAAAACAAGATGCATTTACTTCAGAAGCAAAATCGCAAATAATATCAAAAGGATAGATCACCCAAAAATTAAACTTCTCTTTTTCTAATATTTTATTTTAATTTATTAGGTGTACTATCCCTTTAAATCCTGTTTTCAGAAAAATCTTAACAAAATTTAATGAGGTAAAAAAGTAATTTTTTTAAGTAAATTATATTATATTTTATTATTATTTATTTCTCTGAAAATTAGACATAATTATTGGAGGATGTTTAGGACTATTTTCACACCAAATTGCAAATTGTATTTGCAATTGCGTTTTCTATTTGTGGATGCATAAATTATGACATAATCCAAATGCAATTGCAAATTGTATATTAGTATTTGTATTTTAATTTAAACAAACCTACAAAGTCTGCTAAATTTAAATTTTAAAAGCAAAGTACATTTACAATTGCATTTCCTATGTCTTACGAGTAATGACCCTGTCATATTAAAAAAGCAATATTAATTACCCCGTTATACAATTTGGTTTGAAAAAAGTCCTGTATTTCCTCCGATACATAATATCTTACTAAATGTTATTTCTGAAGTACATTTCTCTTTGTGTTTTAAGGATGTTCAGATATTTTTACTCTAGTCTTTTCTTCTTCCTCCATCTCATGATGGAAAGTCAAGCATGTTTATACATGAAATGTCCTGAGAATATTTGCTCTGAAGGGTTCCATCCATGAATCACAATAGCCTTCTTAAAGAGGAAGAAAAAAGGAGGAGAGATTGCAGAAAGAGAGGAGAGGATGGACAAATCTGCTTACTCTGGAGCTTATTGAGCAGAATGAATCATGCACAGAGATGAAACGTGACTGCAAAGCAAAAGGTACCAAACTCTCAGTGAAAGACAGAAAGAGTGAGAGAGAGAGAGAGAGAGAGAGAGAGAGAGAGAGAGAGAGGATGCAGCCCTGAAAGGCCAGATGAAATTAGTTCCATCTAGCCATTCTGATTGTTCTTTTTATAGGGTGGCCACCATCGGGGGACGGTTGCCTTGTGGGGGTGGGGGGGGGTGGGGGGGGGGGGGTTAGGGGAGGGTGTCAAGGGGGTGTCAACAGTGGGGTTGTTGACACTGAGAGCTCTCAATATCTCTGACAGAATTGTTCAAGGTGTCAGTATTGATAGTGACACAGCTTTTTAGAAGAAAAAAAAAGAGGCCTGAAAAAGGAAGAGGTCTGAGTTTGTTGCTTTTTGCCTTTGCGCACATCTTTTCAGAGTGGCTCTGTTGAAATTGTTTTCTTTTTTCAGTGCTTAACAAAAAGGCATCAATGGAAAGTGGCGAGACTTTGCAAGCAAGGTTGTGTGATCAGTGAGCTAAAACTAAATTGTCTATTCAGATCCCAATGCAATGTCTGTAATAATAAAGTCATTGCATGGTCTTTTATGTCAGGGTCATATAGCAAAGCAAATACACCAGGCAACTCAACCCAGACGCCGTCCATAAACTAGACAATATACTGAATGCCTTACTACCATACTACTCTTACTGTTTCTGTAATTTCTGTGTTTGGCAAAACAGTGAGAGGAGTATGGATAGTATGCCTAGGGCCATAGCAAGGACTTCTGGGCCTCTTACCAATTAAAGATATACAGTTTTGAATTTGTTTTGGGCACCCTTGTACCTTTGGGCCCCTAGAATCGTTACCACCTTTCACCCCACTTGTGAACATAGCCATAGGCTGTAGGCCATAGGGCTTGAAGCATGAAATAATCACTCTTCTGTGTAACGTGCAGGCTGAATCATTTGAAAAACATTGTCACACTGTAAAACAGTAATGGGATGCTTTAGAAGACAGAAGACAAAAACAATGCTGAATGAAGGGGATTTTTACTTACAATTCATTGTAAAAAAAAAAAAAAAAAAAAAAAAAAAAAAAAAACATGCAGCTGCATTCAATCATCATGTGCAAGTGCATAGGTAGGAAACTGTAGGTAAAGACTTTTTCTAGGTTTTCTAGAAAAGTGTATCAAAATACTAACATTGCAGGAAAGGCTCAGGGTTGCTGACCAGAAGGTCAGGGGTTCAAGCCCCAGCACCAACAAAATGCCAATGTTGGGCCTTTGAGCAAGGCTCAATCTGCTCCAGATGTGCCGTATCCCAGGGTGCTGACTCTGTGCTCTGACCCCAGCTTAGCTAAACAAAAAATAAAAATCAAAAAAGAATTTCAATGTATATTTTCAAATGTATAATGTGTTACAAAAATAATTAAATAAAGGCGTATACAGTAAATACAGTAGATATATAATAAAAAATACCAAGGTTTTACCAATTGTTCCATCATGATACTGTCAAAGCAGGCTTTCGAGAAAGATAACTTTGATGAACTTTATCTTGTTGAAACAAGGTTTGTTGTTGGGTGGAAAGAAGGGAGCTGGGACAGGCTTGAACAACACATGTAGACTTTAATGTTCTGAAACATAAACACATCATAAAACAATGCGTTTCAGCAGAACACTGACACAGACACACACACACACAAACACAGCTCCTTGTGGGTGTCTCTCTCTCTCCCTCTCTGGCGTATCCGGCTCCTCCTTTTCTCTCTTTCCCACTGATTGGGGGCAACTCAGCGCCAGGGGTGCACCCTCACGACCCGGTCATGCCCTCCTCCTCGTCACATACCCCCAATGCCTGATTCAGGCCAGGGAACCAACTGAACTGGCCTACTCCCCCCACCCCCCTGGAGGGGAAGAGTTGCCCCTGCGGCCATTCCACTGCCGGCTGGTCTTTGCTTTTCAGCAGAAAACTGACGCGCGCACACACACACACACACACACACACACACACACACACACACACACACTCACAGTGTGTCTCGCTCTCTCCCTCTCTGGCATCCCCTGCTCCTCCTTATCTCTCTCTCCCAGTGATTGGGGCAATTCAGCACCAGGCATGCACCCTCACGGACCGGCCACACCCTCCTCCTCATCACACTTGTGCTTTGCAATGTGAAAAGGTGTCAATATGTATTTAGTCCATAGTTTCATTAATGTTACACATTATATGTAGGCCACCCTAGAAAATTTTCAAATGATGCTCCTAAAATAACCAGAAATTAATGCTTTGGTGCTGTTTTTGAAAAAAGATATAAAAACAATTAATAATAATAAAAAATAAATATGCATAATTTAAATATGCATTAGCATGCCCCCAGACAAATGTCCCTGCTGTGAAACATACTGTACAATGTGCTTAGATCTTTAGGGCAGTGTGCCTTTGCTTTCTTTTTTCTTTCTATCTTAGACCAAATGGGGTAGGACAGGCACTGGCAAAGAACATTAAGTGATAAGGAGAAACAGCAACAAATGCTTTTGTTGAGAGTGAAAATACGATTCAGCTGGCAGTTCAGGTTCATCATGGTATTGCAACCATTATAACACTTTATTACTCAGCTCTCTGGAATACTCAATTCTGATATTTCACCAGTCATCCAGGAATCACGAGTCAACTTTCCTATCTCTCTTATCACTCTGCAATCTCTACATACAATATTCCATGTCCATTTATTTATTATTTAGCAAGAAGTTTCATAATAAGCAGGATAATGAGCCGTTTGATATTCATTTTCGATTCATTAACAGGTTCATCAAAACTCAGACATAAACCAGAGGTGGAATTCAGTGGTTTCTGGAGAGTCTGTGGTCTCTATTTTTCACATAATAACATAATTTCAACACAAATCAATATTTAATTCACATAAAAAATTTATTTGGTACACTCAAAAAGAGAGAGTGAATTGAGTAATCTTTAACAAAATTAAATAAAAAACAAAATATTTTAAGTTTTATCAATTTAATTTTGTTCATAATTACACAATTCAAATTTATGTAATTTTGTTATAAAATTTAAATGCCTAAATCTTAAAAATAGGCTAGCCGTAATTGGGGAAAAGTACAGTCAGACGGTCTTTAGCACAAAATAAACCCCTTCTGGAATGGTTGGGGTCTTGATTACCCCGTTGGGTTTATTTTTTGTGATAACAATCGGCTGACTGTAGATTATCTCTTACATATTCATAATTTTTAGATGATAATCATGTTTTTGCTTAGCCAATGTGTGGAGAAAAAAAGTAGCTGTATATTTGAATAAAAATTCTCTCCGATGTATTAACCAATCATCAGTATTGGCCGTTAAAAGCAACCGGACATCAACAAATTGTTTAAAAACAGCTGATACTTATCAAAATAACTAACACAAGAACTATCAGTGTCTGCAGATGTTATTCTAAATAATCGGATATCTGTATTGGCACAGAAAGTTTGTATCAGTGTAGCTCTACTGAATATAAGTACTATAAACAAACACTGCTACTTGCTACTATTCCACACAGTTGTACAATGAACTCTAGGGGTCAGTTGCTGAAAAACTGACATTCAAAAGTAACATTGGCAACCATGTGCTAAAGCAAAGAGAAATTAGCCAAAGCACCAGGGGAAATGAAGACCAGAGGCATGTTTTAAATAGAGATGGATCAGCTTGTCAGGTCATTTCATTCACAAAAACTAGTACCGCTCCTCAATCCGTGACTCAGGCTAGAATACCAGGACTGAAAACTGCTTAAAACAGACGTCAAGGCCTTTTCCTGAAAAGGAACACTGTTTGCGTTTCAATGCACATGCTAAGCAGCATTAGGCTTGCCAGGCATGGGTCCATCAGAATTCAACTCAAGGCACCTGTGTTGCCTCTATCTTCAACAATGCACCTGCGAGAGCAAGAGACTGGCCTCGTAACCTGCTCAAGGGAGTTTGGAATCCCTGCATACTTTTCAGACACCTGCTCACATGGTCGCTTTTATTACAGATTAATTTGATAAGGTGTTTAAGGAATCTACATATATTGCTTTGATCCTTTGAGATTTGCAATCAGCAAGCTACAGTTTTTAATGGTCTTTTTTGGTTTTGATTTTGTTTGGTTTTTGTTACTTGGCAAACCAACAAAAATGCTCTCCAACTGAGAATATTTGGAAATTATGTTAACCTTCAATGTACTGAGGAACATGTTGCGGTGAGATATTCACTGTGGATTATTAAAACAGCAGGCCACCAGAGCTTTGCATTGTGAACACCCCTTAAAAAGTGTGTTTAACATTTTAATGCATGGCCTTGAATGACCTATTCCTGTAATAAAATGGTAGCAGTAGGAACATGATAGAAGTTCAATGTTTAATAAATAAATAAATGTATAAATAATACAAATATTACTAAAACATTTTCCATCATGTAATATAGTTAATTGTAGGTGACATTTTAGACATTTAGTGTACATTAGAATTTAGTGCATTAAAGGGATAGCTCGGTCAAAAAAAAAAAAAAAAAAAAAAAAAAGCAAATGTGGTCATTATTTACTCACTGTCATGTTGCTCCAAACCTTTTTGACTTTATTTTTCTTCCATGGAGCACAAAAGGAGAAGTTTAAAAGAACTTTACCCTCAGTCTACATTCACTTTCATTATGTGGGGAAAAAATATATATCATAATGAATGGCTCATGGGGTGAATATTCTGTCAAACATCTTTTTTTTTTTTTCAAGAAAAAAGGTTTTAGAAGAGCATGAGACTGGGGTGGACTGGCCTTCTGGAGCACCGGGAGCTTTCCCAGTGGGCCGCAGGGCAATGAGGGCCGGCCCGCTGCCACACAAGTATAAAGAAATAATGATCAGGAACGGCCTATCCTAAAGGTGATTTAGTGCACCAAAATGCTTGTGAGACATCTTTTTATATTCAAATGATCAATAAACATTGATTAAAAATCAATGATTTTACTTTGAAATTGATTTAGACTTGTGACGGCTTTCTTTAACGTGACTTTTAAAAAATATTTTTTTTTCATATCGAACTAATCGCACTCAGCTTGTAAAGGTCAACAATGTTTTATCAGCGCCAAGGTCAGTTAGTACAGGGGCCCCTCAAGGGTGTGTAAGCTCCTCTGTCCTCTTCACATTATATACTAATGACTGCACATGTCACAATCCAGATAACTATATTATTAAATTCTCTGATGACACTGCCATTCTTGCACTGTTAAACACCGATTAAAGTACATCAGGTTATCACTTGGAAATTGATAGATTTATTTCTTTCTGTGATTTGAGTGATCTTGTGGTGAATGTGACTAAGGTGGAGGAGAATATATTTGACCCTAGAGAAATAGGGGACCACATGCAGGAATTTATCCGTGAACACTCCATTACACAGGTAGAATTATATAAATATCTAGGAGTACATATTGGTGATTAACTCACATGGGTTCTCACCTGGACAGTCTATGCTGCAGGTTATAACAGAGATTATATTTTTGTACAAAGACTTAGTGCTTTTGGTGTCAATCATAATATCATGGTGCTTTTTTATAGAGCAGTGCTAGAGAGCCTCATTAGGTACGACATTACAGTCTACTTTGGTAACCTGACGGCAAAAACTGAATTTTATATTATTCATTTGGTCAAAACTGCTATGAAGATCATTGGTCTTAAAAGCTACTCATCTCTCCAGTTGATTTATAAACAGTGTCTGCTTAGACAGGTGCATAAGATAGTAGCTGATTCTACTCATGTTCTCCACAATGAATTTCAGCTACTTCCATCGGGGAGAAGATTCAGGGTCCCCCGGTGCAAATTAAAAAAGTACTCGTTTCTGCCTATGGCTATTAACATCTGGAACAAATAAAAAGGTATACTCACTAAGCGTTGTGTTACATGTGGGGGAGAGAGAATGAATTGTACACAGTGGGGATATAAATTATGGGGTATGATGCATGTGATGTTTGTACATTTGTTTTTGTACCGATAGGTTCTAAGAAGAATTTTCCAGTGATCCACTCATCACATTTGCAGTGGTTCTGTAGACCTTTTAAAGCTATGATGATTTTTGTGCCAGTGGGGACAGTTATCATGATTTTGCCAAGGGCCCCAAAATCCCACTTCACTCACCAGGCCTCAGACACTAATTTAAATCATTTAGCCATTAGATTATTATGGTCTTTCGGATCGTGAGTAACATTCATTCAGCCAGGTGTGTCAAAACTCCTGCCTGGAATTGTGCAAAATGAAAGAGGCCTATCAAGTGATGAAATTATCTTAGAATGTTTGATAAAGGTAAATACCCATAAATTCAGGACAAATCATATAGTAAATAAATTGACCCTTTTACAAATTCAAACAGTCAAAAGAATTATTTTTTCAACACAAAAATTTAAAATTGAGGCAGAAAATTAAAACAATAAGCTGGTGTGTTATGGTATGGTGCGTTGTGGGTCGGGCGATGTAGGCCACTCTAGACCAGAAAGTCCAGGGCTGTTTTTATTCCTAGTCTGCCCCTTATATAAGGGCTAGTAAATGAGGACAGAATTTTTATTTTGGGATGAAATATCTCTTTAATATAGAATTTAATTGATTTATTACATTTTTAAAGTTTATAACATAAGTATTCGTCTTCACTGTATTGCTGCCTGTACATACAGCTGAAAACAACTCACTTTTGGCACCCCTCCATGGACATTACACCTAAAAATGGAGCGTACATGTGCAAATATATCACTTATGAATTTGACAGGTGGGGGCAGTGTTTCGCATTTCGGTAAGTGCAGAGCGATTTTAGCTAAATAAAAGTCAATGGTAACACTTTACTATAAGGTTCCATTTGTTAACATTATATAATGCATTAGGTATCATGAACAATCAAATAACAATAATTTTATTACAGCATTAATTAATCTTTGTTAATGTTAGATAATAAAAATAAAGTTAATTCATAGTGCATTAACTACTCTTAATATGTTCACTTTTGAAATGTATTAGTATATGTTGAAAATAACATTAACTATGATTAATAAATGCTGTAAAATTAATGTTTGTTGTTGTTATCTGATGTTAACAAATGGAACTTATTGCAAAGTGTTACCAAGTCAGCCTACTGTTTCCGATTTCATTGTGAGATCAGTCTGCTATGATGACTATTATTATAAAGAGAGACAGACAAACGAGACTGAGAGAGTGAGAAAAAGAAAGATAAATATAGAAACAGGTTCAAGTCTAGAGAGGAGACTTGTAGATAGAAAATGGTACAGTTTACAGCACAGCAAGAGTGAAAAAAGAAACGGATAGAAAGAGTTATAAACAGGATACAGTCGAGACAGAAGACTTGTGTAGATAGGAAACTGTAGAATATACAGCACATGAAGTAATACATCACATAAATAAAAGCTGAAATGAAATGTTTTGAGTTGGTGTAGGAGGTGGAATGAATAATGTAGAGGATTTTGTAGAAAGAGTAAAGTACAACTGTATGAGCTGAAACCTTGTTGTTTAGACATCTGCCCCAAACAGAAAAATACAGAGGAGATCAGAAGTAAAGGTTATAAGGGACAACAGGTCAACAAACAAGAACATAAGAAGCTGTCAACCACAAAATTTGCCAAACAACAGTTTGCTGAAAGTAAATATGAGCAAGTTTGTTGAAAAAGAGGCTGTATGAAATACATGTGTATCAATAAAGCAATAAGTCACAAGAGACTCTGGATTACAGTAATGTTACCATGCAAAGGTTGTTTCTTAGGCCAATTACACTACTGCGTTTGAAAATGCATTAATTTTGCTATGAGACTTTTGCATACATTCTCCATAACCACATGCCTTTGGAAAATGATGACGTTAGGAAGTTTTCAAACTTACATTAATTATTGTGATTGTGGCCTCAGGCAAAACACAAAGCAGACCCCCTTACCCATGGTAAAATCACTGTAATGCATGATTGATAAAACAACTATAGCAATATGATAAGACACCAAAGTTCTACAAGATAGGTCAAGTTTTCAATGTTGGATTGACAAAGCCTTGTCTCGAGGTTTAAACTAGTTTTAAGACATTGTCATAGATTGATAGATAGATAGACAGACAGACAGACAGACAGGACTGTGAATGGCCTTATTACTTTAACTCATTATTATTAATTATAAGAATAATAAAGTCTTCCATGATATAGTTATAGCCATGTTGAGAAATTTCATGTAATTTAACTCTAGCCATAAATTGGACGTGACCCCTTTAAGAACTTGAGTTTGGCAACAACTGCTTTCTGGCACTCTCTTGTGTTAGAGACGTGAGAACATACATTGTGCAAGAGAGCTCCCGGTTTTGTTAATTCTTTGAGAATTCTTTGAGATGCACATGGATTGCATGTGTGGAGTTTGACCCCATTTTGTGTACATGCGAGGACTGGCCTCTGCTGTATTTCAGTTTTGGTGTTTTATTTATTTATTTATTTTTTTAAGTACAATACGACACCATTGACCACTGTTTTCTTTTCTTTTTTAAACAGTCATCAGAATAAAACCCCAAAAGAAAACTATTGATAAATGGTCTGCACTTATATAGTGGCTTTTTAACTTTAGCGGTATTCAAAGTGCTTTACACTAAGTCTAATTCACACATTCACACACACATTCACACACCATTGACGGTAGAGCTGCCATGCAAGGCGCTAGCCTTACCCAAGGATACTTTGGCATGTGGAGTCGTGTAGGTCGAGAATCGAACCACCAACCCTGCGATTAGTGGACAACCCGCACTAACACCTGAGCCACAGCCGCATTCAAAGACATTTATTCATTAATCTTAGTTCATACAAAAAAAAAATATTTTGTTTAAACAATGGCCAACAACATCTACTCAGCGCGTTACCTATACAAGCCGAGAAAATTGTTTTTTTTAGCTTAATCTGAGGCAAAGAAGCACAATTTATGATACCAATTTTTTCAGATTTTAATGCAGATTTGAAATATGTCCTTTATCTTGTCCAACCGCTTCCCATTCAAGTACATACTATAGAAGCTGCACTGGTATGACTGGAATTAGCCTACCGAGAGCATTCCAAAGATAGCTGACAGTGGACTGACTTGCTAGAAAGACTATGATTAGGCCCACCATGGTCAGCCTGGCTTCCCCCCAAGATAAATTTTCTTTTTCCTTGTTTTCCTTTCCATAGTCACCTTTGGCTTGCTCACTGGGTGTCAAAAGATAAATAATACTCTTTTTTTTTTTAAGGCATAATTTACAATAACATTTTTCCCTAAACCACACAATGATGACTTTAAGACATTACAGCTTAATTTTAATTTCTGACACTGCATAATTTTCTGTAAAGCTGCTTTGAAACATTGTTGTGGAAAGCGCTATACAAATAAAAATGATTTGAGAATGGAGACTTCACCCGCAAGTGGTGAACCATGCATGGGAGAGATACGGCAAAGCTGCTGTACTGTATCTCAGTCATCAACCAGTGTCAAAAACTAAACTGCATGAGAGACACTGAATAGCAGTCAAACAAAATAATAGATTTGAGATTTTAACTTTCAGCAAATGAACCTTCGGCATTCAATACTTAATATCTGTATATATAGTGTCTAATAATGTACTGGCATTGCACACCTAAGTTTATCTTCCCAATGAAGTTAATAACTTCAATGAGATTAACTGAATTTGCCCATTTGAAACTATTATTAAAAAAGTCCACAGGAAAATAGCAGAAAATGTTGCTTAACTTTTAATTACAGAATGTCAACTGATTTAATGGCATGTTTACATATACTTGTATTAAAGAAATTTAAACTCTTTCTGCAAAAATGTAACATTTTAACAGGTACATATTTCAATAATTAAATGATGACTAACTAATTTCATGCAAGTACTTTGAGACAAAGTATAAAGCAAATATATTTATGATTATATTTTAATGTTTTTTTTTAGTGTACCATATATCACAATTAATCACAATTA
This sequence comes from Moxostoma hubbsi, assembly GCA_032164185.1. Lineage (NCBI taxonomy): Eukaryota > Metazoa > Chordata > Actinopteri > Cypriniformes > Catostomidae > Moxostoma > Moxostoma hubbsi. The sequence continues at coordinate 15,773,054 of JAVLUX010000002.1, forward strand.
ATTACAGAAAACTGTGCGAGTAATTGGTTAAAACATTTTAATCGATTCACAGCCCTAATCTAAATTTATTATTTTTTCATTTGTTATTATTTTCTGTCTAAATAATTTTCCCCAATTTAATATTCAATGATGGCTCGGCATTCACCATATTGTTAACAAAATGGTATTTACTGCAAAATCAGCTCAAGAGCCCTTAAGAACAGTGGTCCCTTTTCCCTCTTGAACGCTGTCTGACTCTGCCAGACAGTGAAGGGCAGAGTGAATGAAAATGAAATGCATAGTCGTTCCTCTGTAATTTAAACAGCAAATTATATGAAAGTAGTGAGAAAAACAGCTCCCAATTACTCTGTCTGATAGAGATACATCATCATTACACCATTCCAAAAATCATAAGGTCGAACATCACGCAATGATGAACAGCAGCTGCTGGCAAAGGCAAGAGGCAATCATAAAAAAGAAAAGAGCGCACGCACACATAAAGGCAGTTCACTTCTTGACTAAGTCCTCCTCTCAAGGTTTTTCACCAACAATCAAACACATATTCATAACTGAACCGTCACACAGAGGCTTAGGCGTTTGCTCATCTCTGAACTGCATGAGTAATACATAAACATTCCTCCCGAGTGGAGGAAAGATAAGCTATAGGCATGTGAGGGGAGCGATAGTAGGGGTCATTTCTCCCTCCATTCATCCTCCTCTTATTTCTCATGCTGGCCTTTCATGCTAATTACAAGCTTTGACTTTAATCCCATGGGCAGCCATGGATGCCATTGATGGAAAGCTGATGGACTGGATTGGCTACCTCATACATACATTCAATGTGCTTAATGACTTGCAGATTCACTTTTTAACCCCTGCTGTGCAACGGGTCAGTAGCATATAGCAGTAGTAGGAAGGCCAGCGAGGTACGTGTGGTGGCGACATTTTGTGTTGTTCCATCATCTCAGCAGGCATAAGGCTGTTTAACTCCCAGCAAAACAGGGAGCCAGCCTAAAGGTCAGACATACGGCATAGTGGGTAAAGGTAAGGCAGTGGTATGTAGCTGTATGCAGTTAAAATGCCACTCCACAAACTCTTTATGGCTAATCAGGAAAGTGGAGACAATTACAGATGGGCCACTCATCATTTAGGCTGTAATCAAATAGTTTATGGTGGTACAATAAACTATTCTCAATATACATAAAATAATACAATATTAAGAAATGTATTATAAAATGTTCAGTTTGCTAATCAAGCTGGTCAGAATTTGGGATTGCAAATTAAATTGAAAGTGTATGAAGACTGATTATATTATTACATCAGCGTTTCCCAAATGTGGGCTGTGCATGTATTGTAAGTGAGGCATGGATTCCTTGAAAAAAAAAACAAAAAAAAAATGTTCCTTAAGGTATTATTTTTAAAAGAAACTGACATTTCATTATGTAGGGGAAATGTGTTAGAAATGTTCCTTTTTTCTTTGCTAGTGGTTTATATGGATATGAATCGTAAGAATTCATACGACTTTTCCTAATTTGGCTAATTCGTATGAATTCGTATGACTTTCACTACTGCCAATGACGTCGCTGGACATCGTTTCATCTAATATGCGACAATTACTTGCTTTTGTCACACACAACAGCTTCCTCTCATGTTTACACACTCTACTGCTCAGTTAGGTTTAGATAAGGGGCTTGGGTAAGAACATAATATCCAAATTTATATGAAAGAACTCATACGAAACCATACGTAATAGCCAACTTGTAAAATATGTGCAAATTTTCATGAGACTGGTTTGGAGAATCATATGATTATATCAATTTGGGAACGTCTGGATTACTCGCAATGGGTTCCTTTTGATAATTTGCCATGCTTTTTGATAAGTATGTTTGTTTATTACAAAAAATACATTAACGTGTACATAATCAATGCATCTCTCACAACCCTACTGCTTAAAATAAATTGTAATGTTTTACTCATTTCATGTTTCAGAATAATATTAAAATATCCATTTAAATTAGCTTTAACATCATATTTAAATGGTACAGTACACATGTCCGCCAACAGTGATCATCAGGTGCAGATACATTATGAAAACTAATCTAGCCATTGTTTTGGCTTTACCAAAGTTCACATTTACAAAAAGAGTCTTTTCTGAGGTGATATGGAACTGAGTAGGAAAGGAGAATGTCTTGTTCAACCACCGTGGTGTTTGAACAAAAACAGAAAATGAACAAATATTTTTAAAAAAACTGACTGAATTGAAAGACCAAAAATAAATATAAGACAACAGTTTACTGTCTTGATGTATATGTGATGGCCCTCTCTGGTGTTTTCTCTGTGTTCCATTTCTCCTCCGCAGAGTGGCAGCAGGTGTGGGTGATGGGCACGAGGATAAAAGATCTGTTCCTTCCAGTGCTAGCTCTCTCCCCTTGCTTCCAGTACATTTTGGGGGTTAGTTTGACTATTATTTGGATGCTTTGAAAACCTTATACTTTTCCTTTAAATAAATGTATTTCTTTATGCTAATTTGAGTATTGCCTCTTCTTCATGTTGCCCGCCAAGAGCCAGGCGTGTGTAACAAATACCTAATCATGCATATCGTTAAAATTGCAGCAACAGAAAAAATCATAATTAGTTTGGTGCCCTCGGGGAAGCTTCTTTTGCCTGTGAAGCTATGATGCTTGTGGTCTCAAACCATAAAATTAATATTTCCCAACAAAACATTCCCCAACTTTTCAAAAGGGTACCGTTTTACTTGGTTTGGGGTGTCTCTGCAGACAAAGCAAGCCAATTTTCAAAAATAGAATATAATTAACATTCCCATTTTGACACATTAGTCTCCAATGGTTGTTTCTACACTGATTCCCTTCAAGCTGAACACTGAATGTGATGTGGAAATGCAGTTTTGGTTGAGGGCCCATTTTGTTTTGATTAGAGCTTTGTATATTCCAAATGGCACCCTGCTTACCTCTCTACCATTTTTGAGAGATACAAAAGCAAAGAAAGAGGGAAATAAACTCAGTTTGTCTGCAAGTTTGCCTTAAACTCCTTGATAGGGTCCTTTCGTCTTCACCTCACATTCTCCCAAAGCCCAGTTCCATACATCATCAGCAAGCATTGCAGGCTGCACAGTAATAACTCAGCAATCTCTTGAGCAAACAAGCAGTCGCAGTGCATGAAGAGGTATCTTTTTTTAATCAGTCCAGTGTGTCAAACAACGCTCACAGCACTGGGCAAAAAAAAAGGAGCGGCAGCCAAATACTTCTACTGAATGAAGAGTGATGCATGCAGGACAAGAATGAATCATACTAAATCGCCAAGACTATTGAAATAAAGATGAACAAAGCAGTGAGATATACCCAGTAAGTGCAGCAGGCGCTTGGGCTGAGCAAATTCTGCCTATTTCAATTCTGTTCCCTTCCATCACTTTCAATTATCAAACACTCCCCTTTAAAAATGACTTATTTTATCACTACAGAAGGACCAATTGTTCTCAGAGCTGTACATTACATTAGCCAAAAGGCTTTGGTGAGCAAACGACTTTCATCAAGCTCTCCAGCTGAATTCAGAAAATCATAAGAACAGTCTGAGAGCACGATCAGGTCACATGACAGGGCAACGGAATGGGAGGGGTGCCAAGATGGATGCATGGACGGAATATCAGTTCATGTGCACAATGAACACAATTAATCTTTGCTGCCATTATTGCTTATCATAGAATTATTGGAGGAGCATGACTCCAATATAGCAAATCCAGAGGAGGCTAAACAAAATATAGGCTTTTGATAGTGGAGGTGACTCTTTCTGCCAGTGCTGTGTAAATTAACACTGAACAGCATCAGAAAGAGGTGGGAAAATAGTTCCTAAAGTGTTGCAGTTGATGATAGGTTGAATGTACATTGACAGCACCCAGTCAATATTTCAGTTGGGAACAAATTGAGGTGGAGGAGGGGAGTTGCATGCTGACAGGGGAACTAATAGGCCTTTCTTGCCTTATTTCACCTCCTCTATGTTCTCTGGTTGTATGGGTAGGTTGAGGGTTTGTTTCAACATCAACTCAAAACTGCCATATTCCCTAAAGGGTTTGAGTCTGTTGACAAAGACAGAATAACCAAAGCCAAGTTCTACTGCCCACATTTCTAATACATTGGGTTTACCTTTTCCGGTTCAGTAGAATACATATTAATCAAGATTTTATTTATTATTATCTAAAGCGGTGGAAGCAGCAGCCCTTGTGTGCAACACTCTTCATGTGAAGACCTATCTTGGGTAAAGGCCTGTGAGTCTTCCTGCGTGAGTCCATTGAGCAAAGACACCGTCAAGGAGCCAGCCACTAGGCTAAGTTTCGCCCCTTCTTTCTTTTTCTCATAGTTATCCTTTATTCTACTCATAAGGTGTGTTTTCAGTACAATCCTGTTCTCATGTTATCAAAAATCTACATGCACACGCTGTAGACTACGCACTCCAGGGCACCTTAGGTCACTTAGCACTGCCTCTCCACAGCCCTTCTCCATGTCTGTTGGACTGTGGAACTGCCAGTCAGTGGTCAATAAAGCTTATTATAATAAAGCTGACTTCATTCCGGCCTTTGCCAGTCAGTCAAAACTCAATGTTTTGGCTCTGACTGAGACATGGATCTGCAGAGACAACATTGCAACTCCCTCAGCTCCTTCAACTGACTTCAATTTCACCCACATTCCTCATCTGACTGGGCTGGGTGGGGGAACCGAATTGCTCAATTCAAAATCATGGAAATTCACTCCGCACTCTCTCCTCTCTGCAATAACACAACTTTTGAATATCATGTCATTACTGTCACTAATCCTGCTAAACTAAAAATTTTGGTCATTAGTCGACCTCCAGCTCAACTAAGCAACTTTATTGAAGAGCTAGATGTATTGCTGTCCTCATTCCCTGAGGACAGCACTCCGCTGGTGGTCCTTGGGGACTTTAACATCCATCTGGAAAAACCTCAAGTAGCTGACTTTCTAAATCTTCTGACCTCCATTGACCTTACACACACCCCTGTAAACAGCTAGATGATCCTTAAATGTAACCGTATCTCCAGTAATCCCCTTTTTACCCTTCTACATATCTCTGACCATTTATTAATCCAGTTTTCTGTTACTCTTACTCTTTACATCTTACTCCACAATGGTCTCCTTCCGCCGCAACCTTCACTCTCTCTCACCCATTTGCTTCTCTTCCCTTCCCTCCACTAACCATTTCTCTCCACTTGATTTAAATGAAGCTACAATTCTCTTTGCTCAACATTAACCTCTTGACTTGATAGTGTCTGTCCTCTTACCTCCAGGCCATCACATGCCACACGCTCCAGACCCTGCCTGTCAGAGATACTTTGTGATCACCGAACCAAGCTGAGGGCTGCGGAGAGAAAGTGCCTCAAGTCAAAAGACCCTACTGGACTGTGTAAGTATCAATCATTCTCTCCTCTTTTTCCGCTAGAGTTTCTGCTGCTAAAATTGATTATTACCAGAATCAGATCAGTAACAGATTCCCTTAAACTATTTTCAAATTTCTCATCTCTTCTATATCCTCCTCCACCACATCTTACTACTTCTCTGACTGCTGATGACTTTGCCACATTTATTACTGACAAGGTTGTGAGCATCAGCAGCCAGTTCTCTACACTTCACACACACATCTACTCTCTTCCAACATCCCATCCTCTGTTTTCCTCTATCCAAGACTGAGGTCTCCAAAATGCTTCTTTCTAGCCATCCTAACACCTGTCCACTTGGCCTTATTCCCTCCCATCTTATGCAAGCTGCCTGTCCATCAAACTTACCCACACTCACACACATTATCAATGCATCTATCACAACTGGAAACTTTCCCAATACATTCAAGCAGGCTTGAGTAACCCCACTGCTTAAAAAAAACAACACATAATCCCACAATAGTCGACAACTACAGACCAGTCTCTCACCTACCCTTCCTGTCTAAAACTTGTGAGAGGTTCGTATTCAACAAGTTGTCTGCTTTTCTCTTACAGAATAACCTAATCAACAGACATAAGTCTGGCTTCAAAAAAGGACACTCAACAGAGACTGCCCTCTTTTCAATAGCTGAAATCCTGCAACTAGCGAGAGCTAACTCCAAATCATCCATCCTCATACTCCTTGACATGTCTGCTGCCTTTGACACAGTGAACCACAAGATCCTCACATCCACCCTCTCTGACCTGGGCATCACAGGAACTGTGCTTGGATGGTTTGAGTCATATCTCACTAGCAGATCGTTCAAGGTCTCCTGGAGAGGTGTCCAAGACACACCAGCTGACCACTGGGGTTCCTCAAGGATCATTGCTTGGATCCCTCCTCTTCTCGATGTTAACAACATCACTTGAACCAGTCATTGGCTTTTTCCTACCACGTTACGCAGATGATACACAGTTCTACCTGTCATTCCAGTCTGATGACCCTATTGTCTCAGCAACCTTGCCAAGACAGACCTCCTAGTGATTCCAATCAAACCATCTGTTGACCACAACCTCACTATTCATCTTGGTTCAACTACACTAACACCAACCAGAACAGTCTGGAACCTGGGAGTGGTGGTAGATGACCAGCTTAATTTCACTGCACACACCTCATCAACCGCCTGGTCTTGCAGATTCCATTTCAAGACTGAACTACTGCAATTCTCTGTTGGCTAGCCTTCCAGCTAACACAATTAAGCCACTGCAGATGATACAGAATGCAGCAGCGCATCTGGTCTTCAATCAGCCAAAAAGGGCTCATGTCACGCCACTCTTGATCTGGCTACTTGTAGCTGCCCGCATCAAATTCAAGGCTTTGACTCTGCTTTCAGGACAGCCACCGCACCCTCTTACTTCAATTAACTTCTTCAGGTCTATGCTCCAGCTTGCTCTCTGCCATCTATGAACAAGCAACGCCTAGTGGTCCCATCACAAAGACGCTCAAAATCTATTTCACGATTGTTCACTTTCTCTGCTCCTCTGTGTTATCTGCTGTTACCTTCTCAACATTCAAGAATCAGCTGAAAACACATCTGTTCCACGAGCACTTAACCAGCCCACACTAATTTCACTTACGACTCACTGTATTTAATTTGCTCTGTACTTGTATTTTGCACAATGACAATAAAGTTGAATCTAATCTAAAAATCATCTAATCTAATGTACAAAAAAAATCCTTGTTTGTCTCCTTCTGTGCTAGCATCTATACTACTCCAGCCACTGTGAGAACTTGGCAGTCCTATACTGCAGATTTTGTTAAACTTTGTATGACAAATTGCTTGCTATGTGTCTCATATTTTTACGTCGCTTTGGATAAAAGTATCTGCTAAATGACAAAATGTAAATGTTAATGTAAACCAAGATAGTTATTGGGGCTAAGGTCCAAAAACTATTTTTCAAAAAGTTCCATAAAAGCAGTCCATACAACTTGGACTGGTATTCTTAGGTAATTATAATTCATGTATGAATCAAATATATTACATTTCGCTCTCTGTTCTATATGTGACATAGACGTGTTTTACTAAAATATTTGAATGATGGATGATGGCACATACAGAAATGACAAAACAATGCATATCCAATATTTCAAATAAGTACATGTTTATACTACATTGTGGGGACCAAATGGCCCAGCCAGCGGTCCCCACAAGGGAATTATTAAACATACTAAACAATGTTTATTTAAAAATGCAAAGTTTCTGTGAGGGTTAGATTTAGGGGTAGGGTTAGGGGATAGAAATTCCCCACAATGATATAAAAACTAGTTTGGTGTGTGTGTGTGTGAGAGAGACAAGTGCTACTGTAAACAGTGGTGGCTGCATGATAATCGCGCTCATCATGTGTTAACTGTGTGTATATGAGTTTTAAACTGTTATTGTGGTGCTTTTGTGATAGTTTGGCTGCCTGTTTCAGAAAACAAACATATTATATGCCTGAAAATACTGTTTAAGTTGCTGTTTGTGAGAATGAAAATCACATCTGCACCTAATCAGCAGACGTGGCTGCATGCATGGGAGGATCGCATTTAGATGTGACGGCTGTGCATATATATGCTGTGAACTTTTATCTTGGTACTTTGGTGACAATTAGGCTGTTTGTTACACAAAATAAACATATTATGTGCTTGAAAAGACTGATTGAGTAGCTATTAGTGTGACAAATGACAACTCCTACTAATGCAAACAATGGCAGAATGCACTGGAGGAATATCATGTTTGATGTATTGACTGCATATAAGAGCTGTAAACTATTTAACATGGTACTTTGGTGACAAGTTGAATGTATGTGCATAAAATAAACATATCCTGTGCTTCAAGAGACTGTGAGTAACTGTTTGAGCAAATATAAATTACAGATGCTTGACCAGTGTTGCTTGTGTTGGCGCAAAAGCAGATTTGAATCTGGCAGCTTGTAATGTAGCTGACTGTTGCAGCAACACATATAAGTGATGCTACTCTGTGGGGCCCAGTTATTAACCGTGTGTTAAATGTGTAACGGTACATATTAAAGGCTTCTGTCACTCACTCAATGTTGTGTCGATTGTAGTGACAATGGCTGTATTTATTGCCCTGCTGAGGTTTCTCCTGCTGATCCGAGGCAAGCACATCTTGATCCGTTCAGACAGCACCGCGACAGTAGCGTACATAACTCGCCAAGTCAGCGTGCCCTCTCGCCATATGTTACAACTCGCCCATCATCTCCTCCTTTGGAGTCAGCACCGACTGAGGTCGCTGCACGCCACTCATATCCCGGGCAGCCTCAACATGACAGCGGATGCGCTGTCGAAACAGGATCCGCTAAACAGAGAGTAAAGGCTCCACCCCCAGGGGGTTCAGCTGATCTGGGACCATTATGGCAAAGCACAGGTAGACCTGTTCGCTTCCCAAGAAAACTCCCATTGCCTGCTCTGGTACTCCCTCAGGTCGGACGCAAGTCCCCTCGGGACAAATGTGTTGGCACACAGCTGGCCCCGGGGGCTGCGCAAGTACGTATTTCCCCCAGTGAGCCTACTTGCACAGGTTCTGTGCAACGTCAGGGAGGATGGGGAAGATGTCACTCTAGTGGCCCCTTACTAGCCCAACCGGACTTGGTTCTCAGATCTTACGCTCCTCACAATAGCACCTCCTTGGCAAATCCCCCTGAGGAAAGACCTTCTTTCTCAGGGACAGGGCACCCTCTGGCATCCATGCCCAGACCTCTGGAACCTCCACGTCTGGCCACTGGATGGGATTTGGAAGATCTGGGTGGTCTACCACCAGCTGTCGTAGACAACATCAACAAAGCGTGAGCTCCCTCCACCAGGCAGCTTTACGCCCGAAAGTGGCGCCTGTTCGCAAATTGGTGTTCTTCCCGATCTGAAGACCCATAGTGTCAGTGCAGTGATTCCTACAGGGAAAGCTGGAGGGGCGGCTCCACCTTAAATGTATATGTTGCCGCTATAGTGGCCCACCATGATGCGGTGGACAGTAAGTCCCTAGGAAAGCATGACCTGATTATCAGGTTTCTAAGAGGCACCCGGAGGTTGAACCATCCCAGGCCATACCTGTTCCCCTCATGAGATCTCTCCGTGGTCCTTACGGGCCTCTAGAGAACCCCATTCGAGCCTCTAGAATAAATCGAGCTAAGTGCCCTCTCCCAGAAGCAGGCCCTTCTGATTGCACTCACTGCCATCAAGAGGGTTGGAGACATGCAAGCATTCTCTGTCAGCGACACTTGCCTGGAGTTTGGTCCGGCAGATGCTCATGTCATCCTAAGACCTCAACTAGGCTATGTGCCCAAGGTTCCTACGACCACTTTCAGGGACCAGGTAGTGAACCTGCAAGCGCTGCCCGGAGGAGGCAGATCCAGCCTTATTGTTGCTGTGTCCGGTACATGCATTGCGTACCTATTTGGACCACACACAGAGCTTTAGACTCACTAAGCAGCTCTTTGTTTGCTTTGGCGGACAGCGGAAAGGGAACGCTGTCTCCAAACAATGCTTGCCCACTGGGTAGTCAACGCCATTGCATTGGCCTATCAGACTCAGAACCTTGCAGGTTCGAGCACACTCTGCAAAAAGTGTGGCATCCTCGTGGGCACTGGCCAATGGCACCTCTCTAGCAGACATCTGTAGAGCAGCGGGCTGGGCAATAGCCAATAACTTTGCGAGATTCCACAATGTCCGAGTTGAGTCGGTTTCATCAGTAACACGGGACGACTGACCGGGTGTACCGCATGCGCTAGTGCCTTTCCCCTCCACTGAGGCGAACACGTGCGCTTTTACTCCCAGGCGAGTCCACTAAACTTGCTCTCCCTAGCCCTCTGGTCCGCAAATTCAGTGGAGGAGTTCCCGACCAGACCCACTACAGGTACTAACTATTCTGTACCGGAATAGGTGCTCCACAGGGTTTGGCCATCACGGATTAATCCCCCTGTGTGTATTTTCTGCGGTACAGTCCCCCTGTCACCCGACCCTCGTTACACTTTGGCAGTCCCCTCTGCACCCCGGTCGCCGTGTTTGTAGCAACTCCTCCATCGCTAGGTAGGATCTACCACCGCACCACTTCCACATGTGGCCTGAAAACCCATGTGACGTATTTGCCACATTTCTCCTCCCCACAGCCTGGGCAAGATGTGGTCTCCACAGGGTCTTTTTTCCCTGAAAGAATAGGACTGAAAAAGAACGCCTTCCCCGATGCGTGTTATAGCTAGATGGCCCTATCCGCATCTAACACTCGATGAGGAGAAACATGGAGAGGAAAAGGCCGTGGCTGGCATGGCCTGCTCCCATGGTTGCCATGTTGCTTGTTACCACCCTTCAAGGGAAATCCTTGGTCGGACGCCGAGAACCTAATAAAAACAATATGACGTCTTAGTGGGGTGTCGAGGAGGGTTACGTGCAATCTGATGCTCTTGCTCCTTTGGAACGCTACAGCTTGCTGCACCAGCATCAGCAGATCATGTAACACGGATCAGTGTAGGTGGCACTATTGAATAGGGACCCCTTGTGTCACTACAATCAACACAATGTCAAGTGAGAGACAGAAGGGAAACATCTAGGTTACTAGTGTAACCCCCGTTCCCTGAGGGAACGAGACGTTGTGCCCCCCTTGCCACAACACTGTATAAAGTCGCTATAATTGCCGAACCTTATTCTTGGTTCCTCAGTGTAGAACCTGACTGAACAGATGCACGATCCCTGCCTTTTACATTTACATTTATGCATTTGGCAGATGCTTTTATCCAAAGCTACTTACAGTGCACTTATTACAGGGACAATCCCCCTGGAGCAACCTGGAGTTAAGTGCCTTGCTCAAGGACACAGTGGTGGTGGCCGTGGGGATCGAACCAGTGACTTTCTGATTAACAGTTATGTGCTTTAGCCCACTACGCCACCACCACTCCTATTTAAATCCGTATGTCCGGGGGTAGGACATGCAAATTCTGTTCGCCAATTTGGCATTTGCCTTTTTCATATTCAGAGGTATCCGAGGCTCCCGAGAGAAGCCCCTTGTGTCACTACAATTGACACAACGTCTCGTTCCATCCATCAGGGAATGGGGTTACACTAGTAACCTAGACGTTAATCAGTCAGCAGGCTGTCTTTACACTTAAGATTTGAAAACCACATGATTTGTGTCAGGGCATCCAGCACTGCATTGAACATTTCCAATATAAATTTTATTTAACCGAACTATCCGGTGATCTTTAGTTAACACTTCAGAAGCTAGGCAAGAATGGGTACAAAGTTGAAATTATATTATATTATAGCGGAGAGTCAAAATAATTGGTTGTTTAATCCATGTCTTCTAAAGCGATATAATAGCTTTATGTTAGAAACAAAGCACAAATGCAGTCTTCATTCACCAAAAATCTCCACTTCCACCCAGCTCTCCTATGCACATTCATGAGAAAACCTCGTTTACACATCCTCGCGCTTGACGCATGCACATATTGCTTGTTCTCGTGAGAAATGGCACATGTGTAATACAACAGGAGGTTCTGTTTAGAACACGAAAGCGTGTATGCGTCAAGTGAGAGAACGAGCTCCTCTCCTGAATATATCTTTATTTGTGTTCTGCAGAACACATCATACAAGTTTGGGACTGCATTAGGGTGAGTAAATAATGTCACAATTTTTCACAGTAATGAACAAATGTATCAAAACAAATACAAAATTGGATGTAAAAAAAAAGAGGCTTTAAATTTGACTGCTTTTTGTTAGCTTTGATTCTGAAGTTAAGCTCTCCACCACAAATTTCTTTACCCAATTACACATTTTGGATGTGCCCTTCGATGGCATTCTGAAGAACATATGATTACTAGATATAAAGGCACAGGTAATCAATATGTTTTTTCGAATAATTCTTTATATAATTAACAATGCTTGCCAGTTGAGGAAACAAGCACTAGTAGGAAAGCTTGACAGTGAAGTTTCAGTTCCATACCACAGAGGACACATTTTTCTTTAACAAGCTCTTTTTCCCTTTTCATGTGGTTGCATTTTGCACAAACAAAACTCAGAATTGTTTGCTCACCCCTACTGCAGTTAATTCATAATCCATTTCAGGATTTGAAGTGAGGATGTATAGTTTCAGCCCAGCTCTACACTACTATTCCCCCATATCATTAACCCAGGCTGAAGTTACTGTACACTTTCATACTGATCACAATGAGAAATGCTTAAGTCCCATTCCAAAAATCCATGAGGATGTAGCACTCTTCATATATTTCTAGAATAGGTTTTCCTGGCAGTGAAATGCTCAGAGCAGTAAGTCCTGCTGATATATTGTCTAGGGCAGAGGCAATCACAGTCTACTCAAGCTGGCACTGTTATTCTAATATACCAGCACTGCAGCACATACCCCATACCTGCAATGTTTATTTCAGGTTCCTTGGACTCACACAGCGGCTTCTCCCATTTCCTCACCACAATTATTTGTGAAGATAAACTACACCCAGCATGGCCCATATTGGGTTTCCTGTAGGTCTTGGCACACTGTCTGCGGGATGGTAGGCTGATTGGCACAAGCATGCAAGTATTGTGAATTGTGAATAGATTCACAATGCATGTTAGACAATGTGGTCTGGAAAAATATGGCTGTTTTTTGTGAGATGGATACATTGTGACCTGAGATGATACAAACCGATTCTCGGGCTGAAAGTCTGCAAGCATTTACGAGAGGCATTATATAAAAAATAAGGAAAAGCATGCTTAAAGAAGGTTGAGAGTCATAAGAATACATTTTGTTCTGTGGTTCTCCATTTAGTTTCCTTGGAATGACTGGAATATGGACACTTAAAAATTATGAGGGCCATAAATATTTCATGATGCTTCAGTCAAAGCACCTCAGTGCTCGATCTAGTCTATTCAGATCATACAAATGTTCCAGTCACAATCAGTCTTTCATGTTAGACTGCCTCCTCCTCTCTGCAGTCTATATGGCTATGGTATAAATGCTTATAAAATAATAACACATACCTACACATAATTACCAAGCCTAAATGTAATTATATTTGATCATGGCTCTGATTCGGCCATAGGCACAGGGCCACAGGCCTTTTATAGCAACATGATTACATGGGAGTTCGAGAGTTCCAGTACGCTAGGATCATCAAGATTATGACAACTCACTGACCAGTGCTATCTCCTATCAGAAATTTTTGCATCGGCTCCAGTGACTTTACCTTCCCCTTTGCTTTTGCATAATCGGTGATGACTGCGTTTAGGAGGTTGCATGTTTACCTCTAACATTACATTTTTACTCTGCTAATGGTTTGGGGTTTTGAGGGTTAATTGGTTTGGGGTTTGAGTTGGGAGGTATAGTTTATAAAATATGCATTCCTCTTCACTGTATTACAGTCTTTAAAGTTGAAAACAATTCACTTCACAACTCGCTTTTGGTGTCCCTCTGGACATTACAGCATTAAGCACTGTGGCCACTGGGGACAGTGTTTCGCTTTTCGGTAAACAGACAGATTTTAGCTAAAGGAAATTTAACCTACTGTTTCCTATTTTACTGTGAGATCAGTCTGTTTATACAACAGTATAAATGTTCACGGCATGAAAATAAATAAATACAAATTCTGTGTGGAAATTTACTCATTTTCAAGTTTTTCAAACCCCATGTCACCTTTTCCTTCTTCAAACGCAAAAGGTGAAATGTCAAAGAATATTTGTCTTTTAAATACAATTACAAATGATAGGGACTCTCTTCAAAGCTTAAAAATAACCCAAATGCATCATAAAATTAGCCTATTTAACTTGTGCATCATATTTCTAGTCTTCTAAAGACCTGATGAGCAACAGCAATTTAAATAATTTTTCAGTGAAAATCTTGACATCCATTGCATACTAATGAGTGCATGACAGAAGCTCTTTCAAAAAAAAATATTTGGAACAAGTTTGAAACTACATGTTAAGACAAATTATGGCAGAATTTTCATTTTGGGGTAAACAATTCATTTAATATCAAGCTACTGACATTTCACACCCAGTCTACATTGGATGCGGGCATCATGTCGGGTCAAAAGTATATCTTTCCCATAACTATCAATGACGTTGTCTACACTGGAAGTGTCCATTGCTGCGCATACACACCGAAGGTAAACGGAAGTCCCGTTCCATTTTGAACTACAAGCACTGCTGCTATTCTTGCCAACAACACAAATAAATGGTTTAGAACATTCGCTTTGACGCATCCAGAGTAGACAGCCTCAAGCCGTTGTGGAAAGTTACATAGCTGTGTAGACAGTGTGTCAGATGCAATACGTCCAGCTATTTTGTTTATTTTTTTTCTCCACTAATGAAAATAATTCCAAAAGAATTCTACGTAGCAAACACAGACTATTCCATTGAAGTTTTCCTACAATTTCAGTTTTCTAACACCACTGTTTTCAAAGGTTGTGGTTATTGAGAGCGTTTCGAAATTCTCCATTTTCACTGGAGGAAAATGCTTTCCCAGTGTGTATGAGAAGTGTAAACAGTCAAATCCATGCATTTTCAAATGAAAATGTAGAAGTGTGGACATGGCCGTAGAAACAATAAAACATTCCATGGCTCTTAGAATGTCTATTTTCCAGTCAAATAAGAGGAATGAACTCGTGTATACTTTGCTAATAGGAACTGTATGTGCCAATCACAAAAATAAGATAATCTTTTTTCCCAGGTGTGATCCATGAAAGTTGACATTTTCAAACGTACTCTTCACAATAAGCAGTTAAGTGTCAGGTGAGAAATGGATATGAATTAATAGCAACAAACTGCATGTACCTCTAACACCCTCTCACTAAGCATTTCATGTGGCTCAGGAGCCATTCGGTTTAATGGTGACAGCCTGTGGTCATTGTATCAGTCATCGCTGTCACTTTGTCCCACTGTCAGGTGGAGTGCCCTCAATATGTCTGTGTGAATGTGACAGAGAAAGAGTAAGTGATGAAGAACACTTTAAATAACATGCTGCGCTATATAGTATGTACAAGAACATATGTTTCAGAATGTATTGAGTATGTACAATGCACATTATAAACCATACATAGATAAAGAAAAATATTTTGCAATCACTTTATGCGTTCGCCCCCGTTTCAAATACATATTACTGGAAAAAATGTATGGATATTGTATGGAAACAAAGTGCAATGAAAGTGAATGGTGACTGAGGCTAACATTATGCCTAACATCTCCTTTTGTGTTCCACAGAGGAAAGAAAGTCATATGGGTTTGAAACAACCTGCGAGTGAGTAAATGATGACAGAATTGGCCTGTAGTAGCCAATCAAAACTTCGGTTAATCATGATTTAGCTCTTTGTTCGTGTGTGCTCCTTCAAATGATATTTTGATCAACCCTGTGTTTCATTCACACGATTCATATCATCAGCCTTATGTCTGATTTCTCTCTGTAGTTCCTATTTACTTAGGGTGCCTCTTATTCTGGTTAAGCTGAACAGTTAAAAACCTCTAAGGCTTGAAAGAGGTTTGTTTACCTACACTGAAATCAAGAGCCAAGATGAAAGATCTAAAAGGAACAGGACTCTAGGCAAAATGCAATTTTAATCTTAAATAAATGCTGAAGAGCACTTTCAGCCATTACACAAATACAAGTGAAAGTAGAATCTTGAAATAATCTTGTAAAAGATAATGTTCACAATTAGAGTCATCATGTGAAAATCCTTTAAACTGACTTTAAAATCAAGCCAGCAAGAGACAAAGGCATTAAACTTATAGACCCCAGAGCTACTGTGTGCTACCACACAATAAAAAAATGGCTTATTTTCTCATATTTTGCTCAGGCAAGTAAAAGCTGCTGACACAGTTGCCATATTAAAGCAAAATAAATGGCTAGCCTCCCTGTTATTATCTCTCTTAAACCCAGTTGAACGGTCTGAATGTCTTCTCACTGTTCCAGCTTCTCTGATAAGAGATCATGTGATTCACCCCCAAGACTCAATAAATGAAGGCAATAGGTTAGACTTTCCAAGCTGAGGATATTTACTCCCATTTTTAATGGTCAAGATAATCTCATGCAGGATTTTTCTGCTGGTCATTTACTGCATCTGTAATGTTGTTCCTAATTAGTGGCACTTGCAGAAACAAGCACCTCAATTACTATAGTTCATATATAGGATTAGGGATTCAATAGAATCCCTAAATCAAAGTATTAAACTTTTCTAAGGGATTGCACTTATGATTTTCGCCATCTGAAAATCTCATAAATGTACACTAAAGGAGGGACCCTCAGTGCCAATCACACTTTTTCAGTCATCTTGGTTCCAGACGTATTTTTCGTATTTTCAAACTTAAGTAGATCCGTACACTGTTTAATTATTTATGTTTATTAATTTAAAAACAACAGCAACATTTCTAAATTAATAAAAGGAAATTGTTTTGCCTTGTTTCGGCACCAGTTGAAGAAGAATTGGATGTCTGTGCATTTTCCTCCTTTCCATAAGTATTTTGTCCCATTCATTTTATCCATAGGGATGTCATTAAATTCTTTATAAAATAGTTCTTGTCATGATCCGGGTGAGATCACTCGGAGTTCCTGTGTGTCTACGTGTTGTTGTTTTGTTTCCCTCGTGTGTTCGTTCTACCATGCGGGCGACACAGTTTGCGTTTCCTTGGAAATGCTTATTCACGCTGCTCACAGCTGATTGTCTTCATGTGTGTCTCCTTGTCCCTCCCTATATATTCCCTCTTGTTCTCGTATTCATTGTCAGATTGTTCGTGTAGCTGGTGTGACTAGTCTTGCATGTCTTGTTTCGCTTTCTCTCTGTTTCTCTAGTCTGGACAATTCCTATGCTTATTTCACCACTTGGATTTACCACTGTGGATTATTACCAGACTGTTACATGTTTGTTTACTTAACGAATGCCATCGTTGCAGCATGCCGACGGGGTGTCCCTCAGCTATCATCTCCTGTTCTCATATACATTTTCTGCCCACTTGGTTCTACAGTTTGTTTATGGACATTTTGCTCAGTCACCTTTTTGAATGTTTACATCAATAAACTCATTTCACCTCTGCAACTTGGGTCCTCATCTAAATTTCCTGACAGTTCCAAGGTCAAGTCAAGTCAAGTGGTTTTTATTGTCGTTTCAACCATATACAGTTAGTATAGTACACAGCGAAATGAGACAACGTTCAATGGTGCTACATAAAACAACATAGGACAAACACAGAATCACATGAGACTACACAGGCTAAATAACATACCTATATAAAGTGCACGTGCAAACGTGTGCAAAAAGTACAGGACAGTACAATAAATTACTGACAATGAACAGGACAATAGACACAGTAGAGACAGTGGAGCGCCGACCAGTACATAGTAGTGCAAAGATGACAGTTTCTAAAAATGCCAAAAGTAAACATAACATACTATGAGATAGTGTTCTATGGACATTGCAGTTATTGAGGTAGCAGCCAGTAATAAAGTGACAATAATTAAAGTGCAACTCAGGACACTTGTGTGTGTGTGTGTGTGTGTGTGAGTGTGTGTGTGTGTGTGTGTGTGTGTGTGTTTGTGTGTGTGTGTGTGTGTGTGTCAAACCAGTCTCTGAGTATTGAGGAGTCTGATGGCTTGGGGGAAGAAGCTGTTACACAGTCTGGCCGTGAGGGCCCGAATGCTTAGGTACCTCTTGCCAGACGGCAGGAGGGTGAAGAGTTTGTGTGAGGGGTGTGTGGGGTCGTCCACAATGCTGGTGGCTTTGCGGATGCGTTGTTATGTCTTTGATGGAGGGAAGAGAGACCCGATGATCTTCTCAGCTGTCCTCACTATCCTCTGCAGGGCTTTGCATTCAGAAACGGTGCAAGTCCTAAACCAGGCAGTGATGCAGCTCCTCAGGATGCTCTCAATAGTCCCTCTATAGAATGACATGAGGATGGGGGGTGGGTGATGTGCTTTCCTCAGCCTTCAAAGAAAGTAGAGTCGCTGCTGGGCTTTCTTGGGAATAGAGCTGGTGTTGAGGGACCAGGTGAGTTTCTCAGCCAGGTGAACACCAAGGCATTTGGTGCTCTTGACGATCTCCACAGAGGAGCCGTCGATGTTCAGCGGAGAGTGGTCACTCTGTGCTCTCCTAAAGTCAACAACCATCTCTTTTGTTTTGTCCACATTCAGAGACAGGTTGTTGGCTCTACACCAGTCCATTAGCCGCTGCACATCCTCTCTGTATGCTGACTTGTCATTCTTGCTGACGAGACCCACCACGGTCATGTCATCGGCGAACTTGATGATGTGATTCAAGCTGTGCATTGCTGCACAGTCGTGAGTCAGCAGAGTGAACAGCAGTGGACTGAGCACACAGCCCTGGGGGGCCACAGTGCTCAGTGTGGTGGTAGTGGAGATGCTGTTCCCGATCCGGACTGACTGAGGTCTCCCAGTTAGGAAATCCAGGATCCAGTTGCAGAGGGAGGTGTCCAGACCCAGCAGGTTCAGGTTTACAATCAGGTGCTGGGGAATGATTGTGTTGAATGCTGAGCTGAAGTCTATGAACAGCATTTGAACGTATGAGTTATTTTGATCTAGGTGGGTGAGGGCCAGATGGAGGGTGGTGGTGATGGCATCGTCTGTTGAATGGTTTGGACGATACGCAAACTGCAGTGGGTCTAGTGAGGGGGGCAGCTGGGTCTTAATGTGCCTCATGACGAGCCTCTCGAAGCACTTCATGATGATGGGTGTGAGTGCGACGGGACGGTAGTTGTTGAGGCAGGACACTGAAGACTTCATTGGCATGGGGACGATGGTGGTGGTCGTGAAGCAAGTTGGAACAACGGCACTTCTCAGAGAGATGTTGAAGATGTCAGTAAGAACATCTGCCAGCTGGTCTGCACATCCTCTGAGCACTCTGACAGGAATGTTGTATGGTCCAGCAGCCTTCCGTGGGTTGACTCTACATAGAGTTTTCCTCACATCAGCCGTGGTAAGACAGAGCACCTGGTCGTTGGGAGGAGGAGTGGACTTCCTCGCCACCAATCTGAGCGTAGAAGTCGTTCAGCGCATCTGGAAGGGAGGCATCTTTGTCACAGGCAACTGATGTTGTCCTGTAGTTGGTGATGGCCTGGATGACCTGCCACATGCGCTGCGTGTCACCGCTGTCTTGGAAGTGACTGTGGATTCTCTGGGCGTGTGCGCGCTTTGCCTCTCTGATGGCCCGGGACAGTTTGGCCCTCGCTGTTCTTAGGGCTGTCTTGTCGCCTGCTCTGAAAGCAGAGTCTCGGGTCCTCAGCAGCGTGCGCAACTCCGCAGTCATCCACGGCTTCTGGCTGGAGCGTGTGGTGATGATCTTGGAGAAAGTGACATCATCAATGCACTTGCTGATGTAGCTGGTCAATGATGCTGTGTATTCCTCCAAGTTGGTAGAGTTGCCATATGCTGCAGCCTCCCTGAACATGTGCCAGTCAGCACACTCAAAACAGTCCTGAAGAGCAGAGATGGTTCCTGCTGGCCAGGTTTTAACCTCCTTCGGAAGCAGTTTTGTGCGTCTGATGAGCGGTCTGTATGCTGGAATTAGCATAACAGAGATGTGGTCTGAGTAGCCGAGGTGGTGGCGGGGCTCTGCCTAGTACGCCCCTGGGATGTTTGTATAAACAAGCGTGTTCACCCCTCTCGTTACAAAGTCCACATACTGATGGAATTTAGGGAGCACTGTCTTGATTCGCATGGTTGAAATCTCCGGCAACAATAAACAGTCCGTCAGAGTGAGCGTTCTGCAGTTCGCTCATAGCCCCAAACAGTTCACAGAGCACTTCCTTAGCGTTAGCGCTGGGGGGAATGTAAACTCCGGTTATGATAACAGTGGTGAATTCCCATGGTAAATAAAAAGATCTGTATTTAACAGTCACAAGCTCCACCATTGATGAGCAGTAGCTAGAGACTAGCATAGTTCTTGCACCATTCCGTGTTGATGTAAACACACAAGCCACCGCCGCGAGTCTTACCGCACAGAGCTGCATTTCTGTCGGCACGAAACGAGGCGAGCCCATCTAGCTGAATGGCAACATCCGGAACTCTGTCGCTGAGCCACGTCTCCGTGAAAACTAAGACGCAGCAGTCTCTAAACTCACATTGCATAGCCTGCTGGAGTCGGATGAAGTCCAGTTTATTGTCCAGGGAGCATACATTTGAGAGCAGGATAGATGGGAGAGCCGGCCGGCTAGGGTTTGTTTTTATCCTAGCATGGATCCCCGCCCTCTTACCACTCTTCCGCTTCCTCGCACACAGCTTACGACATCCTCTCCCCCAGCCACCGGCATCGGGCAACGCCAAGGACTGGAGGCCTGGTCTCCGCAGCAAGCCGAGTTCGCGTAGCGCATCCTGCAGGTCATCATGCAGCTTGGTTGTTGCATGAATCCTATATTTGAGCAGTGTCTGGCAATGGTAGACACGAACACCGGTTGCTCAATGTCCAAGTGCCGCAAAAGTCAGGTTATTTAATAAAAATAGCCCCATTTTGGATCCGGAGCGGCTGCTGCATGCTACCGCGCCGCCATCTTGGATCTATCTAATCTAATATTGTGAATCACAATATTAAAAACTTTGATTTTAAGAACAAAAAGTATTTGAAATTCAGACAGAAATACAAAGGTCCAAGACTGTGCACTTAGCCTCTTTAAAATAAGAGAATGAACTACAATCCCATTCAGTATTGTGAATGGCATAATCAAAATAAAAATGCTGGAAAAATGTTAAGCTATTAATTTATTGCTGATAAGTATAGAATCAATATATTTTTAATTTATTGCAAAACATTCAGATATACAATTATTATCGCATTTTAAGAGCGTAGGGAAACCTACTCGGTTCCATCATTTGCAGTGCATCATGGAAGTGGTCAGTCACTGCTGGGCTCCTTTCCTGCGGTTTGTTTCCCATGATTCTCAGATTTGTGGATCTTCTCTGCTAGATCATAGGGAGTGTAGTTTTTTATCAAAAATTTTGCTATTAGCACCATTTAAAAAAAAGTTTAAATAACACAGATTGATTGATGGCTTCAGCAGAAGCCCATTCCATCTATTAAAAACTTTGGAACTTGCAGCAAGTCTGTTTTTAAAAGTTTAAAAGTTATCATTAATAAGCAATTAAGAATAAAAAAGAATTATTTTTTTAATTTTGAAACAGAACTGTTGCACTTTATAGAAAGCAGAATATAGAGAAAGGTTGGGCTCTTTGGGCTTTGGCCAGTAAGCAACATCACAGCAATGCCCTGGCACTAATTTTGAACGCTAACATCATGGCACCAATGCAGTTTTGCACAGGCAATCACCACTTACATTTTCTTCAGAAAATTTTAAAATCTAGTTTGAATTCTATTGCTGAATATCTGTAGAATTAAATTTGAATTTAACCAAATAAATAAGATACCAGAGAGAGACAATAAGCCAAACTAACTATAAAAGTGGCCACATTTTGTAATATCATAGTTTAAATACAAGCACAAAAGCATTGTCAGAACTTTGTGGCTGTAGTTTCTTATTTTCCTTTCATTACTACAGAAATAAGAAGGTCTAGAAGGGTGGGGAGATGGCAGTAGTTCTGTTGGAAAACAGCCCCAGCTACTGTGAGCGAAATTAAATCCAGTCTCTGCTGATAAACATACATAGTGTATGCTGCTACCAATTTGAGCACATGTGCAGAGCTAAATATATATAGTTTATCTTCAAACAGGTACACCACAGTGTATGTGTGTGCAGCAAAAGTAACAGGATGATAAAACAATCCTGGGAAATTTTATTTTCTTTTAATAACCTAGCCGCTATTTTCCTAGCTTGAGGGAGAGACGAGGGTTACAATGATCTTAGGGAGGCTGGCAGCATCTGCAGTCAATAATTTAAAAATGGCAGGGAGCAAAAGAGACGCAACTCTGTGATCAGTGCTATTCTTAGGGGGCACATCCATAACCTAATGCACAAACACTCACTCACACACACACACACAGACACACACACACACATACACACACACACACACACACACACAGACTTCTACGACCCTGCTGAGTCCTCTACCGGTGCCTGATGGAGATCGAGCTAAAGTAGTGGTCTCAGTTACATCACAGACATTCAATACGTCAGATGAACCACTGACACAAATATCTTGCCCTTGACTGAGCTGTGAAAATTGGAAAGGAAGGAGTCAAACCAAAGGGTGGGGATGAGATCCCATGACTGGATGTGGCAAATCAAATCCATCCACACTGCAAAAAACAGTATTTTGTCTTGTTTTTCAGTATATATGTCTTGTAATTAAGTATCTATACATCCTTAAAACAGGATTAATTTACTTGAGAAGAAAAATTTATGTAAGATAATAAGACTTGTTTTCAGGGAAAAAACTTAATGATAGGTTTATTGTGTTAATGATATGTGATATCCATATCAGTTAATAGGAGTGACTAGAGTGTTAACGTAGTACTACTCATTTGTCCTGGATTAATTCCTGCATATATACCAATAAATAAAGAACAGTAAGTCTGCCAAACAGGCTGAGATTCAAGCAGTCACTGTGATGTATTTGGACTGGAAAGACAAGTAGAGTTCTGTGTCATCGGCATAGCAGTGGTAATAGAAACCATGTGCCTGAATGATGGGTCCTATTGATGTTTTGAATACAGAGAAGAAAAGTGGCCCAAGCACTGAGCCCTGTTGTATAACGTTAATTGCAACATATACTATTTTTTTTTTTATTAAAATTTGTACATGTTGACGTATGTTATTGCATTATTATCTAACATGAACTAATAATGAGCAATGTTTTCATAAATTAACGTTAAACCAAGATGTACACTATAAATGCTGTTAACACTATATATACACTGGTGGCCAAAAGTTTTGAATAATGTACAGATTTTGCTCTTATAGAAAGAAATTGGTACTTTTAATCACCAAAGTGGCATTCAACAGATCACAATGTATAGTCAGGGCATTACTAATGTGAAAAATTACTATTACAATAAATAAATATATATATTTTAAATCAGAACTTCTTAAAGTGTTCTCATCAAAAAATCCTCCATGTGAAGCAATGACTGCTTTGCAGATCCTTGGCATTCAAGTCAGTGTGTCCAAATACTCAGGTGACATTACACCCCCAATGAACCCACAACAGCTCAATGGGGTTAAGATCCATAACACTCTTTTCCAATTATCTGTTGTCCAATGTCTGTGATTATTTGCCCACTCTAACCTTTTTTTTTTTTTTTTTTTTTTTCTGTTTCAAAAGAGGCTTTTTCTTTGCAATTCTTCCCAGAAGGCCTGCACCCTTTGAGATCAGTTGTGATCAGGTTGGTGAATTTAAGTACCAATTTACTTCCGAATCAGCAAAATCTGTACATTATTCCAAACTTTTGGCTGCCAGTGTGTGTATTTTTAAATATATATATATATATATATATATATATATATATATATATATATACTGTGATTCTAGTAGTGCATACATTATACACTTCGGCTTTAAAACAAGAAAAAGAAATACAATTTGCCAGTTTGGTAAGAAAAATAAAAAGGATAGGGTTCAGGATATATTCTCTTAAAGAAAAAGAAGTCTTGGTCTAATGTAATTTTGCTTAAAATTAAATAACATTTAAAATTACAGTATAGTTATCATGTTTTGAGGATGTTAAAATATTTTACGATTGATTAAGAATATGCTTTTTAAGGGTGTATTCATGACTTCTCGCAGGTATACCAACTGGGTATCTGATCTGTCCAAATATCACCTCCTCTTGTGGTGTGCCTTTGCAAAGCAAGTGTTTGCTGGCATCGTGCCCATTCCAAGAGACTGGCACAAGATGACAGAGACCTCACTTGCAGTCACCTACCACAGCTGGCAAGGATCCAATCACTATATTCACTCACGCAAGAGTATGGAGCCATGACGTCAGGAAGGGGTAATTTTGGAATGACGCACACAAGGTCTTCGGAGCCTGGCATGGAATTATTTGGGCTGCATGGGTGAGATGCCTTCCCACCATTGTACTCTACTGAAATGGAAGTTATTTTGGGAGTAGTGCGTGCTATATAAGGCCAACAGGACTATTGGAGAGAGACTCCACTGGGGTGAAAGAGAACACATTCCATTTTATCTGAGAGTCTGTCTACCCCTGCTGACTTGGAAGAGGGAAAGTGTGTCTGAGAGTGGAAGATGAGGTTATGGTAACTCACAGTAAGACTTCTGGCTGCAATACAAAGCTAATTATAACAGAACAACACAGGAAATGGGGTCTATAAAAAGTACACACTACAGGTAATATGCTTTAAAAAACATGGCAAAAATAAGGGCTTTTTAAGAAATAAAAAATCAGAGGTGGGTGGTAATGTACTACATTTACTCTGTTAAATGTTCTTGAGTAACTTTTGGGGGGGGGGGGGATACTCTTAGAGTAGGTGTAAAAATGTGTACTTTTTACTGTCACTCAAGTAAATTTTTAATGAAAAAAAAAAAACTTTTACTTTGTTACAATGGACAGCATTCCTGTCATTACATTACTGGGTTTAATTCTAAATAATGTGTCATTTATTGAGAGATTATTTAATGGGACGTCTACAACCGTGGAAGTTCAGCTGCGTGCGGTCACAGACTGTCACTCAAGCCATCACAGTCCATCTACACTTTCACATTCTGGTGTACAACATTCAGCCACCTTCTGGTTGGGGCAGGTCAAAGGTGGAGATTGTTGGTTAAAAAGGACTTAATTATTGATCAGTTTCTCACCCACACCTATCACATTGCTTCAGAAGATATGGATTTAACCACTGAAGTCAGATGAATAACTTTTATGCTTCATTGATGTCATTCAATGAACCAAAGATCTGGTCACCATTTGCTTGTATTGTGTGGACCTACAAAGCTGAGATAATCTTCTAAAAATCTTAATTTAAGTTCTGCAGAAGAAAGAAAGTCATACACATCTGGGAAGGCAAGGTCCATCACAGCTGCAGCATCAAGCTCCTCATAGTGAAACATTTTCTTTGCTCCGCACAGTGAAAATATACGTTTTTTCATGCAATGCCTTCATTTAACACCAAGACAAGTTGATATTTCAAGATTAAAATTTCAGCTTCAACTTAAGGCAGCACGTCGAGGTAAGTTGTGGCTAATGCTAACGTGGGCTTTTCTGTGTAATGTGATGGTCATTTTCAGGGTGATTCTGTAACTGGGTTCTTATAAAAATCAGTTTTTAAGTGTACATTATTAAATTAGTGCAGCAATATATCAGTGTGCTTTTTCTCGTGTCCCACATGTCATGAGCAGTATTTTGTTTTGTACAGTACTTTGTTTTTCCTCTCTATGTTATTAAATTATTTTAATCAAGTAATGATTTTTCAAAATATAATCCAATACATTCAGCATGAAATAAAACATTGCAGAAGTGAAGGAAACAGTAAACTCCCAGCTCGTACGTCTTTCCTGCTGTGGATTATGGACAGTTAACCGTTGTCGAAATTAGAGTGCATTGTGGGTAAGAATGAGTGAACAAAAGAAGGGTATGAGTGGCTCACTCAGAATTCAGACACTCCTATAAAATGGCAGACACATGAAATAGTGTACTATATAATGGATAGGGGGTGGTTTCAGACACAGTGAGTGTTCTGCGACATACTCTGCATTTAGAGAGCAGCAGTACTGCTGTACATAAATAATTATCTAAATTCTTTCGACACTGAAAACTGTAACTACACTGAAATAAGAATCCACGCAGGACTTTAAAAGCTATGAAATAGCTAAATGTAGGCATTAATAAAGCATGGTCTTGCTTTGATTTATATTTCAGCATTATATATCCCTGTAGGACATTTTCACGTTTTCATTATAAAAATTACTAGAAAATCTTAATTTATGTTCTGCAGAAGAAATTAAGTTATGCACATCTGGGATGGCATGAGGGTGAGTAAATGATGAGAGATATTAAAATTTTTGGGTGAACTATCCCTTTAAAGTGATAGCTCAGCCATAATTTAATATTCTGTCATCATTTCCCTACCCTCATGTTGTTCCAAACCTGTATGACCTTCTGTATTCTGTGGAACGCAAAAGATGTTAGACAGAATGTTAGAGACTTCCAGTCTCCGTCACCATTCACTTTCAAAATATTTAGAGAAAAAAACATTCACTGATAGTAACTAGTGACTCAGGCGAATGTGTTGCATGGAAGAAAGTAAGTCATATGGGTTTGGAACAACATGATGGTGAATGATGACAGAATTTCTATTAATAATAATAATAATTCTGTAATACATGTTAAATATATATTATGTAATGGAATATACAGTAGGGGAGTTAACGTCTATAATGTCATTTGTGAAAGTTACGAGTTACTCACTACTTCAGTACTCTTTTAATTGGATACATTCTTAGTCTTACTCAAGTAATTATTTATGTTACTACTTTTACTTCTACTTGAGTCATTCTTTTTTAAAGTAATTGTACTTTTACTTGAGTACAGTTTTTTGCTAATGTACCCACCTCTGCTAAAAATACACCCTTCTATTTCTATCCATTACTAGCACAGCAGGATGAACTGATCTAGTTTTCTGTTTTAATAATAATGAAGTATGTATAGTGTGTGCATTGTGAAAATGGAATACCCAGATGACCTACTGGCATACATTTGCCAAAATACAGTATAACATAGGGCACACCTTGCAAAATGTGGTATCCCAAAATATGATGCACGAGACTTTGTATCATTAATGAATGATTAATGTGTAATTAATGTGTAATTAATGAACCAGAAGTAATATCAGCTTTTAGAATATGTTTCTTGGCTCACTAATATGATCATACTGCTTAAAGTGAGGACATTTTTTTTACACAAAATTGGATTAAGAATGCAAAATAACTGGATGACACGAGGTCATTTAAAATACTACAATTTGTAAATATTAAATGTTGCATACATTGTATACATCATTTATATGGAAAATGTACATACAGCATTGTATGCAGTAAGCAGTACAGTAGTATTTTCTGAACATAGCCTTCTTAAGAATAACTACACTTACAGCATGCATAACTAAAAAGGAAACGCATAACAGTAGTCCTTTATTTGTACCCCACTTAAAAATGTAAATGATGTCATTATTTACTTAACCTCGGGTTGTTCCAAACCCCCAAGACTTTCTTTATTCAGTTAAAAACAAATGGAGATGTTAAGCAGAATTACAGCCTCAGTCACCATTCTCATTCTTATATTATAAAAGATGCAACGAAAGTGATTGGTGACTGAGGCCAGCACTCTGCCCAACATCTCTTTTAGTGTTCCAAGAAAGAAATTCAGACAGGTTTGGAACATCATGGGGTTGAGAAAGTAATGGCAGAATTTTAATTTTGAGTGAATGTAAAACAGTTCAGGCTCACGGGCAAGGAAGAGGCGAGGGACCGCCTTGACATAGAAATGATAGTTTTAATGGAAAACTCAAAAGACAAACACATAGGACGAGGGACATGTCCGTAAGGATCTCTCTCTCTCGCACCGCCCTCTGCAGTCGGCCTTTATCCCTCTCGGTGGCTTGATTAGCCTAATACGGGACCGGGCGTGTTGAGTCACGACCCGGCCCCGCCCTCCACCGTGCCGCAGTGAACTATCCCTTTAATTATCTCTAAATGTTCATAGTGATCGAATACAGCTTGTGTATCATGGTCGAATAAACTCATATACACACTGGAGAACTGATCATGTGAGTGATCGTATAAAATCATGGTTTACGTAGCTCATATCTATGTCTCTGGTTCCGCCAGCTTCCACCTTTCTAGGTATCTGATTGAAGCACTTTGTGAGAAGGTTGCTTCTTTCATTTCCACGGCTCTTTGTAAAGTGATCCCATCATTCCTCTAAGTGAAGCTGAAATGGTGGCTAGAACCTGCACATGTGTAATACCAGCTGCAGTCTTTTAAAAATCCTTGCATTTCTGGCATATACTGTAGAGTTTTGGCACATAGCCTGGTATCTAGTCAAGGAGTAGGATTATACCAATCACTGTGATCTTCAGGAACTCTAATCTGTATAACAATCACAGTTCTTGGAAAGCCTTGCAGCATTGAGAGAGTTTAAGCATTCATTTTTAATTCTAAAACCATTTGATTTAAGGAAACTCAAGTGAATAGTGTGCTTAAAGGTGAATTATGTCATTTCTGCGCCAATAGTGGCACCACACATTTAATAAACAGACAGTCTCACCCCTAAACTAACATTGCTTGAGCCAGTGTTGCTAGGTCAGATTGGTCAGGATGCTCAAACTAACAGAGCAATGTTTTGTCAGCACCACAGTGTCACAGTATTAACAATTTTGGGGAAATCAACAAGAAAATGCTGTACTTAAATTTGTCTCTACATATTAAGTTGGGATAGGAAATGTATTTTAAGAAAATTACACAAATTACCTGTAGAGTCAACATAGAAATAACCCCTTATTACTTTCTTAATACAAGTTCATGTTCTTTTTGTGCGCTATACATCAGTGCATGTAATTCAAAAAAGAAATATATGTAAGTCTTCGTAATCTTTCATCAAAATGTAATAACTTCCTGTGAAACGCAATTCCATTTCATTTGATGTCACCAAGGCCTCTAAAGTTTCAACCAATTGGTCCCGGCTGTGTTTCAGGAAGAGAGTAGTCCTCCACAATTTACAGCAAACTCTGGTATGGAACGGCCACTTTTCATGACCCAATCAATTCCTGATAGAATCAAGACCCAATTTTATTTCTTCATTGAATATCCTGTTTCACTTGGAAATAAGCCATATTATGTATGTAAAATTGTTTGTGAATGTTGTTTTGTGCTAAATTAATAAAATGGATTCAATGACTACATCTCTGGAGAATGATTCGGATGCATAAGAGTCGTGATTTAGAAAATTAAAGCATATTTTCACAAAAAACATAAAACAGATTTAAATGAGGCACACCTTGCTAATCAGCCAATATGCAATAATTAGCTCCCACTAGATGTCATGACTGAGCACAGAGGGAACACAAGAACGGTTTGGGAGTAATAGTACAGTGTGTGTGTGTGTGTGTGTGTGTGTGTGTGTGTGTGTGTGTGTGTGTGTGTGTGTGTGTGTGTTTTTGCTTGTGGTACAGCTGTGAATCATTTCTGTAACACATTGTTATTCTGCAATCAGCATCCTCAGATCCTGAATAGTAATAATGTAATGAAAGTGAGAAAAAAACATCTCAAACCAGTGAATGTCAAAGGTTTAGCTGGGGAAAAGCCACATTACACCACATGTACAACTCTGCTAAAATCGCGGCCAAATGCAGACTACTTACAGGAGCAATGAGGAGGGTAATGACAAAGTAATTTTGTATAATTTCGCCTGACTCCTTCACCGTTCTGTCTGATTGTGTGAGAGCCTTCTGCATCATTACAGTAACATCTGCAGTGACTAACCGGGTGTACATCACAGATAAACAGAAAGGAAAAGAGGGAGGAAGTGGAAAAGAAGAAGAGTGGGGTCTAGTGGAGGGAGAGAAAAAAAACATGCAGTAGGGATTTGAGACAAGCTAACATACCTGCTCAATGTAAACATTGCCTCCTGGTGTCTGTGAATGGTATTAAGCAAAGAAAGACTTAAAAGTACTTAAAGGTGAAGTGTGTAATTTCTGCAGCACTAGTGTCACCAAATGGAATTGCAAAAATAAGGATTATTTGCAAAGCTGTTTCTGAACACTTGCCCTGACTTCTATTGGTTAGCCAAAATAGTCCCATTCCGAACTCTTGGTTGAGCTAATGTTGCCATGTTGGGCTGGTTGGGATGCTAAAAAAAACAGAGCAATGTTTTTATAGTGTCACAGAGCCACCATTTTACACTTTTCAATCAACCAAGTAATGGATGACCAGGCAGAAATTAGTGACTGACAGCCTCAGTCACCATTCACTTTCATTGTATGGCAAAAAGATGCAAGGAAATTGAATGGTGACTGAGGTTGTCATTCTGAACATTCTGCCCAACACCTCCTTTGTTGTTCCAAAGATGGAAGAAAGTCATAGAGATTTGGAACAACATGAGGATGAGTAAATGATGAGAGAATTTTCTTTTTTGGGTGAACTATCCCTTAATTAAAATTCTCTCATCATTTACTCACCCTCATGTTGTTCCAAATATCTATGACTTTCTTACTTTTGCAGAACTTAAATGAAGATTTTTAGAAGACCAGAACTCTGAAGGTCTAAAAATTACATTAATGAAGAATTAAAGTAATTAATCTGACTTCAATTGTTAAATCCATATCTTCTGAATCAATATGATAGTGAGAAATTGATCAATATTTAAGTCCCTTTTAACCATCAATCGCCACCAATGACCTGCCCCAACAAGAAGGTGGCTGAATGTGAAAGTCACTTCTACACCAGAATATGAAAGTGAAAGTGTAGATTTAAAATATAAAAAAGACTTAAATATTCATCTGTTTCTCACCCACAACTATCATATCACTTCAGAAGACATGGATTTAACCACTGGAGTCTTATGTATTACTTTTATACTGCCTTTTTGTTCTTCAAAGTTCTGGTCATATTTCACTTGCATCATTTGCATTTTCTTTAAAGGTCTTCATTTGTGCTGTGCAGAAGACGTCATACACATCTAGGATGGCATGAGGATGAGTAAATAATGAGAGAATTTTAATTTCTGGGTGCACTATCCCATTAAGCTGGAATAGGAGTAAGAATTTTAACATTAAGAAAATACAGACTTCCCTTTTTAAACGAAACAGTCTTAGCCATCTCCCATTAACATACAAGTCAGCTGCCCCTCCCAGTTGCACAAAATGTTAAATACTAAATGGATAAGCTAGTTCCACACAATCGCTGACTTGGTGCCTCGAGGGATGATGAGTCAGTAAATTTCAGCGGCATAAACAAACAAAACCCCATTAACGGCCATGGCATGTCATTTGACTGGCTTTGTCTTAATCCAATTGGAAAAGATTTGATTGGCCAAATTCATTATCATTTCATCTGCGCCGTTGCATGAGCGGATAAATGCTTAGTCGTGCTGTTTGTGGTCATGCATGAAAACACGGTTATCCAAATTTGGCATCAGTGCATTAAGAGTAATGCTGATTTTTTAGTTTCCAAAAAGCAATTGCCATTGTCTCTTTCCGTTGTTATGTGCAGATAAGGAAAAGGCACCGGAGTCAATAATACAAAGATGGAAAAAACACAGAAGTTATAAACACACATTTATGCTTGCTTAGTTTGGTTTTCATTTATTTTATTTTTTTATACATTACTATGCACATACACCACAGCCTAACCTCTCTGCAATGCATATTTCTCTGTGGGCAAGAAAATAAGTCTTGTGGCTGTACTTCTATTTGTCTTCTGGTCCATGTCTATACATTAAACAAGCAGGGTAGTGAATGGACACTTGAAATGGACTGACTCTCTGGCCTTCTTCATTCTGCAGTCTATGCCGAGCGTGAACACCTCATATAACTCTGCACACACGCAATCAAGGCGCAAGCCATGGGAGAATAGGCTTGTGTTGAAAATGTTCTGCTTCCTGTGAATTTCTGGCCAGAACCCAGTGGTTACACAAGCTCAGTAATTTGTCTGTTTCTTCCCCCCAAACACGTTGGAACAGGTGCCCGTGAAATTAAAGTTGGTTTGCTCAGATTTCAAGTGGTAGATGCAAGAAAAGAGTCTGAAACTCGCAGTCACTGTGGAAAAGGCAAAGAGAGAATGAGCAGGTCAGCAATGTCAATACATGAAACAACTTGAGCTGTTTATGCCTGCCAGACTTGTTTCTAGGACACACATCCTTCTCTACTTTTAATGAAACTTTTTTGTCAACATAGGATTGTAGCGAAGTCTGAAACTTTTGACACTCCCTGGACCAATGGCTTAATACAAGGGGGACCAATCCAAGCAAAATTATCAAGGAGTTTTTGGATCCGGAGCTTTGGATGCATTGAAATATAATTTGTGTGACTAGACCTTATGCAACCACCCGACCGGACACCCGACAACACCAATTCCAAAAAAGTCAGTATTAAAAATGCTAATAAAAAACAATTAGTGATTTGTAAATTATATTAATCTTATGCTATATTAAAAGCACTACAACTAAACATTATATGATGTTTTACCATGTGAATTTCATTGGTTTTTATTAGTTTTTTTTATGTGCAGTAATTTCAGACAATTGTAATACACTCCAAAACTCTTTTTGTTTTACCACTGTAAAACATCACCATTTCATCTAATAACACTCATTAAGCATTTAGGCTCAGAAGACACACATTTGTTACGTTTAAAAAGTGGAATTTTCCCCCATTCATCCATTAAGTTGGTCTTAAGCTGCACAAAATTATGGGGTCTGGCTTGCCTTATTGTGCGCTTCATTGCTTATTTGACCAGTATGTGGTTTGAAGTTGTCCTGCTGAAAATTCCAGGACGTCCCTGGAAAAGACACCGCTGGATGGTACTATATGCTGCTCCAAAATTTGTACATATCTTAAATAAATTTTGTACATGTCTGCATTAATGCTACCCTCACTGATATGCGCGTTACACATGCCATGGGCACTGACATACCCCTGGCCCATAAAGACACTAGCTTTTGGACCTGATGCTGATAACAGCTTGGATGGTCCTTCTCCTTTTTGGCCCAGAGAATATGATAGCTGTGTTTTCCAAAAACTATTTTAAATATGGACTCATCGGACCAAAAAGCACAGTTATACTGTTCTACTTTCCATCTAAGATGAGACCAAGCCCAGAGAAGTCGACAGCGCTTCTGGACAGTGTTGATGTATGGCTTCTGCTTTGCATATTCAAGTCTTAACTTGCATCTGTGGATGCTGCGGCGAATGGTGTTGACTAACAAAGGTTTACTAAAGTAATCCTAAGCCCATGTTCATGATATCTATTACAGATGAATTATGTTTATTAAGACAGTGACGTCTGAGGGATCAGAGATCATGCATATTCAGTAGTTTTCGTCTTGCCCTTTACGCACCAATATTTTACCATATTCCTTTATTCTTTTAACTATATTGTGCCCTGTAGAGGGTGAAATGCCCAAAATCTTTCCAATTTGTCTTTGGGGAACATTGTTCTCAAAGTGCTGGATTATTTGCTGAAGCATGCATTGGCAAATTGACAAGTCTCAAATGATCCTTGCTCTAGGGCTAGGCTGTTTTTGGATTCTCCTTATATACTATGGCACAATTTCCTCACCTGTTTAACATCACCTTGTTATTTTAACTCGTCAAATTGTTATTAGTCTTAAATTGCCCATCTCAACTTTTTTTGAAGCATGTTGCAATCATCAGATTTGAAATTACTGTACATTTAAAAAAAAAAAAAAACAATGAAATAACAAGATAAAACATAATATAATGTTTAGTTGTAGTGCTTTCAATATAGCAAAGGGTGAATACAATTTTTCAAATCAGTCCTTTTTGTTTTTATTAGCATTTTTCATACTGTCCCAACTTTTTCAGAATTGCTGTTGCATATGATTCTCGTCCCATGCAACAAATACAATCCATTGCAAACAAACTGACAGTTTGATTGACATCACGATTCTAGGAGGGAACAAGGCCCCATAGTCTCGAATGTACAAACATACAATGTAATTGGCCAAAACATCATCTCTTCCATGATCTCCTCTCTCTCTTGATTTTCAAATTTGGGCATAAATCTACACTAAAAGTAACTAGTAAAACTAAAAGACACAGAATTGAAAAAGAAAACAACAGTATTTAACCAAACTTTTTATTTTGCACTATTAACAACACTATTCTTATTGAATGTCCTGTATTTTTGTACTTCATTAAAAATAGCTGTCTGAACCAAACAAATTCTCTGAAATTAATCAGATTTTCTAATGCTATTTGAGAGAGACAGAGAGGAATATTCTATAATAATACCAATACTTGTTGGAAACATTACATTGCCATAGAAAAGGCTACACTCTTAAAAAAAATAAAAAATAAAAAAAAAATAGAAATTTATATACTGTAATTTAGTAGCATCACTACTTTTAGTAACTGTAACACAGATCAAATTCATGGGCAAGGAAGAGGCGAGAAACCGGCTTGACATATAAACTAAAGGTTTAATGTAAAACTCAAAAGACAAACACATAAGAGGACGGACATGTCCGTAATTGAGCTCTCTCTCTCGATCGCCGTCTGCGAGTGGCCTTTATCCCTCTTGACGGCTTAATTCGCCTAATACGGGACCGGGCGTGCGTAATCACGCGCCGGTCCCGCCCTCCACCGTGCCACAGTAACCTTAACCATAACCCACAAAACTTCATGTGTTGGCTAAATAATTCTTTCAAGATAACAAATGTTCTTGATGTTGCATTATACAGTAGGTTCTTCAGATCAGTGTATTGATTCCAGGTATAAAACTAGATTCCCTCTTGGATTCTTCGAAGTATCAGGACATGGGTGGTTATCTAAAGAACCACATAACTTATAAATTAAAATAAATAAATAAAAGGTTCTCCTATGGAGTCAGGCTGCAAGACCTGTTGTAAAAAATTTGTGAAGAAACAGACAAAATATCTTGAAAACAAGGGAGAGCCTTGACAATCTCAAATAGAGTGGTCAAACCAAAGGGACACTTGCCCCAGTTTTTTCTGTCCTCAAGTCTCAGATGGAACCCATCAGTGGAGATACATCAGGCTGTGTCACGAGTGCTCAGAGCTTGGAACGTTATCAAGAGATACAGTGGCATTCTATCATGGCTGAGTTGAACGCTTATTATAGATTCTATTAAGATGGGCCCAAATTGGTCCTCTCCATCAGGTCCAGCACACCTTGTTTGTTTTAGTTCTTGACAGTGAGTTAGAAAGGCTTTATTAAGTTCTTGAGAGATAAAGAAGGAATTAAAGGCACAATGAAATAAAAGGCTATTACTATTATCACTTATTTCTTGTCAGCAAAGATGTGAGCAGGAGAGAGGACAAAAAAATGCTGAGGTACAAAAAAGTTGTTTCATGTAAGCACTTGAGCAACAAAGCAGTCTCATATGCAATAGATTATTTCCACTGAATGATGATACATTCCACCTTGATTTAGCAGGGTTAGTCTATCAAACTTTATTTTTAAATAATCTAATGAACATTAACATCTCTATATCTTTGTGTCGTATTACCCTGGCATTACTAATAGAAAACAACGAATTAGTCATGGCGATGGGGTTTCAAATGGGGTTTCTGAGGGAGTAACAGTGAATTTGGCATCATTCTCTGGCAATGGTCGCTCTTCTAACTGTCATAATCCATCGCTCCATTTCTTTTTCCCCTATTTTGTAATGTCATGAAAATTCAATGGGGACAAAAATGTATTGTTTTTCTTTTGCTTCTTGGAGCAAATGGAAATGCAACAATAATATTTTCTGTGGTTTCCCATTTAATTCTTTGTTTACCCTTCTATAGATTAGTTGCATGTTCCAAACCCAGGAATGTGAAAAGGGTCCATTTGTGCACTTGAGGATTGTTTAGGGTCAAAACTTTCCCCATTCTGGAACACATTAATTAAAAAAAAGTTCACTTTGAATTTAATTAAGTGAGTCAAAAGCATAATCATTTAAAACTCAACAAAATAAAGATCCTTCCAATATCAAGAAATCTAACCTGGATTACCGAAGGTCATGCAAAATCAAAATGAAAGTACATAATGGCATGGTTCCAAAGTGGGCCCCATCCCATGCCCTTTGACCTGATTTTTGGATATACCACTATGTAGTATGACACCACCTGTATTTCCTACTGTAATGAATGTATATTGTCTATATCTGTGGTATTTTAGAAGCAGCTCAATTATTATCTTCAAATTGTAAAAGACTATTAAACTGACATGCATGTATATGATTGAATATGTAACCTGCATGAGGTACAGCCATTATAATCATACTTTGGCAAATGGAGAGCTTTGCAGAAAATGGGTGACGCAGACTGGTGGCAATGAATTGCAGTGTAAGAGGGGGTGAGAGAGAGGGACAAATCACACACTTCTTCGGAGCTTGACAAAAGACAGCTCATTTGAATATTTATCACCAAAGGCAAGGTTCGTAAATGATCATTGGTGATTAAATCTCGAGCCAGTGTGGCGATAAGCTATGGTGATGGTAGGTGAACGGGATGTAGAGATGTAAATAAGCTCAAGGATAAGGGATATACCTAGCTCATTTCACCTGGTGTAAATTGCAGCTGCTCATCTAGACAGTCATGAACAAGCATATGATTAGCTACCAGGCAATTCCTGTGCACTTGTCACCTCAACAGAAATTACTTACTGCTGTTCCCTTTGAGCAGCTATAGTTTAGAAAATAACACGTCGGCTGCCAAAAACGAAAGTTCTCATTTCAATATGTTTTGAGCTTTGTCAAAGACAGAATATACTTCCAAATTCAACCTGAATAAAATAGTGTAACTTACTTATGGAATAGTACAAGATATAAAGAAATTAAGCTCAATTAACAGCATTTGTGGCATAATATTGTGTACCAAAAAATAATAATTTTGACTTGCCCCTCATTTTTAGGTAGTAGCTAGAAAATTGCTTAATTGGCCCATGTTAAAACAGCCC
Organism: Moxostoma hubbsi; assembly: GCA_032164185.1. Lineage (NCBI taxonomy): Eukaryota > Metazoa > Chordata > Actinopteri > Cypriniformes > Catostomidae > Moxostoma > Moxostoma hubbsi. The sequence continues at coordinate 15,810,067 of JAVLUX010000002.1, forward strand.
ACCCCAAAGTCTGTATAACATTCTGTTCCCTATCTATGGTTCAAGTCATGAATGCACATTTAATTGTTTGGCAGGTGAACATTTTTGTAATGTTACATAAAAAAGCAATTCAAATCACATGATTTGAAATATATTTCATGTCCATAACAGTATGTAATACCTGAGGTTCGGAGTTTGTTCAAATCCCTGAGCATGAGCAGTAGTTTTTGTCTTGCCAAGCACCACTAATAAGAATTCAGTGGGTACTATCAAAATATCTTTGCTGAACAACCTTGTAGGTATAGCTGCAGGAGACATGAGGTAGAGAATGTCTACATTAATTTCATGTGCTTTGAACAAGGCTTGTAGAATGAATATGGATAAATATATATATAGGAAGAGAGAAAGACAGCGAATGTGCATTCTTCCACTCTCTAAGAGCTCATGCTGTTGTTTGCATGCTGATAAAGCACTCATGTATTCTAGCACTTAGACAGGTTCAAGCAACTTTAGGGCAGATGGCAGTTTTTTTTTTTGCCGAGGCCATGAAAGAGTCTTGACTTAGTAATGGCTGCCACCCCCAATTTCACGATGAGGACAAGCAGAAGTTTTACATAAAGTGTGCTATTTTTTCAGGAAGGAAGGCCTGTCAAGTCACTAGAACAGTTTGCCTGTTGACTTTGGCATCTGCTCTGAAACATTAAGGTTAATTTAATTTGACACAAAGCCAGCAAGCTGTAAACAGTGACATTTAAAAGGGACGATAAAGGGAAATAAATTTCAATTTAATACCGGAGGCATCGTTTTTGTGCTAACATTTGAGAATAAAAGTTTCTCATGCCTTTCTTAGTTGCCATCATCCAATGTACAACTTTATTTTAGGGGAACTTAACACCACAGGCCCTATTTTAAGAGTGCTAGCACTATGCTTTAAGTCATGCAAACAAAGTCAATGGGTTGTCATGAAGTTTTGGTGTTTTCATGCAAGTATGCACTAAGTTTAGGCACAAGTGGGCTTGTCGAAATTGTGCTCGTAAAGCGCTAATGTGCTGGGTCAAGTGCGATTGAATTGTGAGGTTCTTCTCCAGTTATTGAACCAATTGCATCATATTATATAGTCCATTCTGTGTCAAGCAACAACAATATAAACAAAGAAAACACATTTATAAGAAGTTGGTAGACTAAATGGACTGTGTTAAATTAATTAGAAGAATAGAAATATGGAATTGCTTTCTATTGTGCATTAAATACATCCTTGTAGAATGTCAGACATATTTCTGACAGTGGCATGCATGGTACATGTGGTTAAGGATTTGAATTTAGACATAGATAATGTAAGTTTTATTAATTATTGATCAAGTCTAGTATTTTTTTATTCTCTCCCCTTTTTCCCCCAATTTGGAATTACCCATTCCCAAATGCGCTCTAAGCCATCGTGGTGGTGTAATGACTCACCTCAATCCAGGTGGCGGAGGACGAAACTCAGTTGCCTCTATGTCTGAGACGTCCAATCTGTGTATTTTATCACATGGCTTGTTGAGCGCGTTATCGCGGAGACCTAACGCATGTGCAGGCTTCGTGCTATTATCTGTGGCATCCACGCACAACTCATCATGTGCTCCACTGAGAGCGAGATCATAGCCACACATCATAGTGACAATGAGGAGGTTACCCCATGTGACTCTACCCACCCAAGCAACTGGGCCAATTTGCTTAGGATACCTGGCTGGAGTCAATCAGCATGCTCTGGATTTGAACTTGCAACTCCAGGTGTGGTAGTCAACGTCTTTGTTTGTTTGCTTTTTTTTTTTTTTTTTTGCACACACTTCTACCTGTCGATTTTGCTTTAAAAATTGTATTCATTTATTGAAACACAAACACTTAATACCAAAAATATTTCTTATTTCAAATTACACTTCAAACAAAATTCAAATATAATCAAAATAACAAAGTGATCAAAAAAACATAAAACAACCTCCCCAAATCCAAACATTTTACGCTATCCATCTTCATTCACTGGCCCCATTTACAGTGACTTAAAAATCACTATGACAACAGGTGTATTTATTACATAAATACAATTGTTTTAGAGTTTGGACATGAACTTTATAACCACCTGCTGGTGGAATCTCCAAACTACAAATGCAGAAACAGAGTTTAGACTTTGCAGTGAAAACAGAGGTGGTTTTAAAACGTCTTAGCGTAATGACCTATATCTCGGGTAATACAATACACCCACAGTTTGCATGCATATATCAGCAGATGGCCCAAACACTCTCACCCATGCCCACTTACACTGCGCTGGCACGAAAATTGTGCTAAGAATTAGTGCTCTCACGAAAATAGAGCAAACTAGTGTGATTTACAAGTGAACTACATTGTGCTTAATGGAATGCTGCAGGTTCAATTTAAGGTAAGATTTAACAACAGAATCTGTTGATTACCATTTCAACTCATCCATCTTGCTTATAGTAAAGCATATACAATGGATGTAAAGAGGGCACTGCAATAAACGTAAGTGCACAGCCTTTTATCTTGTTATAGCCACAAGAGTTTATAACATTATCCGTGTTGGCATGAAACTAGTGATAGAATCACTTACTAATCTTGCTTATACAAAGCTACAATCCAATCTTTCCACTCTTGTCAGGACCATGTAAAGCCAGTAAACTTGTTAACTCTAATAATAACCTTGAGTATACAAGAGAAGGAAATAGAATAAGATTGGTGATGAAGTTCATCCCCCTAGAACAATATTCCCACCAAAAAGGTAAAGAATCACTGATTTTACAACTTTACAGCTTAAACAATAAACATTATTTTAAACCCTCAATAACATTATTTAGGTTAATTCTATTCTAATTGTGTTAACTTTTTATATTTTTAACTGAGGATTCAAGTTATCACCAGTGGAAATCAAATCACAAATGCTGTTGATAGAACTGAACTCGTATGAGCCCGAATATTCCTTTAAAAGGTTAGCTCACACCATTTTTTTTTTTAATTCTGTCATCATTTACTCAACGTTATTTTGTTCCAAACCCATATGACATTATTCCATGGAACCAGAGTTGGAGTCTTGATTTTGTAGTCCCTCTTGAGACCATATAAACGTGGTCTTGGTCTGGATCTTGTTACTCATTGTCTTGGTCTGGATCGCGTTACTCATTGTCTTGGTCTGGGTCTCGGCCTATGGTCTTAGTCAAGATCACAGTGTATACAAGTGCACTAAATGCAATAATTATTTCAACCACTAATTGATGTGGCATCTTCACCATTACTGTGAATTTGTAAGAACTTCATACAAGCTTCAGCAAGCACTATCTCTCTCATCACATAAATGTAAAAGCAATAACTATGGTCTAACAACACAAAGCAATTATTAGTGATTTATGTTTATAACTGCCATTTAGAGGCTATGACTTTATTTGCGGTAGCTGCTGGACTCAATTCTTACATTGTGGGAGTAGCCAGTATTCTTAAGGCGGTTGCACATGAACGAGATGCGTCACGGCGCATCGCGGCAAGGACATGACACAGGTATCAAACAGGGCACGTTGATGCGGTTCAGGTGGCAGACAGTACACAAAAGTTACCAAGGTTTTTCCCCTTCTTCAAGAATGAGCAACACTAGATTAAATAATCTATGTCCTTTTGATAATGATCTGGGTTGAATTTATTGCAAAATATACGAGTTGCAATCCGTGGCACGGTAGAAAAATTTGAGCAGCCTCCGGAATCGTAGCTGCCGCCGACAATAGTGGCGGCAGTGTGCATAGATTCATAGAAAACAGTCATTTCTAATTTTAGAATGCGCCATGTCATCCACCAGACACGTCCGGTGTGCAACCCCCTTTACAAGTTGTTGGAAGGAGTAGGGCTGCACGATTATGTCTAAATTAATAATTGAAGATTATTTCCCTTAATACTGTAATCTCTATTAATAATACTGATTAATATACATTTATTGCATGCCGTATTATGTATGTAGCTACACATCCCAAACAAACTGAGAACTGTGTTCCTGAATTAGTTTATTGCTGTTCTATGCATCAATACATCAAGACTTCACATTGTTTCTCTTAGCAGCATGAAAAACAACTGTTATTCAAGTTGTGATTAAATTATACACATAAAGTGAGCAACGAACACTCCCTGTATAATCACCACTGGTGTGTTTTAAGTGAAGGTAAGAGAATGCTTTCAATTAATACCTATGGAAGTCAAGTGCCACACAAGCGAGGTGCATTGTGGGATTGACAGCATTGTGGAAAAAGCATTGAGGGTGGTTGAGAGCATCAAGAAGTTGAAATTCTCGGCTTTATTCAAATGAGGAAAGAAAAACAGCTAGCGGCAGCCAATCATATTGAGCTGGAAGCAGTGACACCTGTCACAAGCGCTTAAAATATGCCTTTAATGCTGGATTTTCTGCTGGATTCAATGCTTTAGTCACATCATGTATATTTCTGACTTCAAACAGACTTCAAATGATGATTGCACACATTTATTGTGGCAATACTTTGGTTGGGTAAGCAAAAGTGTCATAAATCAGCAATGTTTGTGAATTGTGGGCATTCAAAGTGTAATCACACCTGAACACTCACCAACAACTTTATTAGATACACTTGTACACCTACTTATTCATGCAATTATCTAATCAGCCAATTATGGCAGCAGTCCGATGCATAAATAATCACGCAGATGCGGGTCTGGAGCTTCATTTAATGTTCACCATCAACCATCAGAATGGGGAAAAATTTGATCTCAGTTATTTCGACCATGGCATGATTGTTGGTGCCAGACAGGCTGGTTTGAGTATTTCTGTAACTGCTTATCTCCTGGGATTTTCACACACAACAGTCGCTAGAGTTTACTCAGAATGGTGCCAAATAACATCCAGTGAGTGGCAGTTCTGTGGACGGAAACATCTTGTTGATGAGGGTGGTCAATGGAGAATGGTCAGACTGGTTTGAGCTGACAGAAAGGCTACTGCAACTCGGATAACTATTCTGTACTATTATAGTGTGCAAAATAGCATTTCAGAATGCACAACAAGTCAAACTTTGAGGCGGATGTGCTATAACAGCAGAAGACCATGTTGGGTTCCACTTCTGTCAGCCATGAACAGAAAACTGAGGCTGCAGTTAGCCTGCCATCTACATGTTGCAGCAGAAATCAAGATATGTCAGACCAGGCAATGTTGTTTCAATCGTCTCCCATTCAGTATCGGTGAGCTTGTGCCCACTGCAGCCTCAGTTTCCTGTTCTAAGCTGACAGTAGTGGTACCCGGGGGGGTCTTCTACTGCTGTAGCCCATCCGCCTCAATGTTCGATGTGTTGCATGTTCAGAAATACCTTTCTGCATAGCACTGCTGTAATGTGTGGTTATTTGGGATACTGTCACCTTCCTGTCAGCTTGGAACAGTCTGGCCATTCTCCTCTGACCTCTAACATTAACAAGCCATTTTCACCAACAGATCTGCCGCTCGCTGAATGTTTTTGGCACCATTCTGAGTAAACTCTCGAAACTGTTTTGCATGAAAATACCAGAAGATCAGCAGTTACATAAATACTCAAACCAGCCCTTATGGCAACAAAAATCATGCCATGGTCAAAATCACTGAAATCATTTTTACCCCATTCTGATGGTTATTTTGAACATTAACTGAAGCTCCCAGCTGATTAGATAATCGCATGAATAAGTAGGTGTACAGGTGTACCTTAGAAAGTGGTCGGTGAGTGTATAAGATGATATTATTTATAGTATTCTGAAAACGATGATATACAAAATGCACTGGCTTTGCATATAACAAACACACCCCAAAGTGGTAGCTGTCTAGCCTGTTGAGCGAGTTTTTCCATGCCAGTGGTGGCATAAACACCTCTGACTGGCCGTTGCATTCATGCTCTCAACAGTAATGTCTGTGATTTTGAAAAATAAACATTGTTATCTTGTTATATTAATAATGCATATGAAACACAATTATTTAATCAAGTTTATTTATTTTACTATTTTTATTTACACTTTTATTAATTTTCTTCGGGGAAACCTGAAATGAAAAGTGTTACATTTTGATTGTCGACTTGTTCCATGTTCAATTAAGTAAAATAAATGAAAAGGTGTTAATCTATTAAACATAACTGTTGAATATTATAAATGATTGCTGCAAAAAATTCAGCATCTTGATTCATTAAAACGTACTGCCTGGTTCTTGGACTGACAGGTATGGGTCTTTGTCTTGGGGATAGGTCTTGGTCTAGATCTGGGTCTTGAAGGATCTAGTCTTGGTCTGGATCTAAAAGGGTCTAGTCTTGGTCTGGGTCTTGGAGGGTCTGCTCTTGACTACACCTCTGCATGGAACAAAAGAAGAGAAATTCTGAAGAATGTATGTAGTGCAATGGTAGTAAATGGTGTAGAGTATTAAATATATAATTTAGAGATGTGGACAGGGTCAGTTAAAATGGGTATTTTGCTCGCATTTTACCACCATTATATGTAGAGTAATTTGCACGCATGCTAAATTTAGGTGGGAATTTTGGGTCTTGAAATATGTGTGCTATGAACTAAATTAAACTGTCCTTATTAGGTAATGAAATGTATAACGGAATTAGTTGCATTTGACAACCATTATAAATTAGATAAATAACAAATAACTAGATTACATGTCTTAATAGATTCTCCACCATTGAAATCATAATACAACGTCTTGTTGTATCAGCTCACAATTTCTACTGTAAGGAATTAGCTTTAATAATTGAATTATGATTAATTCACTTATTGGAGTGATATTATTCTTATGGTTTATTGAAAATAATATCACATGTATTTAAGTACAGCTTTAAAGCGAAATCTTTCAGAAACAGGGGTGAGATTATTTATCAAAATATACCACAGTCAAGTCGTCTTTGAACACAAACTTTATTACTATTCTAAACATAAATCTAATCTAACACATATATACATGAGACAGGTTGGTGAAAAGTGACAGAATGTGAAATTACTGATCAGTAATGAAAATGAACATTACGGAGTCTGTTGACAATACCTTAAGAACCATTTATCCTTCTTTGAGTCTACATCGATTTGCTATCGGATTACCCAAATTATTTAATTAATACACCAGCACTTTGAGCACAATATTGGAGATGTACTTGCTTGTCTTTGTGATGTTTCCTTGCATTCTTTGTGTGGCTTGGTTCTTGGTCGAAAGTTTGTTCCATTGATGTTTTAACTTCTGTATGGTCAAAGTTTATTGTCTGTATGAATTAGGTTAACTGTGAAGTGAGGCCTTCTCACTCCTTCTCAGGATGTCAAGTCCCGAGCTCCCTTGGTGTCCTGCGCCAGTCAGAAGTGACTTTTCAGAGTCACATGGTCAACTGGGCTGTCCTTTGTTTCAGACTCTTAAAAATGTCCCGCTCAAAAATAGTGCATATTTAATCATGAGCTTTTATATCTTGAGAATGGTACAAGAGGCATGATATTCATTTTCACCAGATTTCTCTTCATACACCAACGAACGCTTACATACTAAACATGACATTTTTTATGGCTGTTATACATGTAGGTAACAAAACATGAAAATTCCTGGTTACAAAATCATATTGGTTTTACACATCATTTGTATTTTATCAAGTTAAACCGTAGTTACCATTCTTAGTAGAATGAGATAAATCATACAGAATTAAAGATTATATTCATCAATTACACGTGATTGTACATCGCTACACACAATTTAGAGGTCCATCTGTCTATAATCATTCATTTGTCAGATACAAACGTTACCACAGTTCAAAGCAATTTTCAGCATTATCTAGCAAGGCTAGATTAAGATGAAATGTCTTAAGGGTTGTGCAAATCTGATGGTCCTTGTAACCTTACACAGAAACAGCCTGGTGTAACTGGGTGGGGGGTTCCAAACTGAAAGGCTGGATTTTTTACATAGATTCAAATCATGTTGCTGGAATTCTTCTGCATATATAATCTTACAATGGTAACCAAAGGATGTCAGGCCCTAACATTGCACCTAAAACATCTCCTTTTGTATTCCACTGAAGAAAGAAAGCTAAACAGGTCTGGACCATTATGAAAGTAAGTAAATGATAATTTTAATTTTGGGGTTAACTATATACCTTTAAGCATTTGCTGATATTGTGAATATCTGGTGGTTACATGTACTACATAAGTAATGTCACAGATGGTCTAGACACTGTTCAAAACCCAAAAAGTTAATATTGAATAAAGGAGATCAGAGTTTATCAGCATATCTACCATTGATTTGATTTTACAATCAGTACAATGAGAAATAACACAAAGCAAAACAACCACAAGCCCTCTTTCCCATTTATTTACCAAGGAGTGCGAGTTTGCGGAAGACAGTGAATCACAGCTGGACCTCAAAATGTGTTCATCTGTACCCCAAGATGCAACAGGCCCACAGGAAACCCTGTCTTCCTTTCCAGTAGAGAGAGAAAAAAGGTGCAGGCAGCAGCCAAGAAGTAGGCTATTTCTCTCTCTCTCTGATGTTCTCACTCCATGCAGATTTTATCTACATTTAAAGATGGTGATATTTCTCACCTCACTGACAAAATATGTTGGGAGGTATTGGGATATCAGCTTTCAGAATTTGGACACGTCCCTTCTAAAAAAAAAAAAAAGCCAAAATTGGTGTTACAGGGAGGAATTTACAATGAAAGTAAATGGGGCCCATTTTTGGAGGGTTTAAAGATGTGACGGAAATTAGTGACTTTGTGGCAGGGTATATTTACAACTACCTGCATTTGTCACCAATAACATGTAAGAATTGTATAATGGAACGCTAAATGTAATGGGCAGATTTAAACACGCCTGCATTTATTCACCAATAATATGTAGGATTTTATATATATATATATATACACACACACACACACACACACACACACACACACACACACACACACACACACATACATATACATACAGTTGAATTCAGAGGTTACATATATTTAGTTTGAAGTCATTAAAACTCATGGGCGCCATGTAAGGGTCGGACGTGTGAACGGCGAGCACTGCACACTTTGCTAGTTTTAACAATATTTGTCACAAACTGGTGAGATTTGATACACCCTGAACCTTAATTGTTATGGGAAGACAACATTTCATGGAATTCAAAATCCTCAGGCTCTGGAGATATTAAAAGACACTTATGTACTCAGGCTGATTCCCCTCAGTGGCAGGCCGGAAGCCCCAGAATTAATTTGGTCGGTGAACTGAAAGAAATCCGGCGTGAATTGATGAATGTGTTAGCAATGATGATGAAGGTTGTAGCAGACTTGGAGGATCTTGCTGTAATACGTTGATCGATCACTTCCATGGAGGGAAAATTGGTAACAAAATTGTCGGACATTGAGAGATGGATTGATTATCTGGAGTCATCGCAGAGGGAATTAGATGCTAATCTGCTAGTGACTAAAACAGACTTACAATGCATTTGGGGGAAAAAAACGGAGGATGCGGAGAATCTTAGTCGGAGAAACAACGTCAGAATTGTTGGAATTCCTGAGCATGAGGACGGCCGAGATATGGTAAAATTCCTAGACGAGCTCTTGCCAAGGCCCCGATCAATTCTGACCAAAGAATTCTGAGATCATCTGTTAAAGATCTCGTGTTACGTGAGGAATAAAAGAAGGCTTTCTTGGAAGAACCACAGCATTTTCTTGTTCCAAGACTTTGCCAATTTGACAAGAGAGAAACGTGATCGATTCAAGGCATGCAAGAAACTCTTACATCAACAGAAGGTCGCTTTTGCAGTGATGTTTCCGGCCAAGCTGAGAATAGATACTAAGGATGGATGTAGAGAATTTACATGCCCACAGCAAGCATTTACCTTCACAAAGTAAATGGAGTAAGTAATTTGGTGATTTTCATGTTGGCGCCTAGTGGACCTGTCTCACTGAACACACACTAGACTGTCAGAGGAAACTGAGCACTATGACTATCGGCTGGGGTTTGTTTTGTGGAATATTTATTTCAGGACATTGGAGTGATTAGGGCATGAGTTGCACTAGTGTAATGACTGAATAGACTGCCTCACTGAACATTCATTTGATTGCCCAGGGAACCGAGTATGTGGTTAATGCACAAGTTATTTTTTTTTTTCGGTTTTTTTTTGGTTCTGGGAGAAGTTCGGGGTTTGATTGTTGCTCTTAATTTATTTTGTAAATTAGGAAGAGTCATTATTGTTTTAGCTGAAATTCAGGGGCAAAGTCTTATTTTGGTTAATATTTACGCACCTAATGTTGATGATCAGGGCTTTTTTTTATAGATCTTGAAGGGATGTTGCAAGCCGCTGGCACCCATCACGATATAATATTGGGAGGAGACAAGCTTTTGATGTTCTCAGTCCTTGATCATAGTTAAACAAAAATGTGCAAGCCCCTGCAGCAACATTGACGCTTCACAGGATGTGTAAAAATCTTTGTCTTGCAGATATTTGGAGACTTTTGAACCCATCTGGGAGGGACTATACATTATTTTTATCAGTCCATAAGATTGATTCTAGAATAGATTGTTGTTTGAAAGTATAAATACTTTATTATATTTTTTATGTTTTATTTATTTACTTTTATTATCGTTATTTATGTTCTAATTGATGTTGACCACTGTAGTGCGTGTTTGTGTCAGATAGGGGGTGTTGGGAAATGTTGGGGGTAGGGGTTTAATTAATATAATTGATTCCGTATTTTATGTTATGTTTGTATGATTTATGTATGGAATCAATAAAAACTGTTAATAGCAAAACAACAACAACAAAAAAAATTTAACCACTCCACAGATTTCATATAAGCAAAGTATAGTTTTGGCAAGTCGTTTAGGACATCTTTGTTCCTACATCTACATTTCACATAATTCACTGCCCTCATCACTGCCAGCCGTTCCCAATTGTTCTCTCCTGTTTTCCATTACCTTGTGTATCCTTGTGTATATAATGCCCTGACGTTTTCTCAGTCTTTGTCAGTTGTTGAGTTCATGTTCCAGTTGCTATCTTGTGTGTAACATTTGTTTTGTTCCCTAGTTCCTAGTCTTGCCCTGTTCCAGTGTTTACCCTATTTTTGGTTTTGATTTATTATTATAGTTAGCTGCATCTAGATCCCTATCTCGTGACTTCCTTCAATCGTGACAGAACAAGCCTTCCATGCTGGAATCTGCTCCACGGCATGTCACAGCCACGCCCGAGTCTGCTCCTCGCCATGTCACAGCCACGCCAGAGTCTACTCCATGCCATATTATAGCCAAGCCTCTAGCGGCTCCTTGCTCCACGCCTGCCCCAGCCACCGAGCCAATAATCCATGCCTGCCGTGCCCCTCAGCCAATGCCCACTCCTGCCACGGCCACCAAGTCAATGTCCACGCCTGCCATGGCCACTGAGCCAATGCTCATGCATGCCACAGCCACCAAGCTTGAAGCCTCGTCCATCCCAGAGCCAGTGTTACCAGCCTTGTCCGTCAGTGAGTCAGTGTCCACGGCCGCCTGGAAGCAGAGGAGAAGAAGGGGTTCGGCTATCAAGTCTCTGCCCATGTTTAAGACCACAGAGATTGTTCAAGAGTCTCTGCCATATTTCACGACCACAGAGGTCATTCCCGAGTTTCTACCCAGGTTCACGACCACAGAGGTCTTTGCCAAGTCTCTGCCCATTTTCACAATAACAGAGGTCGTTCCAGAGTCTCTGCCAGTGTACACGACCACACAGGTCATTCCCAAATCTCGGCCCATGTTCACGGCCATGAAGGTTGTTCCTGAGTCTCTGCCCATGCTCACAACCACTGCTCCGCCTCCCACGGCTCCGCCCCTCGAGCCTCCCACGGCTACGCATTCCATGGTTCTGCCCCTTGAGCCCTCAGAGTCTTCCATGGCTCCAGTCCCAAGTCTGCATCAGCCTCCAAGGCCTCTTGAACTAGTCCCTAGTTCACAGCTGCCTCCCAGGCCAACTGACCATCCGCCTGATCTGCTCTGGTCTCCTGGCCGTCCACCTGATCTGCTCTGGTCTCCTGGCCGTCCGCCTGATCTACTCTGGTCTCCTGGCCGTCCGCCTGATCTGCTCTGGTCTCCTGGCCGTCCGCCTGATCTGCTCTGGTCTCCTAGCCGTCCTCCTGATCTGCTCTGGCCTCCATCTTTGCCCTGCCTCCTTTACCAGCCTTCCTTGGGAGTCAGGAGGTGCCCATTAAAGGGGGGGTTTCCGTCATGATTCACCATTGTTTTTCCTGTTTAGCCTCTGTCTTCTGTTTTCTCTGGACTACATTTCCCATAATTCACTGCCCTCATCACTGCCAGCTGTTCCCAAATGTTCTCACCCATTTTCCATTACCTCCTGTATCCTTGTGTATATAATGCCCTTATGTTTGCTCAGTCTTTGTCAGTTGTTGTGTGTCTTTCTGCAGTTCATTTTCTGGTTGCTATCTTGTTTGTAATGTTTGTTTTGTTCCCTAGTCATGCCCTGTTCCAGCGTTTACCCTGTTTTTGGAATTTGATTTATTTATTACTAAAGTTAGCTGCATCTAGATCCCTCTCTCGTGACTTCCTTCAATCGTGACAGTATCACATTCATCTGTACAAACAATAGTACGCAAGTATAAACACCATGGGACCAAGCAGCCATCATACCGCTCTGGAAGTTTTTGTTATTAGTTTGGTGTAAAAAGTGCAAATCAAACCCAGAACAACAGCAAAGAACCTTGTGAAGATGCTGGAGGAAACAGGTAGACAAGAATCTATATCCACAGTAAAACAAGTCCTATATCGACATAACCTGAAAGGCTGCTCATCAAGGAAGAAGCCACTGCTCCAAATCTGCCATAAAAAGCCAAGACTACAGTTTGCAAATGCACATGGGGACAAAGATCTTTTTGGTGAAATGTATTCTGGTCTGATGAAAAAATTTAACTGTTTGGCCATAATGACTATCATTATGTTTGGAGGAAAAAGCATGAGGCATGCAAGCCAAACAACACCATCCAAACTGTGAAGCATGGGGGTGGCAGCATCATATTGTGGGGGTGCTTTGCTACAGGAGGGACTGGTACACTTCATAAAATAGATTACATTAAAAAATTATGTGGCTGTATTGAAGCAACATCTCAAGACATCAGCCAGGAAGTTAAAACTCGGTCGCAAATGGGTCTTCCAAATGGACACTGACCATAAGCATAGCCCAAAATTTGTGGCAAAATGACTTAAGGACAACAAAGTCAAGGTATTGGAGTGGCCATCACAAAGATATGACCTCAATCTGATAGAAAATTAGTGGGCAGAACTGAAAAAGCTTGTGCGAGCAAGGATGCCTACAAACCTTATTATACCAGTTATACCAGTTCTGTCTAGAAGAATAGGCCAAAATTACAGCAACTTATTGCGAGAAGCTTGTAGAAGGTTACCCAAAACATTTGGCACAACTTAAACAATTTAAAGGCAATGCTACTAAATACTAACAAAGTGTATGTAAACTTCTGACCCACTGGAATGTAATGAAAGATATAAAAGCTTTTTCTCTACTATTATTAAGTATTAAGTGGTGATCCTAACTGACCTAAGACAGGGAATGTTTTCTACAAATAAATGTCAAGAATTGTAGTTTAAATGTATTTGGCTAAGGTGTATGTAAACTTCTGACTTCAACTGAATTCAACAATTCACCACCATTAAATATGTAATACAACAGGTGCCAATAAGCCTTAGTCTAGGATTCTATGTTTTCCATTGCAATCCTGAGGGTTTCTTGGGAGTCTCTTGCAGATGGCCATGTCATGTGATGACCATTAAGTGTGGGTGTATTTCCAGATTCATAACTTGAGTGAGGATCTGAAGGAAGTTTGTGCTACCCTGAATAGTTTCCTTTGTTCAGACGATGGTTCAGAATAGACAGATGTGCATTCTTACACAGGGTTGATTCAGATTTTATGGCACCATCTTGCAGAGACTTTAATTTATGACAATGAAGAATTTCTGAATAATTTTCTGTATAATTTATCTTACTCTTCTTCTGTTTCTGAGATCCTCAGATTGTACATGTTCCCCCTTCGATCGCTGAAGGTTGAAGTGGAAACAATCATCTGCGATTGCTGGAAAAGAGGCAGAAGACAAACACAAACAAACAACAAGACAACACCTCCATCAAAGCTAACTCACTGGTGCAAAATAATGAATTATTCAGTAAGTGTTCTGGTGTTCAGAAGAATCATGAAATGATTTGGTGCCATTTTGATGCTATTTGGACTCTTCAACATGGATAATGTTCAGGTTTTAGAGTCATCTTTAACCTGTTGATATGCACCCCCTTTTTGAGCACAAACCATGAAAATGACATACCTGAACTTCAATGGTTGTATTTTCTGAATCCTTTGGTGTATGGACACAGTTGTAGTATCTTTTGAAGACACTTTGGCTTTATTTTCCAAGTTTCAGAATTAATACGTGGTGTTATTTTTTAAAGTTAGAAAAGCTGAAGTTTATAGTATTGGAAATATTTTGTGCTGAACATGTTTTTATAATCTAAAAAAACAATGATAAATGTGCCAAGAAAACCCAGAAATACAATGTTCTCAAAGCCACAAGTCTAAAGAAGTTAAGTTTCAAATTTGAAGATGATCTAACAAAAAATTAGGTTCCTGCAAGCTTTTTTCTCTAAAAATCGTTGACGGTATACAGAGTAAAATTAAGGCTCCACTTTTCAAGACGGTACAAAATTTGACCACACTTCCTGGCTATTATGAATAAAACTACACCGCATTTTTAGAAATAGACTTTGGAGACAGGCTCATTTTGTTTACAGGACTCTAATATATAAGATTATATACAGTTTTACAACATGAATACCGCTCAGATTGCATAGTTTGTTGAAGAACGATGACAAAGGGCAATTCTTTCAGGAATGTAAACAATGGAGAATATATCAATATTTCTCAGATGTATCAATTTTATGGACAAAAAGTGCTATTGGATGTTTTTCAATGAGCGCTTGACATGGACAATTGACCCAAGTGTGGTGAACTGGAATCATCTGGCGATCGCGATTTCATAACAAAGGTATGAAGTCCCGTTTTGATATTGCACGTTTTCATTTGTACTCCTGGCACAAATAACTAAATTGCTGTTTATGAAGCATTGCTATCGTGAAACAGAGATTGGGTATCAATGTTGAACCCTTAGACCTTTGAAAATATGTATAATGTATAATTTGTTAAAATTAATTACATTTATAAACAGTAAATTATATTTTAAATGTAAGCAGAGTGACGTCACTCCCGAGTGTGGTGAAATTGCATATCAACAGGTTAACTATCTTTATTGGTTCGAAAATTAATAATTTCGATATGACTGAGTTGAAACATCGTGAATACGAGAGATCGTTTGTGAAATTTCAACAGTTAAGATTCAGTTCAGTTAGGCGAATTCCTTCCGCCTTGTTTCTGAAGCGATTCAGAAATAAGGGTGTAGGAGTACCGAAAGGCTAAGTTATAAACCACGAAGGATCGTGTTCTTATAAAAAATTATCCAAGTGGTTAGGTTGTGTACCATAACGTAGTAAGTTTCTTTGATTTAGTTGGGACTGTTTCTTGTCCACATTATCATGGCATATCATGGACAAATTACTCACTTCCAGTAGAGTGAATGCTGGCATGTTTGTCTGCCACTGCTCTCTGGCTTCTTTTCAATGTTTTTAGATGCTTTTGTTTAGTGGCCAATTGTAATACTGACCTCAGGATATAAAATGTTATGTTTCTCTCTTATGGACAATCTTATGGACTATTGACTTTTTAGTTTGTCTGAAACCTGTTACACCTCTCGTTTGACTGGATTACCTCAAAGTAAATAAACACTGCTGTACTTGCCGATGGTCTTCACCAGGACTGCTACTTGCAGTCTTAAATAGTCTGCTTTATTCCCTGTCCATCGTTTATGTCCAGTGTTGCTGGAGAGCATGGACTTTAAATTTGGGTCGTGTTGGTGGATTCATTGAGGATGTTCTGCTTTCTGTTGCCCATCTTGGCCTGCTGGAGTTTTGCTATTGGCCGTAACAAGTTTCAGCAGAGAGCTCCCTGCTTGTTTGAGGTTCATGCAATCATCTTTCCTCCGACATGTTTTTATTCAACTCATCTCTGGATTTATGGTGTTTGAATTCCTCTGCCCGCCTGTCATATTGAGTTTACAACTATTGCGCTGCTCTTGGAATTGTGCATCACCACAGGTATGTCCACTGAGGGTCACACCAACATCCCTGCAGATTACCAACTGATCCCTCTGAAAATCATCACATATTGGCCATCTGGTCTTCATGCCGTCGCCCCACGACTGGTGAACGTGATGTGAAGCAGGGTGTCAATCTTCCAGCTTGCTGAAACGCTTTTATTTCACTGCAAAACACAGACGTCGCCACAATTAAGATGGCCCTCATTAATGCACGATCAATATTGAACAAGTCAATTATTCTGAATGACTTTTTTTTATATCTCGCTCTCTGGACTTTTTATTCATCTCTGAGGCCTGGCTGAATCCTGGTGAACAAATGGCCTTGGGAGATTTAACACCAGGCTGTGACTTTTTACATTTCCGACGGACATCAGGTCGAGGAGGTGGTGTTGTCGCTGTTTTTAGAAACACTTTTAAATGCAGAATGCTGCCTATGAACATATATTCCAGTTTTGAGGTCCAATTATTAAAGATTGACATCTTGGGTCCTGCTTTCTGTCAGACATCCCAGATTTAATAAGGACTTCATCCAACAACTTTCTGACTTTCTCTAAGGATTAGTGTCTCATGGTGATAGACTACTGATTTTGGGGGGATTTTAATATTCATGTATGTTGTCCATCAAAACCTCTGGTAAATGATTTTCTCTCCCACACGGAGTCTTTAAATTTTGTAAGACATGTCACTGGTCACAATATGGGTCATACATTAGATCTTCTGTTATCTTATGGTCTTTCTGTATCCAATTTAGAGGTCTTAAGATATTGGCATTTCCGACCATTATTCAATAATGTTTGAGTCTGCCTCTACTTATCCTCTCCCTACTTTTTGACTGCCGTTACGTCACTCCCAGTCCATTCACTCACTTCAGAATTTCATCCAACGCATTTCACAGTTGAAGTCTTGGACATCTGGAGCTGGACTCGACACTGAATCATAGGTTGAAGCTTTTAACAAATCTTGTAATTTTAATCTTGATAATGTTGCAGGTTAAAGGTGTTTCACAGCCTTGGCTAAATTGTCACCCGCACTCTCAGACAAGAGTGCAGAAAAGCAGAGTGCAAGTGGAAACAAGACAAGCTTCAGGTCTCTTATGACATTTTACCGGTGTTAAACTAACAATCAGAGATATGTAAAGGAGGCAAAAGCTAAATTGTTCTCTAAATTAATCTCTGATCATGCAAATCGGCCAAAAATATTGTTCAAAACAATCGATACTAAAATCAAAATAGAAATTATTTTCTGGATGCCACCCAAGAGACCTGTGAAACATTTTTAAATTAATTTACTCACAAAATTGAGCAGATTAAATGTGCTATTGTACCTTTACAATTTGATCAACCTCTAATACCCTGCCTGTCCAGCTCCCTGACTCATTTTAAACCAGTTACGTCAGTACGGTTAGCATATGTAATCTCCACGATTAAGTGTTTCAGTTGCAATCTGGATATTCTTTTGCCAAGCCTTCTTAAAGTTTTCATAACTACCAGTTCCTGATTAACAGCTATAATTAACAGCTCCTTAGCAAGTGGAGTTGTTCCAAGTACTTTTAAACATGCAATTCTACATCCTTTGTTAAAAAAAACTATTTTGGATGCAGCAATACATAACAATTACAGACCCATCTCCAAACTGCCTTTTATTTCCAAGATTCCAGAGAGAGTCATTTATTCACAGCTCTACTCCTACCTAAATACATTTAACATTATAGATACATTTCGGTCTGGTTTCAGACCCTTGCACAGCACTGAATCTGTATTGTTGTAGGTCAATAATGATATTTTTCTCTCCATGGATTCAGGTTCACCTGTCATTTTATTAGATCAACACTATCGATCACAATATTCTTAATCGTCTTTTGTGTATGGTTGGCATCCAGGTTATGGCCCTCCAGTGGTCTTCCTCCTATCTAAAAGGACGGACGTTCTCTGTAAATTTAGGTCATCTTTCTTCTACGTCGGCTCAATTAGTGTGTGGTGTCCCTCAAGGGTCGATTTTAGGACCCTTGTTATTTTCCCTGTATATGCTTCCTCTGAGCTCTATTTTTAGAAGTACAGCATATATTATCACTGTTATGTTATTGATTCACAATTTAATTTCCCAGTGAGTGTAGACAAGATTAGTTCAGCATACCTTAAATTGCTTCAAAGATAATAAACATTGGCTGGCAAACAATTTTTTACAATTAAATGAAAGCAAATCCGAAATTCTGATTTTAGGTTCATCCATGTCCTCCTTACCTGGCCTGGTTGCCCAGTTAGGTCCTCTGTTGTCAAATGAACAAGATCATGTAAGCAGTCTTGGAGTGATTTTAGACTCCTCATTACATTTCAATAAGCAGATCAGTGCTGTTGTCAAGGGTAACGTTTTCCACCTGAGATCTATTGCTAAAATAAAACATTTTCTTTCAAATAAAGACTTGTAAATTGTGATCCACTCACTTATTACATCATGGTTAGACTATTGTAACTCATTGTACATTGGTCTCCTCCAAACTGCGTTATCCCACCTACAGCTGGTTCTAAACATGGCAGCCAGGTTTTTAACAGGGTCAAGAAAGAGGGATCACATTTCCCCTGTTTTAGCATCTCTACACTGGCTTCCTCTGAAATTCAAGGTCGATTTTAAAATTCTGATTTATGTCTACAAGGCACTATATGGCTTGTTCCCTAATATATCAGGGAACTTCTCCTCCCTTACTCCCACACCAGAGTGCTTGGGTCTTCTAAACAACTTCTATTGAGGGTTCCTTGTTACCACTATAGATCTCAGTGTGATCTGACTTTTCTTTGATAGGTCCTAATCTATGGAATAGTCTCCCTTTCCAAGTGAGGTCAGCTTCATCATTAGCCATTTTTAAATCTTCTTTGAAAACATATTTTTATTCTGTATCTTTTGAATAGATCCTTGAATAGTTTGAAATGGATAAATACATAATGCTATATGTAAAGGTTTTTATTTATTTTATTATGTTTTATATTTAACTTTATATCAATCTGTTTTTATATCACTGTCATTCTTTATTTGTTTGATCTGTAAAGCTTGGTCAACTTCTGTCGTTTTTACATGTGTTCTATAAATAAAGGTTGACTTGACTTGATAAATGTCTTATTCGCACAAGGATTTCTGAATGCTCTAGGAATTCATGGTGGCTCACGAACGAAAAGCATAAGGAGCCAAGACTGTTGTAGTGCCATTGACTTTCTTGCTGGCTAATTGGATTAGCTTTAGCATTTTGCCTATTTAAGAGGAATCTGGAGTGATCATAACGTGTGGCAAGTTAACCAGTGTTGAGTGGTTAGTGTGTACTTGTATGAACTTGGTGTAGGGTAGCTTGAGTTTTCGGGTACCTTAAAATAATGTCTGTCTTTTTAGTGTCTAGGGGGAAAACAATTTGATATTTTCCTCGACTTGGTTTAGGTGGAGCCATTTGAAGATTGGCAATTTGTGTCTTGGCTAATCTGGATCCTCTTGTTGACTGTGGGTGCTGATGAAGCCACAGTTCATGATGTCTATATATGACTCGTCATGAGCTTCTGTATGACTGATGTTGTGAGTTAGGATGTGGTTGATGTTAAGGCTAATGGCGGAGTTTTTGGTCCATAAGCCGGTGCCATGTCGGTCACTGTTGTGCCTGGCACCTGTGTTCCTGTCATTGTTCGAGACAGGATGCATATGAACTGTATTTATGGTCTGCCTTGGGTGGATTCTGCTTGAAGTCTGCTGTGTGTAGATTTGCAGTTCTAGTGAGTCTTCTGCAGGTGGCTTATCTTGATCTTGTGCAGGCTCTGTTTTGTGTCGGTCTGCACAATGTTGAAATGGCTTTCATTGTTGGTTGCCTTGAAACGTCCATATGGGTTCCCGTGTCATCCTGTCTCTTGGATTTCTTGAGGGATGTGGTCTATTCCACAGTTTCACCAAGGGGTTGGACATAAATCTGGGTCTGGTGCTGATGTGGGGGGTCTCATTCTTGGTGGCCATGGGGTTCATTCCACTCTATGCTGAAGAAATTGGATTTGATGTGATGCCACATATCTTCTAATGTCTCATATCTCCAGCCCTTTGTTTTGAGAGGTAAGGCTTGAGACTGGCGATGCCTTGGGGAACTATCTGGAGGCAATTCTTTGTTTAACATAAGCCTTATGTTCTAAGTCACACAGTTGTTGCGCTGTCATTGTGTGAGGACAGGCTGTGACTCCTAGATGATAGCTCACTGTGAGATGCAGGTTTCGGAGGAAGATGACTTTTAAGTTGATTTCTTCTTCCATCTCAGGGTTGTTCCGGGACTTGAAGGCTTGCCATAGTTGATTGTAGTAGGCGTGTATAGTCTCTTTCTGGCCCTATTTGGTGTTCAGGGTGGTAAGCAGTTTTTGCGCAGTCTCTGGGTCTGAAAATGTTTTAATCAGGGCCTCTCTTAGAAGTTGGTAGTCAGACTTTGTGTGGTCTTGCTGTCTGTCAAGAAAACGTCGCACCTCAAGACTGGATGTTATCCATAGTAGGTAGAAAGTGTCTATGTTAGTCATCTGAGGACTCATATTCAGGTGGAAGTCTAGGTCACGGAGGTAAGCAAGGATTTCGTGACCATCAGCAAGATTTGGCATGAAGTTGTCAATGTTACTTGCCAGCTTGTTGAGGTTTTTAAAATCCATTCCAGGTGCTGCTTCAGGGTTCATTGGGATGTTCACCCTTTTACTTTTGTTGGCGAGGGGTTCTTGGAAGAGAGCCAGTGGGGTTTTGTGCTGCAGGCCCTTGTTTCGTTCATCATATGGCAGCCTATGGTTGGAGGATGCTGCTTTGTTGAACAGGGGTGCTGCTATGTGATGCCGGTCCATTCTAAGCTCTAGCCTTAACTCGTAAGGGTGTTTCAGTTAATCTCTGACCATGTCAAGCTCATCTTTGGTGAGGTCAAATTGTTAGGTTAGGGTTTCAAATTTCCAGATAGCCTTCCAAGGCCTTGTTTCAGGAGTTAATTTCTTTCAAATCAAACCTGGCTTTTTTCAGTTGTGCTTCGGTGTGCAGGAGTTTCCCTTCCAGGTTCTCAGGTGGCTTTAGCCTGCTGCTTGGCAGTGGTCAGGGCTTCCTGGAGCCGTTCAATTTCTCTCGTTGATGCTAGTTTCAATTGTTTGGGCCCCTTGCATTGATCTTGGGCTTCAGCTTCTAGCTGGTCTATACAGCACATGGCATGTGTTTAGTGGTGCACTGATCAGGAAATTTGAGGCTGATATGATCTCAGATTTTTTAACACTAAGATTGGTCGATACCGATACCATTTTTTTCTTAAAGTGCCCTTTGCCACACTTTTGCAAGTTATACGTTTATGCCCCACACAGTAAAATTATGGTTATACTTTACAAAAAGGTTTCATTTGTTAACATTATTTATAACTAATGAACTTAATGTTAGTTACAACATATACTAATAAAAAAAAATTAATCAAAAGTTGTATTAGTTAATGCACTATGAACTAACATGGACTAACAATGAGCAATTGTATTTTTATTAACTAACATTATGATTAATAAATGCTGTAAAAATATATTGTCCATTGTTTGGTCATGACACCTAATGCATTAACTAATGTTAAATAAAGTATTACCAAAATTACATTAAAATTACATTAATTGTGAATCGTTAACATTTATTTTTATTGAAAACAGTTATAAATATTTCTGTTGTCAATATCAAAAAGGTCATTGTGACACACTGGCAATTAAAAATCATGAGAGCATCACACACAGCAGAGATACTGGGGGGTGATGGTTACCTGGTGCTTCTCACAGCAATTTATTTCCGGACGTGGTTTCATTTGTTAGCCAGATTTTGGACTGCATTGATAAACACAAAGAGAGAGTAGTTGCTTGAGGGTAGACTAGGGAGAACACACAAAATGTTGTTACTGATTTGACTTTTAAGATGGCCACAGTCAAATTTTTTGAATACAACAAGACATTAATGCTAATCTACATCATCAAACTAAACACACAGACAAACATAAAACAGGTTGGTGAGTGAGCTGTAACAGAAGATGATTGGAAATTATCTGTAACACAGATCTATAGACCATGCCCTGAACCATGGATAGTTCATTTAGTATACCTTGATTTGCAATCGGGTTATCTGAAGTATTTAAAAAAAAAATCTCCAGCACTTTCTAGCAAAAGTCTGGAGGTGTACTTGGTTTCATTGCGTTGCTGTGGTTCTTTGGCTGGGTCCGTAGAAAGTTCTGGTTGTTCTCCATCAATGTTTTTGGATATCTATTAAGATCATGGTTGCCGAATAGTTTGGTGCTGGAATGATCAGGCCGGGGTTTGAAGCGAGGCCTTCCACAAGGGAGACTTGCGACTCCCCGTTGTGTGTGGAAGTCGTAGCACAGAGAAGATCATCGTTTTTACTGACATTTTATGGTTTAAAAATTTACATCCTCATCATTTAAAAAAAAAAGAGGTCAAATTGGATATAACTTTGAACAGAAAAGTTACATTAAAATCATGTTAAGCACACATATTGTTTACATCTTGTGACTATCCTTTCAAGCAGTAAATATTTTAACATTTATGGATTGGCCCCATTCCTCTCCATTATAAGTGCCTCACTGTGACCCAGATCTATTTAAAGAAAAGGAGGGATAAAATAAGTTTTTGTAGTAAATCAACATTATGCCACAAATGCTGTCGATTGAGCTTAACTTGTATGGAACTCTGAATATTCCTTTAAGTATCTATATCACAAATGGCAAAAGACAAACATTTTTATAATTATAGAAATAAGGATAGGTTCATGAAATTCAATATATATTAAATGTTAAGTTACTGAGGTTATCACGGAGGACATTGATTGAAGTTTGATTATGTTGTTAAAGGTATTCAACACCTGCTTTAAAAACTGAAAAAGCAGGGTAATACTACATAACGTAAGTAATGTAACATAACATAAGTAATGCATTAGGTATCATGAAATAATGAACAAAATGTTTACAGTATTTATAAATCTTGTTTAATGTTAATAATATATTTTATTGTTCATTGTCAGATCATAATCCATTAACTAAAGTTAACGCTTACAAATTATAATGTAAATAAATAGATTAGTATATAGAAATTAACAAAACAAAATAAATAAGTGCTTTAGAAATATTGTTTATTGTTGGGTTTTATTAACTATTTCATTAAATAATGTGAATAATGTTAAAGCTTATTAAAGCTTAATAATGTTATTGTAAAGTGTTCCCTTTAAAACAGTTTTCTGAACAGATCAATTCCCTGCAGCCATAGACAAAGTCATTGTATTGCTTTCCACGTTCCCAATCCTGGTCATATGTGTCAGTGAAATAAGACTAAACACTCCCTGGGCTTCGATTCACCCTCCGGAGATGAAGCGATAATGTTAATTTAAAGTTTTAAGACCCACTCTAAAACGGGGCATTAAGGAATAAGCTAGACTGATTAGGGGAATAATCACTAGCTTAATTCTTGGCAAAGAAAATACTTTCTTGATCATTCCATCTTTGCCGCAAAAACATTCCAATTTCACAAGCTCGAATTAGCAACACTCATATGTATAGAATAACGGAAGGAAGCTTTCAGTTCTTGGCAGATCCATTGAGGGTGGTAAATCATCAGCATCAATAATTCACAAGTACAGGCTGTTTCTTTGATTCTGGAGGTCTATTGTCCTCTACTCATCTCAAATCACGCTGAAGCTAACAAGACCGAGCATGTGCAGCATCAGCAGGAAGCTGGGCTCTGGTTTCTTCATAGCTACACCAGTTTGCTTAAGTTAACTTGGGTAATATGATAAAGACTGAAAGGTAGACAAAGTAGAGTGATGGAGAGAAAATATGGACAGCCATCACAACAGCCATGCAACCTGTTTGAAGCAATTATTATTTTTTCCAATTTTGCAACTTCAACTAAGCAAAACATCTCAAAGGGGTAGTAGTTTTTCCTAACCAATCATCTAAAAATAAAATAAAAAAATTAATTCAAAATAACCTGATCTGCTTTTTATACGCAGGGTTGTGCAGTGGAGCTTTTTCGAGATCTAAAGACCTTGTTTTCCCTAGTCCAACTCCCTCGTGTATTCACTTTAAAAAACTACTATAGTAAGAGCATTTTCAGTGAGGCACAGCGGCTGTTGACAATGCTAAATTAAATGTGCTTTCTATAGGCAGATTCAACTACACCTGCAGCGCTGCATGCAGAATGAAGGGGATCAGGAAGCATAGTCATTACTGGGGCTTAATACCCATTTTGCATTTGATGCTGTCCTGAAATGTCATATTTTATTCTAACTACTTACAATCCAGTCCAAAGCAGCATTTTAAAACCAGTTTAGACATTATCTAACAAAATGTGTAAGCAGTAACAAATTAATATTATTTATAAAACAAATAGCTCAGACTCTAATTTCAGACTGAATAAGCCACATTCAAAGTTGCTGAAAAATACAGATACACCAACATGATCTCATTAGTATTTGTATGTATTCTTACAAAAAGTGTGGTTTATGCACACATACATTTGCTTACAAATGTACAATTAGTTTTAAACACTGAAACACTGAAATGTACAATGTTAACATATTGACAATGCATCTAAAATGTAATAATTTTATGTATGAGCAACTTCAGGGATATACAAATGTTTCATTATGAATATTGAATCCATAAAAATAAAAAAAATATTATTATTATTTATATATATATATATATATATATATGGAATGAGAGAAACTCTGAATATAGGGAATGAATCTTGAAAATATTTAAAAGGAAATTATATTTATTATATTATGTTTGATTATATGGAATTATGGAAGAGTGAAGTCTGAATATATGGGATACAATTAGAAATATATGGAATGAAACCGGAGATTATTTAAAAGGAATTTATGAATATATAGAATGAAACTTATATACATCATGAAATCTGACGTCATAAAAGTGCCATCTTATATTTTTCATGTCTGATTGTTCTGTACAGATGTTGAACTATGAGTGTGTGTGCACGAAATGTAGTTGCAGCAATCCTAAGTAATGATGAGCTAATTAACACTCTGGCGAATGCATGTACGGGCCAAAATACTGTTAACCGTACTCAATACCGTTCTAACAATGAAGAAATTCATTCACCATTTCATTGCAGAAGACTGAATGAGGTGAACCTCACAGGCCAGGAAGTTCCTGCTTATCAGGCAAAAATTACAGGAGGAAGAATATATACACATACCCATATATTCACACTGTCATTCTATATATTCAAGTTTCGTTCTATATATTTAGAGTTTTATTCCATATACTCAATTCATATTATAAATACAATAATTTCCTGAACAACATGCCATAATATGTGTGTGTCTCCTCACAATTCTACAAACAATACCCCATGACAATGAGAAAGAAGTTTGTTTGAAATCTTTGCAAATTTATTAAAAATAAAAAACTAAAACCACATGTACAGTATTCACAGCCTTTGCTCAATACGTTGTTGAAGCACCTTTGGAACCAATTACAACCTCAAGTCTTTTTGTGTACGAGTACAAGCTTGGCAAACCTATTTTTGGGCAGTTTCTTCCATTCTTCTTTGCAGGACCTCTCAAGCTCCATCGGGTTGGATGGGGAGCGTCGGTGCACAGCCATTTTCAGATCTCTCCAGAGATGTTCAATTGGGTTCAAGTCTGGGCTCTGGCTGGGCCACTCAAGGACATTCACAGAGTTGTCCTGTAGCCACTCCTTTGTTATCTTGGCTGTGTGCTTAGGGTCATTGTCCTGTTGGAAGATGAACCTTCACCCCAGTCTGCGGTCCAGATTGCTCTGGAGCAGGTTTTCATCAAGGATGTCTCTGTACATTGCTGCATTCATCTTTCCCTCAATCCTGAAGTGTCACCTAGTTCCTGCCGCTGAAAAACATCCCCACAGCATGATGCTGCCACCACCACATGATGCTTGTTAAAGTTATAAACTTTAACAAGTTTATAACTTGTTAAAAACAGCACAAGCCATGATACTATTTCTGAAGTGACATTTTTGAATTACTAACAGAGGCTTGGATGCCTCATTTGGTTTGAGCCAGCAATGGCAGATTCTGATTTGTTGTGTGAGAAAGTAGTTCTATGCAGTTCTGTTATGGGTAGGCTACCAGTTATAATTAATACAGCCACCAATATGTAAGCAGTGGTTATAATACCCCCTCTGAAGTCTCAAGCACAAATAAAACCAGGTTTGAGAAAGGGTTAATATCACACTGTGTGATCTATATAGACTTCGACTATATTAGCCTCCATCTGGTATTACCCATGTGGGGTTATATATATAGTGAGGAAAATAAGTATTTGAAGACCTTGCTATTTTGCAAGTTCTCCCACTTGGAAATCATGGAGGGGTCTGAAATTGTCATCGTAGGTGCATGTCCACTGTGAGAGACATAATCTAAAAAAAAAAATCCAGAAATCACAATATATGATTTTTTAACTATTTATTTGTATGATACAGCTGCAAATAAGTATTTGAACACCTGTCTATCAGCTAGAATTCTGACCCTCAAAGACCTGTTAGTCTGCCTTTAAAATGTCCACCTCCACTCCATTAATTATCCTAAATTAGATGCACCTGTTTGAGGTCGTTAGCTGCATAAAGACACCTGTCCACCCCATACAATCAGTAAGAATCCAACTACTAACATGGCCAAGACCAAAGAGCTGTCCAAAGACACTAGAGACAAAATTGTACACCTCCACAAGGCTGGAAAGGGCTACGGGGAAATTGCCAAGCAGCTTGGTGAAAAAAGGTCCACTGTTGGAGCAATCATTAGAAAATGGAAGAAGCTAAACATGACTGTCAATCTCCCTCGGACTGGGGCTCCATGCAAGATCTCACCTCGTGGGGTCTCAATGATCCTAAGAAAGGTGAGAAATCAGCCCAGAACTACACAGGAGGAGCTGGTCAATGACCTGAAAAGAGCTGGGACCACCGTTTCCAAGGTTACTGTTGGTAATACACTAAGACGTCATGGTTTGAAATCATGCATGGCACAGAAGGTTCCCCTGCTTAAACCAGCACATGTCAAGGCCCGTCTTAAGTTTGCCAATGACCATTTGGATGATCCAGAGGAGTCATGGGAGAAAGTCATGTGGTCAGATGAGACCAAAATAGAACTTTTTGGTCATAATTCCACTAACCGTGTTTGGAGGAAGAAGAATGATGAGTACCATCCCAAGAACACCATCCCTACTGTGAAGCATGGGGGTGGTAGCATCATGCTTTGGGGGTGTTTTTCTGCACATGGGACAGGGCGACTGCACTGTATTAAGGAGAGGATGACCGGGGCCATGTATTGCGAGAATTTGGGGAACAACCTCCTTCCCTCAGTTAGAGCATTGAAGATGGGTCGAGGCTGGGTCTTCCAACATGACAATGACCCGAAGCACACAGCCAGGATAACCAAGGAGTGGCTCTGTAAGAAGCATATCAAGGTTCTGGCGTGGCCTAGCCAGTCTCCAGACCTAAACCCAATAGAGAATCTTTGGAGGGAGCTCAAACTCCGTGTTTCTCAGCGACAGCCCAGAAACCTGACTGATCTAGAGAAGATCTGTGTGGAGGAGTGGGCCAAAATCCCTCCTGCAGTGTGTGCAAACCTGGTGAAAAACTACAGGAAACGTTTGACCTCTGTAATTGCAAACAAAGGCTACTGTACCAAATATTAACATTGATTTTCTCAGGTGTTCAAATACTTATTTGCAGCTGTATCATACAAATAAAGTTAAAAAATCATACATTGTGATTTCTGGATTTTTTTTTTTAGATTATGTCTCTCACAGTGGACATGCACCTACGATGACAATTTCAGACCCCTCCATGATTTCTAAGTGGGAGAACTTGCAAAATAGCAGGGTGTTCAAATACTTATTTTCCTCACTGTGTATATATATATATATATATATATATATATATATATATATATATATATATATATACACACTCACCTAAAGGATTATTAGGAACACCATACTAATACTGTGTTTGACCCCCTTTCGCCTTCAGAACTGCCTTAATTCTACGTGGCATTGATTCAACAAGGTGCTGAAAGCATTCTTTAGAAATGTTGGCCCTTATTGATAGGATAGCATCTTGCAGTTGGAGATTTGTGGGATGCACATCCAGGGCACGAAGCTCCCGTTCCACCACATCCCAAAGATGCTCTATTGGGTTGAGATCTGGTGACTGTGGGGGCCATTTTAGTACAGTGAACTCATTGTCATGTTCAAGAAACCAATTTGAAATGATTCGAGCTTTGTGACATGGTGCATTATCCTGCTGGAAGTAGCCATCAGAGGATGGGTACATGGTGGCCATAAAGGGATGGACATGGTCAGAAACAATGCTCAGGTAGGCCGTGGCATTTAAACGATGCCCAATTGGCACTAAGGGGCCTAAAGTGTGCCAAGAAAACATCCCCCACACCATTACACCACCACCACCAGCCAAATTGAACAGGTGTTCCTAATAATCCTTTAGGTGAGTGTAAAATATATATATATATATATATATATATATATATATATATATATATATATATATATATATATATATATATATACACATATACACATATACACACACATATACACACACACACTTAAGGCATATCTACAAGTCATCAGCCTGCAGCCCTGTGACTCTTTATACATGTCCGTATTTAATTGTTTTACCACTGGGGTAGTGACGTAGAATGGGATTCTCTTTCCCATTACAAGGTTAAAGTGAACTGAATCTAAAGGAACGTCTCCAGTTATGCATGCAACCTCGGTTCCCTGAGATGAAGGGAATGAGACATTGCGAAAGCTAGCCACACAACTACTTCAGTGATTTGAGGATACAATAATGCCCTCAGTCCCTCAGTCAGAAAATCTGAAGTAATGATGCTTGAGTGCCCGCTTATATATGCCTGATGCGCCCTTAAAGTGGCAGGGCTCAAATTGTATTGCCAATCAGAAGATTGCAGCTACTGTACAAGGGTTTCACTTAGGTCGTCGAGGAAAGTACTTCCCCATAGAAATGTCTCGTTCCCTTCATCTCAGGGAACAGAGGTTGCATGCTTAACTGGAGACTTTTTTTATATAGTTAAAAATCGGTTAGGTTTTGAAGTAGGCATAAGGGATCTAAACATCTATAAAACTGTAAAAATATAACTAAACAAATATATTTATTAAGAATGTGGATGTGTGTACATTTCTAAAACTAAATACGTAAAAATACATATGTTTCACCTATGCAAACATACAAAATTGAGTAGTAATGGATAATATCAGGCTAGATATACGCACACTTGTGACATTCTATATAAAACATCATATTGCTACTTTCCTTAACAACTGTAAACAGCATGAACATTATTAGCTAGTGGAAGAATTGTTTATTCAATCATACAATTATGTTAAGAAATGTGACTATATATTGAAAAAGGTGTTTTAGCTTATTGCTGTTGCTTCCATTAAAAAAAAAAAACTCCACGCCCAAGAACACCCATTATCCCTTGTGTTGTGTTTGTCCATTCTAGGCCCCATGTTGCATATACTATTACACTATATTGCATTAGATCTTGTTGTAAACTTATTTTTTAGTAATTATGACTACTCCCTTTTTTGATTTATTTTTTTTTCTTCAATAAATATATTTTTATTGGTGGATTAATTGATCTGAGCTTATACTGGGCCAGTGAGGAGCACTCTCTGCTAGAAAAACAATAGAAAAATAATTACATAATAACGTAACTACTTGCTTGATCTGAACAAAATAGAAGTAATTTTGGAGCTTAGAATCATTTAAACAATTTTAATATTCAGAGTTGTTAAAATTAGAAAAAGATAAGATAGCCATGTGTTATATATCATTGGAAAGGTTTCAATTAGTAAAATGCATGTCCAAGGAATTTGTGTGTGCAAACACACATCCACGTATGAAATAAAACCAATAAAACTAAGAAAATTGTCCAAATGGTTTTATGTTATCAGATACCATATGTGAACAAGGTCAAAGAATATCTACGAAAAAAAAGTAGTCCGGGTCAAAATGACAGGAACATAACAACAGAGTGAACCATGGTGAAATCACTGTAATGCACAGCCACTCGTTGCTTAGTGTTTTATTCTATTATGACTAAATTAACTTCCAATACCTAATAAATCCTCCAATATCAGTATGCTGTTAGTTCAAGCTCAAGTTCAAAGTTTTATTTGTCACATACGTACTGATACACAAGTACGGAGGCAGTGAATTGTTAAACCCCTATTGGTTAAACAATATTGATCCCTGAAAAACCGCTGTGCAACCATAAAAGGTTATGAAAAACATCTCCGTAAATGAAAAACTTCATTCAGTTCAGTGTATAATATTCATCTAAACTATGTAAACCAAACATACGTTTACCCCTTATAAATCAAAGCCAAAAGCAGAATATTAAGGTAGCAAAACAATCATAGATGGTTAACATCAGAGAATTGTCTTTGGTGTGCTGGAAGCAACCATTTGCAAAGTGTCACATTTAATTTCTCCCCAACATTAGGGTAAACAAGCACAGCACTCATGGATCTGTTAAAAGGCTAGCCTCCCTTTAGGAGGGGAGAAGAGGCATCTTGTTAAGGATCAATTTGTGTAGACAGCGGTACAAATGGTAGCGAGACACAAAGTTGACTTTGGCATATGCTGGTGTGATTGATGGCTGCACACCTGCGCTGTAAATCCTCCTGACAATGCGGAGACGGATCTCCTGCATGGGTTCTCTCTCTCGCTCCCACAATCACCCCCAACCCATCCCTTATCCCCATACCTCACGCATCAATTTTTGTCTTTTCTTTCTTTTCTTTTTTTAAATAGATATCCAAAATACATCGCTTGCTTCCTCCCTCCCCCCTTTTATGTTCAGCATCGTAATGTGCAAACTCACACAGCCAATGCATAAATATGCTTATCAGACACTTTATATGTAAATTCCCGGGGAGCAATGAGTGGCAGGGAGTTTATATTGTGAGGCTGTTTCAAAAATTAAAAAGCTATCTTTAGTGAATACCAAATTAAGTCATTTTCAGTGTGAGTGCACTGATCCTTTTTTTTCTGGACAGATGGCCAGATTGTTTGAACCCCAAATTAGCGTAAAATATCACATCATGGACTTTTTAGCATGAGGGAGAGAGAGAGAGAGAGAGAGAGAGAGAGCTTTTCCCTCAAGAATGGCAAACCACTGTTTTTAAAGTAGGCCCTATGAATCTTTTAAAAGCTGCTACATTATCAAATTAAATTTGTAAATTTTTGGAAGAAAATAGGAGTGGTGAAAAAGTCACCACCATGATGCCAGGGCATTTCTACTGTATGTGGTTGGGTGTTCTTGGTGTTTAAATACTGGTCCAATGTTTGTTTTAAATACTTATATTTGTATATTTTCTTCAGTGAAGCAACCATAATATAACTGTGTATAAGTGAGTGAAAGAGACTAGTAAACAAAAAAAGAGAAAGACAGTGATCTAAATATTGAGACTGAATCGGAGCCATCGCAGGTGTTGGGACTTTGTTCAGGAGCAGTTTGGTTAATTAATAATTATCTAAAAGATAATTATTAAAATCAATAGAGCACTGATTAGAACCAGCATTAGCTTATTAATCCTTCAAAATCAACACTCAAAAGATAACTCAATTATCAAAATCAACAGAATATAAAAAAAAATCAAAGATAATTATTAATATCAATAGAACATTGATTAGAATCAACATTAGCTTATTAATCCTTCAAATCAACAATGATAAGATAGATAATCAATTATCAAAATCAACAGAATATTAATAAGGATTAATATTGCCGGGGCACCACCCTGGAATCAGGGACTAATAACCAGACAATATAGCAGTCTCATTATAGGATTGTTCTCTTAGGAAAGTCGACATCTGGAGAACATCGACATTCAAAAGGGAAACAATGAATCCGAGCACTGACATCCCCTGCCAGCCCTTGGCACTGGTGCATGCAGAACAATATCAAAACACTTTTCTTTAAAGTATAACAAAGTTTATTGATGCAGTAATATCCATTAATAATCAATACAGTCGATAAACTTCCGACTTCCAACTACAAACTAAAAAGTAACATGACATGATATGGTAACAAATAAGCCTATAATACATGAGGAGGGTAGAGGTGCGTGTGTGCGTGCGTGTGTGTAAGGAGAGACGGAGTGCACAAAATGGCGGACATGGCTCTCCTGGAAACTGGTTAATGGCCTCTGCTCGTATAACACATACCTCCGCTGGTACGATAACTTAGGGACAAAGTTAGGCTCTATAGCCAAGTTATCTGTTCGCCAAATGTGTGTGCGGGTATGTTTGTGAGGGGTCATGTGTGTGTGTGCGCGGTTAGTACAAGAGAGAGACAGTACAACAGGATAATGGCACCTAAGCCAGTTTAGCGATAGTGGGAGAGATGGCAACCATTAGTTTTATCACTTAAAGACATGGTGAATGGCTCGTAATCTGTCCGCCGCAGGCAATGGTAATTTAATGGATAAACTCAGTGTGCCGGTCTCACCCACGATGGCGGAAATGCACAAACAGCCCAACGTGGTTAGATGACAACACAGCAAATCTTGTTTGTGTTTTTTTTACAGTAATACTTTGATTATTATTAGCAGTAAAAAGCAGACTCAGCGGTCCGTAAACTGTACAAGCAATAACCTTGATACACAAGAATTACACAGTATAATAATATATCTCTGCCCAGAAGTAAACCTCTTTCTTGAGTCACGCGAGTAGGCTGGTTGAATGTGTGTTCATTCGTCGTTTGACTCGTTTCCTCAAACGAGGCCGTTCCTCGCTCCGTCGGCATGTGGTATGGCGGCTGATTCTCGGCGGATTGGTGGAGATATCAGTGAAGTCGAATCGGTGGAAGGAGGAAGGGAAGAAGGAATTGCTCGGCAGTCTCCTTCGTATCCATTAGCATGCTCGGTGGAACATGGATGGAGATTGTATGGCCAAAGTTCAGGTACGTATGTTACTTCCTTGGGCAACGAGGCAACAGAAGGAAGCAGCAGGGCTGCAACTAGATATGCCACATACTGTCACTGGAAGCAAGCTTAGGAGGAATCTCCGGAGTTTTATACTCCCGAGGACATCATGGTTGAGGTTCATCCAATAGGAGTTGAGTTCTGTCGTGCGTTTTATCCAATAGGAGTTTACACCTAGGTGTAAAGTGAGCAAAGGCTTGATGGGATCTGTAGTCTGTTTTGACTCCCTTTGTTTGATTTTGGCAGCTGATTCTATGTTGTCAGGCTTTGAGTGTTCCTACAGGCCTCAGTCAGGCTTTATGACAGTGCGTAGGCCTGCCTTTGTCTCCTATCGGAGCACATGAGGCCCAACACAGGTGAAAAACAAATCACCTGCTCAGAATTCAACTCAGCTTTGTGCGTC
This sequence comes from Moxostoma hubbsi, assembly GCA_032164185.1. NCBI lineage: Eukaryota > Metazoa > Chordata > Actinopteri > Cypriniformes > Catostomidae > Moxostoma > Moxostoma hubbsi. The sequence continues at coordinate 15,843,713 of JAVLUX010000002.1, forward strand.
CCCAGACTAGCATGAGATGACAAAAGGAATTTCAACAAGAATAACATCCAAACTTGACACAAGATGGGGTGAATATTAGATTTACCCTGTTGTAGGGATGTTAGTGTCCTTATGATTTTCCTGCCGTAACAGATAGGTATAAATTATTAACCACCTTGTAACCTCAAATTGGCTCAGTGGAAAAGGAAAAAAAAAAATGGAGCAAAAACAATCAGGGAGAGAAAGACCTTCACACTCCCAGTGTCCATGAATACTCTAGTGTGCCTGTAATTAGCATGTATTTTCAGGTATTTCAAGGATGTTTTTTTTTTCTGCAAAGTACCGTATTGTGCATTATTCTGCTAAAACGTCTGTTTGTTTTATGGAGGCAAAGTTTATTTTTTTTTTTTTAAATATATTTTTAGACACTAATCTAATTATTGCCATTAATGCGGAGCTTGATGGAGCTATTTATGCCTTCTAAGCATAAATTTGTGGTGCAAAAGGGCAGAAATCACACAAGTGACAGATGAAGGGCAGCTGTGGTGGTAAAGTCCCTTTATCAAGTGATGCAAATGGACAACTGTGGCTATGGCACTTGATTAGGCACCAGGGGCCCAATCAGAGTTCTGGATCTTTCTGGCTCCCTATTCGATCGGTAATAAGAAATGCATGAAAAGGTAGACACAGCATGTGGCAGGAGAGCTTGCACATTCTGCATCTTAGCACCTACCGGTGACACTGATGAAGCGAACAAACAGTAAAAAAAAAAAAAAAAAGCAAGAGCAAACAAAACATAATGAAATCTGACTTTCATATTTTACAGTTGCATGCAAGTAACTTTTGGGGAAAATCAGTAGATGTGCCTAAAAGAAAGGAATACAACATATGTTGTCTAAATAAAATAAAGTATTTCTTAAAAGGGTTAGTTCACCCAAAAATTATCTCATAATGTACAAATTCTTGTGCCAACCCAGATGTATATTATTTTCTTTCTCCTGCAGAACACATTTGAAGAAGAATAGAAATATATCTTAGCTCAGTTGGTCCTTAAAATGCAAGTGGATAATCAGCCGATTTTTGAAGCTCTAAAATTCCAAAGACAGTCAGCATGAATGTCAACCAAACGACTCCAGCAGTTAAATTAATGTCTTCTAAAGTGAAACGATTGCATTTAGGGTAAAAAAAAAAAAAAAAAAATCAAATCAATATTTAAGTACTGTATAAATATAACTCATTGCTTCCAGTCCGCAGCAGTATATTCGTGTGACGTAATTTCTAAGTGCGATCACAGAACAAGGCAACAGCATACCTCTCCTGAACAATCAACACGATTTGAGGTATCATTCTAATCTGTAGCACAAACATGTGGGACAAGTTACATGCTAAAGTGCAATACTTTACAATCCCTAATGAGATTTAATAATAATGATGCTTGCCTTAAACTAAATAAAATGCTTCAGTGTTTAAAATACCTGTAGCTCTCCCCTTTAATACAGGAACACTTTGGCTCTACAGTATGCATTTCAAATACTCTGAAAATACAGCTGGATCACTCAATTTTCATAATCTGTCCAATGATCAGCAATCACTGTGGATGAGGGTAGTGGAACCAAAGTCAAGTTGTCCTAACAGATTATGTGCTGCCGTAAATGGTGAATCTCTTTTCTTACACAATTAAAGAGTGAGCATATTGATTTCCTATTGGCGTCTCAGGTGACTCTGCAGTAGCTGCCAGCTGTCACAATGAGCCCTGGGTAAGGTGACCAGTTCCTCTCTCTCTCGTCTCTCTCAAGTTCTATAGACTGTTTGTGTCCTTAACCAGGAACATATAGGACGTGGTGTTCCATAAAAGTGCCATTGTAGCATTTTATGAGGCGTTGCTTACAAGCTGTCCTCCTCATTAGCTAATGTAACACTACAGGATCAAGGTATGGGACTGAGAATACACTTTATGCAAGTTTCCTAGAGTGCTACTGGGGGATGGGAGGGTCGTCCTCATGGTTAAAAAGGTATATGAATGTCAAGAACACACAAAGGCATGTTTGAATGCTAATTTTTACAAGTTCAAAAACTGTGATTTGCAACTGGGTTTACATCAGGACCCAGATTTTACATTGGACATTAAATGGCAACGAAACATGGCAGCAAAATATTTATACGAAAGTAAACTAAAAAGTCCTTAAGATCAAACTTTTAAATATAATAAAGCAATATTCAATACAAGTTAAGCTCAATAAACAGCATGTCAATATTGATTACTGCTACAAAAAAAAAAAAAAAAAAAAGAAACTCTGATTCGCCACTCATTTACAATGGATGTGAATGGGGCCAGTCCATAAACACTAAAATACAAATAATTTCAAAAGTATAGCCAGAAGACATGAATATTTTGGCAAATTAGAATGTTTTAAGTATGTAAAAATTGCACAAAATTAATCTGTGGAAAGTTATATCCAACATCAGGATTTGAGGGTTTTGTTGTCATGAACTTTACACAGATATTGTTAGTTAGCAATTTTAGCACACTAAAATCATGTTAACATATATAATGTTTGTCTTGTGACTATACTTTTAAAACAGTGTGTATTTAATGTTTTTGAATGGCCCTAGATAAGTAAAAACTGGTCTTTTAAGATGCTCTTTGTAACTTTTGTCTCAACTTGGACTTACACGGACACATAGTGGTGTGGATGCAGCATCATGAATAATCAATAGTTTTCAGTTTCAGAGGCCATTGTAGAATTTCACAATTCACAGTCAGCCATGATTCATTTAAAGAGTTAAAGTGTCCAATAACAAGATGGTTACTGAGATTAAGTGAGTAGTATTCAACTGGTCATGTGATTCTAAAATGGCTGCCTCTGTGAGGGTGCCCTGCCACATGTAGAATAAAACAACTTTTATAAGGTTACTGATATGACTAGAGTTCTCTAGTCAAGTGAGTGGTCATGATTTTATACATACGTTTCAAAATTACAAGGCCACCAGAAGAATAATTTCTTTAGGAGTAAAACTTTTTTAATGGGGAAAAATTACTGAGTGCACCTTTAATATTACACTGACTATTTAGAAAATCTTTCTGCCACAACCAAGCAATAAACAATTTATCAAAAATAAAAAAAAACAAGGATGTCAGGATGTTATCATAGCAAGAGAACATTCACAGCCAATAAAACATTAAATCAGGGGTCGGCAACCAATGGCATGGATGCCAGCATTGGCACATGGAGGGGCAACAGCGAGAGAGGAGTGGACTATTTTATTTATATAAATTCTGCACCTGCATTCCAATCTACATATTGATGTAATATTTCCTCATGGTCATGCAGCGTATTTTCATGAGCTGAATGAGAGGCTGAACAAAAAGTTAAAATGTGTTGAGACTGCAGTATACCCAACAGACTCGTGCAGTGCATGCAAGTCATTCGCACATCATGAGCCGGTAGCGCTTTATGTTTGGTTAATCACACGACTAAATGCGCCTGCTTTGCTCCGGTCTGGCTGCGCGGATGACAGCCAACATTCCGTGTTTTATTTGTTTCTTTTTTCCTTTTAGAACAACATCTCATGTAATGAGGAAAATACCACTATTTAGTCTTGAGATTATAGTCTTGACACCCTCTTTAAACCATGGTCACACTCAAATTACATGTAATGATTAAAAGCCAAACAAACGCACATTGTGAGGTTAAGAAAATCGGAATCTATACAACATATCAATTAAACCTGAAAATAACGTTTTAGGATTTTGCAGGTGCGATTCACAGAAAAGTACTAAATAGTTGCTCGGCATGTGATGCGCGAATGGCTTGTCACACTTGTAGTAACACACAATAGTGATAAAGCTCCCATTCAGCTGACGAAAACATGCTGCGTGATCATAAGGAAGGATTAAAAACTTAATATAAATAAAATGGCCTGCTCCTCTCTTGCTGTTGCTTGTGTGCTAGTGATTACATGATTACAATGCCATAATATAAGAAATATTTAAGATTCCACACAATTTCGTAATCCAGTAATCAAATAAGCAAATTTGTGACATTAACTGTGTTAACTCATGTTGTACAAAAAGAAGGTTTTCTTTCATTAAAGCACTTAAGATAAACTGAAAATTCACATGCAGGATCATGATAATATCATAATCATCAGGTTTTGCACAAAATTTTTCACTCAAACTGTTATGCTGATAATATCATTTGTAATGAAAAATAAATGATTAAATTAGAAAAATGCAAAATAGAAGTGTGAATGTTTGCATTTTTTTTGTTTGTTGTTTTTTTGGTGGGGGGGGGGGCATCGGTACAGCCATTGACCAGGAAAATAAAACATTCCATACCAAAAAGGTTACCAACCCCTGCATTAGAGAGACAACACACAGCCTCACGCCATAAATAAACTTGCTGTATTTGGGGAAATTATTCATGCCCATATGAGCAAAATAGCAGCGCACTCCCCACTTCAATAGCAAATGCCCTCGATAACAAATGTGATTCCTGCGCGGTGAAGCATTTGTTCAGGCATTCCAGCATTAATAGCTTTCCATTAAGACAGACTGGCAGAAAGACACTGAAGATTGTAACTTAAAACTGTTTCTTTGTAGATTGCCAATGTCTTCAAGACCTGCAGATTGAATTGCTAGTGGTAAAGGTAATTTATAATGTGCATGGTCATGAGGAGCTGCTGTTGGGTACTATCTACTACCCAAAACCAAGAGTCTATGTAAAGGGTATAAAGTTAACAATTGCAAGTAATTTTGTAACTTGCATGTTTGTCTAGGATCGTTACTTTTTGAGCCTATTTACAACACTATTTTAACTTAACATGTAGACAATTTAAAAGCAAGGAAACTACTTTGATAAACAACTTTTTCCAGTAAAAATACCAAAACATCCACCAAAAATATCACTTTAAAACAAGACACATTTACATAAGCAAAATTACATGTGATGTTATAATTATAATTTGCATTTATTATCATAATTTGCTTCAAAACAAAAAGCACAAAAACAAAACGATTTAAAACTTAAATTGAGTAAAAATACTATTATTGCAGTGTAGTTTCATTTTATACTGGTGTATTAGAACTAATGCTGTTGATTTAACAAATTAATTCAGTGTGATTAATTATCTGCGATTAATTAATCTGTTATAAGGAATAGTCCTACCAATGGAGCAGTTCAAGATTCAACGACACCTCCATGTTTATCCCAATCTCAATCAGCAGGGGGCAGTAAGCGCAAATCCAACTGTACAGGTAACTTGCAACTGTAAATGCAAAAACATTAATTAAAAGACAGCCGTTTCTACTGCTGAAGTAGGACTGAAAGTACCGGTCTCTAAGCAGCTGGTGACAAAGATAAGAGGCTAACTATGTGGAACATTCCAGATTTTAGGCTTACCCACTCTTTGAGTGTGTCTGAACATTAAAAAAATACTGCCTTGTCAGTTATATAATTTATTCTGAAATGCCTTCATCTGCTAGAATTTTAAGGCATTGTAGATGTGTCCTTCACAGTCTACAGCCCAGTGTATGTGATTTGGCAGCTGATTGTTGAAAGTATAGTTCCTGAAATAAGTCAGTTCATTATAGATATATTTTGTCTTTTTAAACTTTTGATTCTATTTTTACAGAGAAAAAAACTTTGGTTCTCTAAAGCTCACTTGAATTTAATCTAAAACAATGATGTGACTTAAAGGTGCTGTAAGTGATTGTTTTTATAAAATGACATGCAGAAAACATCCCCATTACCAGTCAGATATCACTGAAATAGGGGTCATGAAACATCACCAGTCTTCTGTAACAGCCCTGGGAACTGTAAAAATTGGCAAAAACGTTGCCCACAGGCCGTGGTCTGGTCTTTTGTTTAGCCAAACAGTGGACTTTCTCCCTGTCAATCATTGTGCACGTTAATATGGCAGGCCATTTATGCTCATGTAAGTGCCTGTATGGTGTCCTACTCCCGGAAACGCTAAGTGTAATTCCCCCTCACCTAATCTGCTCCATCTCTGATTACATCGGTCTCCAAGTGTGCGCAATTCTCTGGATTGTGGGGTTTTGGTAACACTTTAAAATATGGTTCCATTTGTTAACATTAGTTAACAACATTAGTTAACATAACTAACAATGAACAATCTTCAACATATACAAATGCTTTTTTTAAATCAAAAGTTGTATTTGTTAACATAATCAAATACTGAACAACTGTATTTTTATTAATGATATTTAACAGATTAATTAATGCTGTAAAAAAATATGTTTAATTGTTTGTTCATGATACCTAATGTATTAACTGTTGTTAATGAATGGAACCTTATTGTAAAGTTTTACCAGTTTCTAAAATGGCTAAAATCACTTACAGCACCCTTTAATAGTGCCTTGAAATCTTTAAATCAGTTTACTTCAAAAGCATCTTCACTTTAAATACAATCCTTTAAGCCACTCTCACTGGCCAGCAAGGCTCACTGGCCAAAGATTCTGTTTCAGATACACCCTTAAGAGAAATATGCTTACATTAAAGTGGAAAATCAAAAAGGTCATTAGCAATCAGGACAAACAATAGTTTAATGGTTTTTGAATGAAATAAAACCAGGAATGTTATTAACAATGCATTCATCTCTGGGTTATAAAAATGTTCTAACTAGGCAGTACAACACAAGCTATTACACTGGCTCAAAATGCTAAACAGAACTCCTTTCTCTGCCTGACTGGTCATCTAAAATCAGTCACATTCAAGCTTTCACTGTTAAACGGGCCTCTAGTCTTGCCTTTGACAGCTTGCCTTGGTTTTTACTATTGGCCTCTAGGGCTAGAGAGAGCTATAAAGAGTGTTATTATACTCAAATAGATCATATTAAATTTGCTGCTATGTTTATTTTCAATATAGCACATGCAAAACAGCAGCTGCTTGTCTGAATGACTCACTCCACACTTCTTTGTTTTTAGCAATGTTGTTCATTTGTAAAATTGTGAGAAACCAAATATAGATACCAATTTGCTGTCTTCACTCAAAAGGCATGGAATCCATCAAAAAGCTGTCTGGTTTCGTATTTGAGAGAGTTATGAAGAAGTGCAGACAGGACTAGGTAGTACCAAAGTCCCTTTAAGGCAAGTCCACTTGGTGGCCATCTTGGCAACATCCTTGTCCAGCCATTTTCTATAAGAAAAAGGCATGCAAGTACAGCTCCAATCTACTTAAATAGAGAAAAGCACCAAAATGTCCAAAACTTTTGGACAAGCTTGCATTTTCGTGACATATTTCAAAATCAACAATAAAATTTGACAAATATGGCTTCTGAAATCAGGCTAAAAAAAAAATACACATTTATCAAAGTGGGAATTATTTTCCTACAGCAATCTTATTAGGCATTGAGATTTCTCCCATTAATTTTTCCACAACCTATGGATGGTCACCTCCTTGTAGGGTCTCTGATTCAGTGGTAGAGAAGGTACTTTGAAATTGTAGCTTGCAAAGCTACTAGATACAATCATTTATAAGCAGTTAGTAGTTGGAACACTTAAACGAAAGTCAAACTACTCTTTTGAAAAGGTGGTTAGCTACACTACCTATTAGCAAATGTAGCTAGAATACTACAATAGAATATACCCACACCACATAGTGATGAACAGCAGCAAAATAATAGAAAAAAACAGCAATGTAGTTAGTTTTCCAACAAGTGTCATGAAGTGTTGTGTAATTTAAAATAACTTAAGTAACTAAAGATACCAACCCAGTCTCATGTCATGTCGTAATAGTAGTATGGGATTGTGAAAATCATATTTAGTCGAGTTGAAATTGAGTTGGCTCATACAAAAACACATGACTCTTACTCCCATAAAGAAAAATAAATGAACCAAGGAACAATATTATACATTTTCTTCCTAAGTTGAATCTCTAACCCAAACCTAAACCTAGCCATGGTTTTAATAGGAAAATAACTTTTGTGTTCCACAGAAGAAAGAAAACACTGGAGTTTGGGAAGCCTATTACAGGTTGGTGGCATACAGTCAGTCATATGTATTGCATAAGTAATAACAGAATGATTAACCAAATTTGTTCACAGATGTTTCCTTTCTTAGTATTATGTTTTGGATTGGAGCTTGCTAAAATGTTATGCTTGTTTTGTATCGATTTGAAATTCTGTTTGTTCTTTGGTTAATCTCTAAGGCAATCAAAGTACCTTTTTGGATAAGCAAAGTTCTAAGTTTTGTATGCAATATTGCGAGTTGTATTTAGACTGTGTCGCAAGATACTTTTAGAGCACGCTGTGGTAGCATCACAGTAACGAGGAGGAGGGTGTGGGCGTGCCATGATGAATGAATGCATCCTCTTCACAGTCGCATTTTTGTAATTTACTTCCCAACACTGCTCTGATTGTATTATGCTTTTACAGGGGGAAGTGAGCGGAAGTGATGTGGAATAACTCTGGAGAGGTCCCTTTTTCTCTGCAGGGTCTCCCAGTTCAATTATCTAACTACAGTGTGACTTTTTCTGCTAAAGGGGGATTCAGAATGTGACAGAGGAAGAGAGAGAGAGAGAGAGAGAGAGAGAGAGAACAGAATGGGAGTCAAGTCTCCAGTGTGTATTTGTGTGCTAGTGTGTCCTGATGGCTCAGAGCATTACCCAGTCTTATGGATTGGAACCCCACAGAGCCGGACTTAACAAGCCTGGACTCCGGCAATACTGGACTCCGCTGAATTCCACTGATGTTAATTGATGGGATAAGTCAGAAAAAAGAATAAATAAAAGGCAGTTGGACAGTAGCTGCAGGACTGTTAGTACTGTTGTGTTGTGCACGAGTTGCTGTCATTCAGTGACTGAGTTCCTCACTCATTGGTTTAAGTAACTGAGCAGTAAGTACAAAAGGAAAAGTCACAAGCTATGTTTGGAAAAGCATATGACCATTCTACTTTTCATATATTTCTGCAACAAACTGTATGTGAATTGGCTGTATACATGCGCAAAACTGTATGCAACAATGCGATTGACTTCATCTTCCTTTTCCAGAGACGCATGAACCTGAAGTAATACAGAGACTATTTAGCAGAGACGGGCAACTACTTTTTTAATTTAATGTGAGAAATTGGAATGCCCAGGAATGTCAACAGATGTAGAAAGTCCCGACTTACAGGTAAAAGAGCTGATCATATTTTAGATACAGACATTGCCTGTCGATCAACTCAAGAACGTGCATGCGCATTAGCAATACAAGCCGTGAAAAGTTTTTTTGAGGTAAAGAAGCACAGTTTATGTTTCCAGTCTTATAAAATTTTATTGCTGATTTGTTATATGTTTTTTGATTGTAATCTTGACCAACCGTTTTTGAGATTTTGGTCTTCCTCCATTCAAGTAGATAGGAAATGCACTCTCATAACTGGAAATAGCCTTCCGGGAGCATTCCAAAGATGGCCCCCAGTGGGTAATGTGTAATATGATATCTGCCCCAATTTTTTAAATCTCTTTCTTCACTCATTATTTAATTGGACTGCCAGATGTTAAAGGGATAATTCCCTAGAAATTCTGTCATCAACATTATTCAAAATCACTTCTCATATTGAAGACTTATCAAAATGCTTCACTAAAACTCACCAGACCTGAAATCAAATCTTGAAATTCAGAATTCAAATCTTGAATTTAAAGCCACCCTCTCCCTAAATATTAAGGGTCCAGTTCTTTATTTACTTAAAAGCAGTTTCTGTGCCTTTCCTGAGATTAAACCTTGCAGGCACCCTGTACTGCACAGTTTTCATTAAATTGTAAGTTAGTATTTCATTCCTTTCATAGCCACAGCTAAGTGAAACAGGGTTGGGATAATTATTCCAAAGAGACTTGCTCTGCTAGTTAAACAGGATGTTAACATCTAAAAAAAAAGGGTAATTTTGACCCTCCCGCACCACTTAGAAACAAAAAGAAGAGATATAAATATGAAAGTATGAGCTTGAGTAACTAAAACATTCTCCACAAAAACACATTGTTTTCTAGGTTTAAGAAGCAGTGTAGAGAAGATCACCAATATAGGTGCTGGCAAGTCCTACTGGACATTATAAAAAAGGCTAAGCTGACTATGGATCAGGATAGCACAAACCTTAGTATTCATTAGTCCCTCTGGCCTAATCAATGTATTATCTTTTAAAGGAGATGCGATGAGTGTCTCCAAGGCAAACTAGAGGAAAATGGGAGAAAAAACAAAGGAAAGAAAAATGAAAACGTGCTGGAGCAGCAAAATGCAATGCCTAAATCTATTTCATAACAGAATAAGGACAGTTCGAGAAGTGGCAACGTAATATTCTCTGCATAAAAATTCTCCCAACCTCTCGCAATGACCTGCAGCTTGCTTTAAAACCGAATACATTTACGTGGCAAAAAAGCTGGAAAGCACCAAAATCATTTCATCTATCCTCTGCAGACTTGCCTTGGAAATTAATGTACCGACGTTGGCCATACCTAACAAGGCTTTCCACCAATACAAGAGCCTGCAGAAACATTACATGTAATAAATAAATAAATGGAAATGAAAGTGGAATGTAATTGCAAGGGAGACTAAGATAGGAGTGTTTAAGCAATTCTCTTGCAGGAATGTGTGTGGGTATCCGATGCCGTAGTCCACAATGAGGCACTGTAGTCACAGTGGGGGGGGGGGGGAAGCAATACACATTTATACCAAGCCTACTAAAAGCAATTAATATGCAATTGGGATGATCAAGCATAGGGTACATCATATTTGCTCTATGCACAGGTAAAACATCAGCGCCAAGACCCATTTATCAGCCTTGAGTGAACATCAAAAATATGCACTTTACACTGAAAACAAACTAGTATGTCCAAGTTCACCTAATACTTAATATTCTGAAGGACAAATATCATATCATATCCTCAAACCTTATTGCAAGCATGTCAAAAATTATATTCTGCTTATTCTACCTATTAGGAGTCTGCATGAAGGTGGAAATACATTATGCAAACTGCATGGTAACTTTTGATGTGGAGTTGATTTTGAAGGTGCACTATAGTAACTAAAAACATCGGTTTAATCGAACTCAGACATTTTTTTAATCAAGGTTGCACTTGGAAATAGGCAGACAATTCTTTGGTCTTTGTAATTTGATGGCATTCAATTCATATATCAATACCATTAAGCGGGATACATTCTTAATTGACAATATTTTCATTTAAGGCTTTAAATTGGCCAAAACAAATTTCAACAAATTTATACATTGTGGTATAAAAAACCGTATGTATCTCCAGATCACGTTTTTATGCTACACAAAGAAATCAGACAGACACAAAAATATGTTTAACAGGTCAGCAGTGAACATGCAGCTGCTCTTTTGAGAAGTCTTGATTAGATAAGCAATCTTGCATGGCACTGCAATATGGCACACAAAAAAAAAAGACACTACGATGGGATGATTTCAGCTGTTAGACACCAAGATTAGGTAAGTGTGGGCCCCAATTTGAGAATATGATTTGAGGATGAGAAATACTGAGAGGCTCAATATGACTTGATGCGCACTACAGTAGCAAATAATGCAATGTTTTAGTGTCATAAAAGTGATTGACTTCAGTAGTGTGTGTTTACAGAGGACATGACTCAGGAGTTTTAGAATGAAGTTATGAAAATATAAATTATTAAATTGTATATTTTCATAACTTCATTCTAAAACTCCTCTGAGCCATTATTATTAATAAAACTTAAAATACCTTAAATTGATATTATATTAAAATATATTATATACATTTTGTCTGTCAAAAATACAGCCAACAATTTCTTGAAATATGGTGGATTTATTGCATAAGTAAAGCAAGCTGAATAATGAAGTTGTGAAACAGGCTCATTCACATTTATTGTTAAAGAAACATACTGGGTTCAAAAGCTCAGCTCAATCAACAGTATTTGTGACATAATGTTAATTAAAATTTATTTTGACTTGTCCCTCCTTTTCCTGAAAAAATATAAAATAAAAATTTGGGTTACAGGGAGGCGATTACAATGTGCAAAGTGAATGGGGCCAATCCCTAAACATTAAAATACTCACCATTTCCAAAGTATAGCCACAAGATGTAAGCAATATGTGAGAACACGACTTAGTGTCACAAAATCGATTACTAACCTTTTCTGTGTAAAGTTATATCCAATAACTTTGTTGCCATGATAGTAATGCAATAATCCCTTAAACCACTGTAAAAGAAAGATTTAAACTCTACAGCTCAAATTATAAACAGGTTTTAACAGAAGAAATTAATAGTTTTCATAAAATTATAAGCTTCGCATTTCTGCCTTTTAACCCTCCAAAAATTGACTCCATTGCCTCGCTGAAACCTTGATTTTTGCCATTTAAAGAATAGGAGGGGCGCTTCTAAATGCGTTTATGTGATAATCAACATAATGCCACAAATTTTGTAGATTGAGCTATCCTTGTATTGAACCCAAAATACTCCTTAAAGAAATAGACACAATGCATGAGACGAGAACGACACAAATTCTACAAATATTCAGAAGGTCTGGAATTGTATCCTGCTGCTTTCTGTAAGGCTTTATGCAACATGCCATGCACTTAGTCAAGTCGTGTAGAGGACATTTGCTCGTGTCTGTGGAGACAAACCGAATGCATTTTTTTTTTAAGAGCAGAGGACACCAGACAACTGTTTGCGTCTGGAATTGCTAAGGCGCACGTGAAAGTGTATAATTAAATTTTCAGCACCACGGACAGCAACCTCAGGAGAAATACCAGCACTGGTGGCCTTGAAAAGAGGCAGATGCTTTTTCTCACAAAAAAAAGTGCTTAAATTGCTGTTTAAATTTTCCTCTTAGACTTGAGCTACCCCAGAGAATACAGCACACTTCATAAATGAACCTGTCATCTCGCTCCCTATGAACTAAGGCGGTTGTATATGCTTCAAGCAAAGGAGGCTGAAGAGTCAGACTTAAACTAGTGAACCTCTCTCTGTGAGAAGTGCCCAGCGATTCCACAGCTCTCTCCCAGCCCAGGCCCGGCACGCCAAGCACAGCTGACTGAATAATGTAGAGGCTTTACCCACTGCTCAAGCATGAGTGGATAATCTGGCCACAAGGATACAGTGTCAACATTGCACTTATTTTTATTTATTTATTTCTCTGTTCCATCCGAGACAGTAAGAAAAAGGCAGCAGAAGGCAAAAGTACATTCTCCCACATAAAGTTTTTCTTTCTTTCGCTTTTCTTCTACTTTTCATGCAAAAGCATTTTTTGAGATGCTTTTACCCCATTTAGTCTTTGCGGCGTAAATGCTTGCACGTGGCCAGTGAAAGCGCACTGTCCCTCAGTGTATTAGTAGAATAATTGGTTCTGTAAGATCTGAAAATGGGAAGAATCTCAGGTTATAAATTACCTTGATAAATTTAAGTCTGAACACGAATCAAACAATGAATGTTACTGATGGTTAAATTGTACATTTTTACATTTTAATTTTATTTGGACACTAGCAATGTGATTCAGAGAATTGCCCACTAGTAGTACAAGATTAATTTGCACATACATATTTTGTAATGCAAATCATGATTTTTCTTCTAAACCAAAGGCACAGTATATGTATACATTTTACCCAGTGCTAAGTAGAGACAGATTACATGAATTGTGAGTTACATAATCAGATTACAAAAATCTAGTACTTGTAATTTGATATGATATTTTACAATGTGCATAATCAGATTACAAATTACACTTATTATAGATATCAGTTACACTTTTTATGGATTACATGATTCTTGGTTACACTAAAATCAACTAGTGTGCAATTTACTGAATTTACTAAATTTTAAAAGAGTGGCCAGAACTAGAGCCTGAAATGGGTTATAGCCTCACCCATCGCATTAATGATTCGATTTTCATAAAAATATGCAAATAGCAATCCAAAAGTAATCAGATTAGATAACATAAAATTGAAATGAAAGAGATTAAGTTACTGAATACAATTTAACATTTACATTTCAAAAGTAATCTACCCAGCACTGACAGTACAATTGTATGGCTATATATCACAAGAGTGAAAACCCACAATAATCATCTACTTATTTACAACTTTTCAAGTTTTTATACTTTTACAGAAAAGCACAGTTAACACAAAAAGCCTTTGATCAAATATGTCTAGCTTTTGAATTCACAATATTCAGGAGACTACCTTATTTCCCTAAAGAGTATATAGCATCAAGTGGAAAGATGAGACCATAATACAACATATTTGTTTAGGGTGGTACATGGATCATTGCCTTGACCCTCTCTTGACATTACAGCATAAACTGTTTTAAATAAAGCCCTTGCACTATGAAATTCAACAATCCAATACTCCTGATGCCTTTGCCTACCAACAACAGACTCATACATCATTTAAACTTTGTGGAGCACGTCTCAACTGATATGTGTCAAATGAAATTTCATTTGAACTATCTCCGGAGCACTGATGTCAAAGCAAGTCTGACACACATATCCATACCTAACATCTCTGTAGATTTGTACCAAAATCTAATTTCTGTTGGAATTGCTTCAAAACAGGATTGAAAACCTCTTTGCTTTTATTTTATCCATGCAATCACTGCTGTGGTTTTTCGTATTCTGTCTATTGTGTTTATTCATTATTGATACCAAGAGTACGGAGAGGGTTTTGATCTCGATGTAACCTCATCATGGCATCCGTGTTGTGGATTGACGGTTGCTTGAAAGTGAACCACATCAGTCAGATTCACAAACCAGTGCTGCTCCAGCACACAGCTGTGGATGTGGTCATCTTTTTTTAAAGCTGGTCAGCACAAGGTTGAAAATTTAGAACTTATGGACACTTTTCACAGAGTGTTGATGCCTTATGCAACGTAACTCTAGGGAAATTTTTATATTTGCAATTTTTTAATAATTTAGTGTAAATTTATAAAATAATAATGCTCAAATGCTCAAAATAAATGTTTTTGAATAGGGAAAAATTTTATACATAAAAAAAAAAAACAATTCAAATAAATTAAACTGAGTATTTTAGAACTGTCTCTTTATTTTGAGTTCACAAAACTGACACATTTTAAGTAACCTGAATTGTTTTGTTGTTTTTAATTTAAATGAACTTGTCCCTTTAAATTTACAGGAACTTAAATTTAACTGAAACTGAGCAGGGATTTTTTAATTCCCAGCAGGCATTGCATGGTACTCGACAGGGAGTACATTTTAAAATTAAGTGTTATATATAGTAATGAGTTTTTTTGCAAAGTAGATGTAGACTTGTTAGAGTTTAGTAGACTTGTTGTTTTATATAGAAGAGTTTCTTTTATGTTAGAGTTTTGGGGGTTACCATTATGTTGAATAGTGGCACTTGAGGTTCTCATGTAGAATGGACTATTTTGCTTAAAGGGATAGTTCACCCAAAAATAAAAATTCTCTCATTATTTACTGACCCTCATGATATCCCAAGTGTGCATGACTTTCTTTCTTCACCAGAACACATTTGAAATCTTTAAAATGCAAGTGAATGGAGATTTTTCTTTTTAAGCTCCAACAAAAAAAAAAAAAAAAAGACAGTCAGCATAAACTTCATCCATAGGACACCAGCTGTTAAATTAATGTCTTCTAGACTCATGTAGTTCATAGCTGCTGCATTTAGCGTCGTTTTAGTATGATGTTGCAGATATATAACATTTAAAATGAGCAACACATACAAATGCAACTAGAAAAATTATATATTACTGATGATTTCTATTAATATCAGAGTAAAAATGCCTACTTAATTCGAGATCTTCATCAGCAAATATTTTTTAAATAATTCTGAAATAACACAGAACAAGTTTGTAGGTTTATATACGTTTCATTCAGCTACTGACATTACCGTCTCGACTCATTGCAAGTGCAATGGGAGCCAGTTGATAGATAGCTGTGCAATGAGTATAAACCTCACTCTCCAGACCTCAAGAGGTGCACTAGCGACTGACGCTAGAGGCTGTAGCCTTCAGCCTTATTGTTAGCGCACCTGCCTCCCATGCTGGAGACACCGGTTGGAGTCCCGCATGAAGCGGGTAGAAAAGAAGCATCACAAAAGTCCCCGGTAATTCTCTGCAAACTTTGACAGTTATTGGGCCTAGCTCGGCTCTTTTCGAGTCTGACAATTTGACATGCTGCATGCATGTGTTTCTTGCATCATCAACCTGGAACTAAACTATTTTGTGAACTGGCTCGACCAGTTACTTATGATTCAAAAGAACGATTATTCAAGAATCGGACATCACTATTGTTTAACTCATACTAATTAGCGTCCATTCAACATACTAGCATACAAGCTAGTTTGGTTCACTCTACTTTAAGCATTTTGGTTGAGATTACATGGTAAGTTTAAATTTAAAGTTAAGCACCACCAAAATATATGCGTTAGCTTACTCAATATTTCAAGAGCAATTAATATGCATGTTTAGTACAAAATAAAAATCTGACAGCTATATTAAAATTATCTATTAAAAAACATTATTTAACTAATTGCCTCAATAATTTTGAGTTCTCCAATCTTATTAAGGTTTACAGTGTGCTTTGTATTATATTACCCTGGAATTAGTTTTAAAAACATGTTATCACAGACGCTATAAATTTTCGAATACAACTGCTGAGTGACAGTATATTTGTGATCATTTGTGTTACTGTCATCGCTCTCCGTTTTGTTTTTTTTCCTTCATTTGGAAAGTTGAGAAAACATACAGGTGCATCTAAAAAAAAAAAAAAAACTATATCGTGGAAAAGTTACTTTGTTTCCGTAATTTAAATCAAAAAGTGGATCCTTCATATATTCTAGATTCATTACATACAAAGTGAAATATTTCAAGCCTTTTTTTGTTGTAATCTTGATGATTATGGCTTATAGCTCATGGAAATCAAAACTCCAGTATTTCAAAATATTAGAATAATGAATTTATAATACAGAAATGTCGGCCTTCTGAAAAGTATGTCAATTTATTAGTTGGTTGGGGCTCCTTTTGCACGAATTACTGCATCAATGTGGCATGGGCCAGAGGCAATCAGTCTGTGGCACTGCTGAGGTGTTATGGAAGCACAGGTTGCTTTGATAGCGGCCTTCATCTCGTCTGTATTGTTGGGTCTGGTGTCTCTCATTTTCCTCTTGACAATACCCCATAGTCTCTCTATGGGGTTCAGGTCAGGAGAGTTGGCTGGCCAATCAAGCACAGTAATATCATGGTCAGCAAACCAGTTACTAGTATATTTGGCACAGTGTGCATGTGCCAAGTCCTGCTGGAAAAGGAAATCAGCATCTCCATAAAGCTTGTCAGCAGATGGAAGCATGCTGTAAAATCTCCTGGTAGACGGCTGCATTGACTCTTGACTTGAGAAACACAGTGGGCCAACACCAGCAGATGACGGCACCCCAAATCATCACTGACTGTGGAAACTTCACACTGGACTTTGAGCAACTTGGATTGTGTGCCTCTCCACTCTTCCTCCAGACTCTGGGACCTTGATTTCCAAATTAAATGCAAAACTTACTTTCATCTGAAAAGAGGACTTTGGACCACGGAGCAATAATTATTTGCAGTAATTTGTGCAAAATGAGCCCCAACCAAGCATTTGGTCCATAAATTAACAATTTTCAGAAGGTCAACATTTCTGTATTATAAATTCTTCCATTTTGAGATACTGGATTTTCAATTTCCATGAGCTGTAAGCCATAATCAAGATTACAGCAAAAAAAGGCTTGGATACACTTTATTTGTAATGCATCTAGAAAATCTTTTTGAGATGCACTTGTAAGATTGGCAATGTTCTTTTGCTGTTGGAGCAAAAGGGTAAGCAAAAATTATATTTGCCGTGATCTCCCATCCACCGCTATATAAGTTTACCCTGCAATCGTTTACTTCCCAAGTGCCAAAACCAAGAAGTGTGAAAAGGGTCCATAATGAGAATCTCACGAAAATATGTCAAGGTCACAATTCAACCAAAATCAAAAATACAATTTATTTTACATTAGAAAATGTCTATTTCACACAACAAAACATGTATATTTTTAACAGATTTAGGTTTTTTTATTCTCATCTCCAAGGAACTTGTGTAATTCCCCTTATGGTGATTCTCTTTACTATAATACAGTAATTTTTACTGAAAAAAGTGATGTGTTAGGTGCAATTTAATTTCAAATATTTCTAGAGTATGTATATGTATGTATGTATGTATGTATGTATGTATATGTGTGTGTATATATATATATATATATATATATATTATTGCAGTGCACTCAAACAACTATTTTAGCCTATTTTTAAGATTCATGCATTTCGATTTCAATTACATTTTATTTTTCAAATAAATCTTCAAATCTGTTTTTTTTTCTTTCTTTCTTTGAGTGTACAACACATCAAACAATGCGCATATATATTATATATATTTCTCTAAATAAAGTATATAAGATATTTTTCATCATTATTATGGTACGGTGTGCTTAGCTGAAGATAATGGCAGAATGGCATAACAATCTTACTAGTCCTTATTATGGATTATTATAAAAATAAAAATTCTTGAAAGTAAAAGTACAAAATTGTATTTCATTATTTGGATGTTGTGGTGAAATGGGACCGGATATTGTGAGATTAGCCGAGTAAAAAACCGCGTGAATGAATCGATCACGTGAGCAGACTCAAACCTGAAGACTCCCGAAGTTCCCGTCGCGTTGAGGAAGTTAAATATCGATGAGATCTTCCCAAACATTGCACAGAACTCACATGTAACGCCTATCCCTCCCTTACCAAGAACAATTAAGTTGTATCTTTTCTCCGACGCAGGCGACGAGCTTTTCCCCTCCATCTACAAACAAAACACACTCTATAAAAATGACCTTTCGCTAAATTGAGGGACGGGAACACTGCGTAATCCTTTTGCTGGAATACATAGACAATAAAAAAAAAAAAAAAAGAGTCGTAGGAAATACCAGAGTAAGCATCTCGAGGTATGCCGCTCTTACCTGCTCAAATGCATTCTCCCATGTGAAGTTGAGGAGAAGAGCTCGTCTTCTGAGAGCCTATAAGCGTCCATCGTCTGCGTGCGTGCGCGCGCTCAAATATTTGCGATATTTTTGATGTGAAAACGTCTGTTTCGGTCCCACGACGACTCTCACCAGCCGGTTCGGTTCTCCGTCGTCCTTGGGTTCACGAAAGACAACTGTGAGACGCTGCAGCTCCGCTTCGTCACGTGCTCGACGTCGCTTCCTAAAAATCAGGATCCCTCCACTGCCTCTATCTAGAACACTTAGTGCCTGTTTCTTTCTGTTCTTTCTTATAACTCTAAAATCAATTGTATGACTAACAGGACAATCCCAAAATGATCGCAAACTTAATAAAAGAAAATAAGTGAAACTGCAAGGAATAACAAGCCCAGTCTTGCAAAATACAGTATGTATGGTTCATTTACATAAATAATCTGTTGAGGCCTAAATTGATGCAGTCAGCACATCAACAAGTGCAAGTTTACTGTCTTGGAAGAATGTGTTGGTTTATGTACATGCATAATGCATATGGTTGACTTTGCATTCATTAGGTCCATGTTGTTTCACACTCAATGCATTATAGTGGGGAAAGACTGCAAATTATGTCTTTTTGGATCACAGTCATGCCAACTTCATTCAGATTCTGTAGTACTTTTATGTCGGTAGCACCAGATTATTTCCTTCATTGGGTCTTTGATCCAATGATGTTTGAACATGGAGGTCGAAACACTTTTGTGTGAGGGTAAATTCACCCAAATATGAAAATGTATTCATTTTCTTGCCCCCCCATGTCATTCCAAACCATTTCCTTTCTTCCATGAAACACGAAGGGGAATGTTTTGTATGTCTACTGTAAACTGCTCAGTGAAAATGGATGGCGATTCACAGTGCCAAGCTCCAAATAGTATCATAAAAGTAGTCCACGTGGCATGTGTGTTACATTTCAAGACTCAACAGCATATCGTAGATTTATGTGATGAATGCAACTAAATGTAAAGAGTAGTTCACCCAAAAATGAAAAGTCTTTCATTTACTCACCCTCATACCATCCCAGATGTGTGTGACTTTCTTCTGCACAACACAAATGAAGATTATAAGAAGAATATTTCAGCTCTGTAGGTGCACACAATGCGGGTGAATAGTGAGCAAAACTTTGAAGCTCAAAAAAGCACATACAAGGCAGCATGAACGTAATCCATACAACTCTTCTTAAGCAATCTAATTGGTTTTGGTTTCATTATAAATCATGATATCAGCAGTCTCCTTGACCATCATGATTTCAAGCTCTCTGTGCATGCACTTAGAAGTGTAATCAAGCTTGAAATCATGATCATGCCTAGAGACTGCAATGGCAAGACATAGAAAAAAAATAATATTTTGGTCTGTTCTCACCCAAAATCAATTAGATTGCATGGATCAAACCACTGGAGTCTCATGGTTTACTTTTACGCTGCCTTTATGCGCTTTTTGGAGCTTCAAAGTTTTTATCAACATTCTGCATTGAATGGACCAACAGAGCTAAAATATTATTCTAAAAACCTTTGTGTTCTGCAGAAGAAACTCATACACATCTGGGATGGTATTAATTATTCACTGAAAATGTTTCTCTCTGCCTTAGTTCTCAAATTTCACTTGCGCTTGTGCACATTAAATCATGTTGTTTCTAAACACATCACATCAAATGTGGACATAAAACATAATTTATCTGAGAGAATTTGAACCAGTAAAGAATAACATCATTTTTATTCTTGAGTGAACTATTGGTAAAATGGTCTGTGCTTATATAGCATCTTTTTAACCTTAGCGGTTTCCACTGTGAACTCATTCATTCATTCACTCACACACACACACACACACAATTCCTTTAAGGATATAATAATTTACTCACCCTCATGCCACCCCAGATGTGTATGACTTTTTCTTCAGCAGAACACAAAAGAATAAGATTTTTAGGAAATATCTCAGCTCTGTAGGTCCATACAACACAAGTGAATGGTGACCAGATCTATGTAGCTCCAAAAACCACATAACAGAAACATAAAATGAATCCATATGACTCCATATTTTTCCAAATCCATATTTTCTCAATATGAATCATGTACTATATTCCAGGTCTTGTGGTGAAGTGATGATAGTGATCACTTTATACGATGAACAGAAAGTTGTCATTCACTCAAATCAAAACATTTATATAGCACTAAATAAAATGTGGCAGTTTCAACGATAGCATTAACAATATGACCTAATTGGTTCTTATCCCAACAAATGTCAAGACATCATCTTGCAAGAACCAATGAAGAAGAAAAAAGAAGAAGAAAAAAAATCACTTTGGCATAACAATTCATTTTAACTGAGGTTAGATTAATTTCTCAGAGATTCACCATTTTGCCATTTATTTCAAACAAGCAAGATGTCCGTTCTCCCCCTTAGGGCTAATATATCAACACCAACCTGCAGTACTTTGCACAGGAACCTATCACAAGTAGGCTGGTGAGCTCCTGTCAGAGATGCCATGATTGAATTGTTCTATCGCTCTGTCACCAGAGGGGCCATTACTTCAAATTAGCATACAAATTCAAACCAGGACAGATGGATTTGTCACATTCCAGACGACATCTTCCTCTGAGATTGGCTTTGCTAACACTGTGCGATGAAGATAAGACACCTGTCTCCACTTAATTCAGGAAAGCGTATGGATGACGACATGAAAGGAAGGTGAAATGTTACCAATAACCAAAATTTTGAACTTGAGGAAACATCATCAGAGCAGTGGCGCCGTAAAGTGTGTTTTTATAAATGGCCACTTCACACACGATAGCTAAAATGAAGACTTTACTGGATAATGCAAATTATAAAAATATTATCTAGAGTGTGGAATCCCCCTTAATATGTTCAATGGTTTATCCCAAAAGCGTTTTTTAAACGCTAAATGCGCTTCCCATCTGTAGAGCGTGCCGCGTGACTCGCGTGCAGCCTCAAACAGGATTAACTGGATTGTACAGACCACATAACCTGAATTAAACTGAGAATGTTGTACTTTGAACCACTATGGAAAATGTCAAATATCTTATGATGCCATAACGGGTATGATTTGACAGAAATGTTATTCATATTAAAACTATAAACGGGGAAGGAGATGTCTATTTAATTTTATTAGAACAAAGGCCATTTTAATTGTAGATTTTTAATGTTTAGTCAATCAATCAGTGTTGTGGTGAACTATCCGACCAGATGACATTCCATGAGCCAGTTTATGGCAGAGCCCCTCAACTGTCAAGGCAAAGAAGAGTGTCTCCATTTTGTTTGGATTGTGGCAGGACCAACACAAACAAATGCCAAGCACAGCCATCAGATACAACCAGATAATTCAGAAATTAAGGCGTTGGAAAATACTTCTCATTGGTTCATGGGTGGTTTCTTAGCAACATCTTAAACCCCTGCATCCTATGGTTTGACCCAATACAAAAGGTGAGAAGGACCATAGATAGACAACTCATTACACACAAATTTTTATTGCTAACATTGACACCAATTGTAACACATCCACTCCATGTTTGTTCACATTCTGTTTATGTACATTGCAGTTGGTCAATTAGCACAATAGTTCACACAAACAGAACCATGGTGGTATAAATGAATTTATGCGTAATATTTAATCTTTCAATTTCTTGTTTGGTCTCTATATCTTCAGCCAAAAGTATTTTTGAAGAGGTTTGGAAAAGGAACAATGCATAGTTGAATCTTTACAGACATTGTTCAAACTATGTACTTTAAAATATGCAAATGCTCCACACAGAGAATGGAGGGTGAACCACACTGTGTGGACCCCCCTCCGATCTTAGCAGCCAATCATAACTCTGAAACAAGAAGTGCCAAACTGAAATCTCCTCATCAAGAAGGTATAAAGCTTTCTTGCAACAGCCACACCTTTGTTCTGAGTTCCCGGCTGTTCGAGTTTGGGAGCAATAACAGAATAATAATCAACGTCCTGAGTACACATCCAGAGGGTCGTTAACAGGATACACTTCTATAACACTTCTCCAGTCTGGTCTCACTCCATGAGAGAGAGAGGATAACAGATCATCCAACATTCTTAGTCTCCATCTGCGAGACAGTAGAAGAGAGACCAAGTACTAAGTCTCACTACAAGAGACTATTGCAATGCCAAGTTCAGAATACCTATACCAGGGAGATAACTACAGCGACAAAGATTCATGCGTCTGTTTGTTCCAGATATAGAAACTTGCACAGATATAAGGGCTGTATATCTGCGTGTTCCAGATTGCAATAACCCTCTCTGTGCTTCCAGGAGATCAGCATTCCTCAGCTCCTTCATGTCCAAGGCTGTTGAATTGGAAATCAGCTTCTTCTCCACTGTAATGTGGCCCTGAGCCCTAGTGGAAGACGTAGCTGTAACCAAACTCATCGATCGATCAAGGAGAATGAAAATATCACTACTAAACCTCTTTCCTGAGTCCTTGGCAGTTTATGATTTTCGAATGTTCAGATTGCATAACCTGTGTTTCAAATGTCTTGCAAATAATATTTGAGTTATTTGTTTAAATGGAAATAAGGTTTTCACCTTATTAATTAACAGAAAAACAGCGATTTATCTGCCCATAAGATAATAGTTATACTTTGCCATTGTTACATCCAATTCAACCACTTACATCTTTCCATCCTATGCACTTTATTTACCTAATCATTTATTTGATCTATTATCATATTAGTACAATTTGGAAGTTTTTGATAGTTATTCTTGTTTATCTTTTTGTAAATATTTTTATTTATTTATTTAACTGTGTTGATGATACAGAAGAGCTCTAAAGGGTTAGGCTAATCTTGAATCCTTCAGATTATTCAGATGGCCAATTTCCTCCAATTTACATCATTTTAATTTACTGAATGGTCCATTTGGATCATTCTTTTACTGTTATGGTGAAACTCCTTAGCTGGTGCCCAGACGATAGAGGGAGGGGTGCCTGATATTATGTCACAAACACACATACACTATGACGTGTGATCAAAAATGTGTGAGGCCCACATACGTGTGGCCTTGATTGGTGCCAGGGTGATTCTCACTACAATGTCTTGTTTTAAATGCACTGAATACCATAAAACACAAATCTTTATATATGACTTACATACTCCATGCATTCTAGTGGTTGTTATGGAAATTCTCTTAAAATTAAAAAAATATTCACCTAAAATTTTTCCAAAATAAGTTCACACGAGAAGACAACAAACAAGTGTATGAACTAGTCTTGATATTTTGCCATTTCATGTTTATCAGAACATTTGTGTTTGAAGGAAAGTTCTAGAAAAGAATCTCAAGGACCTCTGATTCTACTTTGGCAATAAAGTTATATGGAAAGATTATAGAAAAGTGCGCACATACAGACTTTTTTGCAATCGGTTGATACACAATACCACATTTACAAAAAAGTCTTTGAATAGTAATTTTCAGATTTCTCCAAATATTTTCCAACGTGATCTCCTGAGTATTTATAGGTGTACAGGTGTGCCTGATAAAGTGGTCGGTGAGTGTATATAAATGTATATTTACATTTAGAAAGATGTATGTGTAAAAATATTTATGTTTCAGATGCTGTCAATACATCCATATTATACGCTTCAGGGTATATCCAAAATATATGTATGAATATCTATGAATAATAAAGAGATCAGGCTGGATTTTCATTGAATTTGGAAACAAGTCTGGATCTTGACTAGGCCAGAGAATTGTCTTGTTTGAGTAAATCAGTTAATTGTCATGCTAAAAGATGAATCTTCAACCCTTCGTCCTCTGTATGACTTTCACTTAGCTCTGGCCAGTCTCCCAGTGCCTAGTGATGAAAAGCATCCCCACATCAGCCACTACACATCGAGGCAGCTGATAATATAAGGTAACAAGTGATACTGTTGTTTTTCTTTTTCCTTGTATGCTGTCCTGTATGTGCTGTTTGGTACACTGAATGTGGGCTGTCATCGAGAGGTTCAGAGCTCTTTGTCTCAGACCTCACTAAAGCCCTTATTCCATACATTGTACTATGAGTGTGTGTATGTATATATATATATATATATATATATATATATATATATATATATATATATATATATATATATATATATATAAGGGCTGTCAATCGATTACAATTTTTAATCAAATTAATTACATGGTGTCCCGATTAATTTATCGCATATAAAAATATTTGCTGAGAAAGCCCCTCATATAACAATAACTCAATATATAATGATTATACATATTTATAAGGCGGCTTTAGAATACAATGTATTGTTTACTACCATATTATTGATCATAAGTCAGTCATTGTCAATCAGTTATGAGGGCTTGTTTAAGGGCCCGTTAATTTACACCTGCGTCAGATGTCTCGGGTGTGTTGCGTCATAAACAGAAAATGTTTAGGTCACTGTGTCAAGTTAAATATAATTTAAAACTCAATCTTTAAACACATCTTGAGATCCTTTAGATCACATTTGCGCTCCTTCAAGTGTTTTGAACACAAGAATGTAATGTATGTTTGTGTTGTTCTGCCTATTGAAGTGTTTTCTTCACTGTATAAACTGTGTTGCTCATACAGCTGAAATTTCATTTACTGCCCTCTAGAGTAAACAGGTGGTACTACAAGCTTGCATTTCTCAGGAATCTTCCTTATTATGGTCCGTGGGCATGCGATTAATTGCGTTATTTTTTGCCAAATTAATCACACTGAATTAACGCTTTAAATCAACAGCCCTAATATATATATATATATATATATATATATATATATATATATATATATATATATATATATATATATATATATATATATATATATGCAGTTCATATCCTCCTCATGGACCAGTTCTTGCTGTAAGATGTTACCCCACTCTTCCTCTAAGGCACTTGCAAGTGTATGTATATATAGTGCATCTGGAAAGTATTCACAGAGCTTCACATTTTCCACATTTTGTTATGTTACAGCCTTATTCCAAAATGGATTAAATTCATTATTTTCCTCAAAATTCTACAAACAATACCCCATAATGACAATGTGAAAGAAGTTTGTTTGAAATCTTTGCAAATTTATTAAAATTAAAAAACGAAAGAAATCACATACATAAGTATTCACAGCCTTTGCCATGACACTTACAATTGAGCTCAGGTGCATCCTGTTTCCACTGATCATCTTTGAGATGTTTCTACAACTTGATTGGAGTCCATCTGTGGTAAATTCAGTTGATTGGACATGATTTGGAAAGGCACACACCTGTCTATATAAGGTCCCACAGTTAAGTGCATATCAGAGCACAAATCAAGCCATGAAGTCCAAGACAGGATTGTATCGAGGCACAGATCTGGGGAAGGGTACAGAAACATTTCTGCAGCATTGAAGGTCCCAATGAGCACAGTGGCCTCCATCATCCGTAAATGCAAGTTTGGAACCACCAGGACTCTTCCTAAAGCTGGCCGCCCGGCCAAACTGAGCGATCGGGGGAGAAGGGCCTTAGTCAGGGAGGTGACCAAGAACCTGATGATCACTCTGACAGAGCTCCAGCGTTTCTTTGTGGAGAGAGGAGAACCTTCCAGAAGAACAACCATCTCTGCAGCACTCCACCAATCAGGACTGTATGGTAGAGTGGCCAGACGGCAGCCACTCCTCAGTAAAAGGCACATGACAGCCCACCTAGACTTTGCCAAGAGGCACCTGAAGGACTCTCAGACCATGACTAACAAAATTCTCTGGTCTGATGAAACAAAGATTGATATCTTTGACCTGAATGGCAAGAGTCATGTCTGGAGGACAAGACACCGCTCATCACCTGGCCAACACCATCCCTCCAGTGAAGCATGGTGGTGGCAGCATCATGCTGTGGGGATGTTTTTCAGTGGCAGGAACTGGGAGACTAGTCAGGATTGAGGGAAAGATGAATGCAGTGTACAGAGACATCAACCTGCTCCAGAGCACTCTGGACCTCAGACTGGGGTGAAGGTTCATCTTCAAACATCACAACGACCCTAAGCACACAGCCAAGATAACAAAGGAGTGGCTACAGGACAACTCCGTGAATGTCCTTGAGTGGCCCAGACTTGAAACCGATTGAACATCTCTGGAGAGATCTGAAAATGGCTGTGCACCGACACTTCCCATCCAACGTGATGGAGCTTGAGAGGTCCTTCAACAAAGTATTGAGCAAAGGCTGTGAATACTTATGTACATGTGATTTATTTTTATTTTTTTTAATACATTGGCAAAGATTTCAAACAAACTTCTTTCACATTGTCATTATGGGGTATTGTTTGTAGAATTTTGAGGAAAATAATGAATTTAATCCATTTTGGAATAAGGCTGTAACTTAAAATGTGAAGCGCTGTGAATACTTTCTGGATGCACTGTGTGTGTGTGTGTGTATATATATATATATATATATATATATACACTCACCTAAAGGATTATTAGGAACACCTGTTCAATTTCTCATTAATGCAATTATCTAATCAACCAATCACATGGCAGTTGCTTCAATGCATTTAGGGGTGTGGTCCTGGTCAAGACAATCTCCTGAACGCCAAACTGAATGTCAGAATGGGAAAGAAAGGTGATTTAATCAATTTTGAGCGTGGCATGGTTGTTGGTGCCAGACGGGCCGGTCTGAGTATTTCACAATCTGCTCAGTTACTGGGATTTTCATGCACAACCATTTCTAAGGTTTACAAAGAATGGTGTGAAAAGGGAAAAACATCCAGTATGCGGCAGTCCTGTGTGCGAAAATGCCTTGTTGATGCTAGAGGTCAGAGGAGAATGGGCCGACTGATTCAAGCTGATAGAAGAGCAACTTTGACTGAAATAACCACTCGTTACAACCGAGGTATGCAGCAAAGCATTTGTGAAGCCACAACACGCACAACCGTGAGGCGGATGGGCTACAACAGCAGAAGACCCCACCGGGTACCACTCACCTCCACTACAAATAGGAAAAAGAGGCTACAATTTGCAAGAGCTCACCAAAATTGGACAGTTGAAGACTGGAAAAATGTTGCCTGGTCTGATGAGTCTCGATTTCTGTTGAGACATTCAGATGGTAGAGTCAGAATTTGGCGTAAACAGAATGAGAACATGGATCCATCATGCCTTGTTACCACTGTGCAGGCTGGTGGTGGTGGTGTAATGGTGTGGGGGATGTTTTCTTGGCACACTTTAGGCCCCTTAGTGCCAATTGGGCATCGTTTAAATGCCACGGCCTACCTGAGCATTGTTTCTGACCATGTCCATCCCTTTATGGCCACCATGTACCCATCTTCTGATGGCTACTATCAGCAGGATAATGCACCATGTCACTAAGCTCGAATCATTTCAAATTGGTTTCTTGAACATGACAATGAGTTCACTGTACTAAAATGGCCCCCACTGTCACCAGATCTCAACCCAATAGAGCATCTTTGGGATGTGGTGGAACGGGAGCTTCGTGCCCTGGATGTGCATCCCACAAATCTCCATCAACTGCAAGATGCTATCCTATCAGTATGGGCCAACATTTCTAAAGAATGCTTTCAGCACCTTGTTGAATCAATGCCACGTACAATTAAGGCAGTTCTGAAGGCGAAAGGGGGTCAAACACAATATTAGTATGGTGTTCCTAATAATCCTTTAGGTGAGTGTATATATATATATATATATATATATATATATATATATATATATATATTAGTGTCAAGTTAGTTCACTTACCAATTTATCTTGGCCGAAATAATAATGGTACTGATATATTATACAAAGCTCACATAAAAAAAAAAAAAAAATATAATGAAAACCCACATGACAATGTATTTATGATGAGAAACTCAAAATTGTGAGTTTTGCTTCTAACTTCCAACAAGCCACTGGCCAGTCTAATAAAAGACTGCTTAGAAAAAATAATGATTTTCTTGGGTAATTATGCTGGGAAGGATCAATTGGAAACACTCAGTATGACAAAACCCCTTTCCCCTCTAGATCAATTCCACATAATTTCTAGATCAGCTCAAACTAATGTGTTTTCTATTGGCTTCAGCGAACCATGGTAATCTTTGGCACAATTTTACGGTTACATGTGTGCTTGTGAGTAGAAAGCCATCTATTTAAAAACTTGGGGCTGAACACTTTTTTTCCCCCAACAGTCAGAAACGATCAAAATAAACATGCTAATCTCTTACATTTGCATATTACACACGTGGTAGCCTTGATGTGAGACCCCTTTTCCCTTCTCTTCTACTCCACGCAAGTACCCCTCCTTTCTAGTGATATTCCTTTGAAACTTCAATTGGGGGCAAATGCTTACTTGAGGTTGCTTTTGAAGTTTTTGCATCTCCCTCACGTGTCACCTTGCAAATGGCTCATCCCCTCTCCTCTCACATAACCATAATGTATAATGCCATAGGTGAAAAACGGATTTGGTCTTCATCTACAACTAATGGATTAATATGGAAATAGAGCAAAAAGACCCCCTGGGTTCTGTGTTCTCTCTTATCGAAAGTGCTGCAAAAACACAACAATGAAACTTTAAAGTCTCTGGGCCAAGGGGAAAGGCATTACCATGGATTAATAAGACACTGTCTTTCATATGTCTGGAAACAAATACCGGTGCTCTTTCTGAACCCTGAAAAAAGGTCTTAATCTTTATTGTCACCATCAGGAGCAAGCAATATCATTATTTTAACAGTCAGGAGAGTTCAAGCTCCAAGTAATTCTTCAGTTTAATTTAGAAAAGTTTAAAGAGACGCTGCAAAGATGTCCAGCTGCAAAATATTATGTTGGTTTCACAGTCAAGCAAGCTCTGCAGTCTTGGGGAACTGGCCCAAATAATCTGAGTAGGGGAAATTACTCTCCTGGAAAATAATCTCAAGAATTCTGTGAAAAAGTATGCCTTGTGTCAGCTTTTACCAGACTTAACATGGAAAAGTTATGTTTTACAAAAAAAATCAAATAAACAGACCAGAGATTGTGAAAGTTAACTTGTATGATCTTTAAACCTGCATTTACCAGGTTATTTAAGGTTTTTCAAAGATATTCAAGATTTTGTACTCCAGCCAGCATTCCTGGCCATGCATTTAATAAAAAAAATAGACCTTAGACATTGCACATGGCTAATCACTGAGAAATTATAACAAATTACATGGCTAAATTCAGAAAAAGATAAGTTGACATCAATCTAGCAAAATCTGTCAACACTTATGTAAGCCATCAAATATCCAGTTACTGTGGAAGAATATTACGAAATTGTGGATCATTTATTTTCAGTGGCCCTATATGTAGCAACATAAAACCAAGCCTGACATGCAACCTATAACTTTAAAAACTGGGAAGGCTCTTTAGAGGACTACATTTTGATTGGTCAGTGTAATTTAATTGACTGTCTAATTCAACATGTGATCAGTGGTGTAAAAATGTAAAATGTAATAAAAAGGGGGTGCAACCTCTGAATTGCGCTAGTCACAAATTTTGTGAATGACTTCCAGGTTTCAACACGGGATCTGAACCCATGTCTCCCACGTTGCTGCATCACATCACAAAGGAAGGTTAGCACGCTGGAGCCGATGCAAAAATGTCTGATAGGAGATGCCGCTTATCGGCGTGTCTGCATAATGTGGCCAAACCTAGGGTACTGGAACTCTCCAAAACTACATGGCTACTTACCGTGTGATCATGTTGGTAAATGAAAATGTGTGGTTCATTCCAAAATAGTCCTGCATATACCCCATTCTTAAATGAATCTCTGAAGGGACTTTTGGAATGTGGAGCAAAAACACTGGTGATTTAGAACTGGAGTTCATTTTATAATCACTTCAGTATTCAATTGTTTCCAGCACTAATGCATGACGACTATAGAAAATTATAATGGATTTAACTTGGCTAGCTAGGGCTGTCAATAGATTAAAAGAATCAAAACGGTTTTCTCATAAACGTATTCAGTTCTACTGCAATCAGTTCTTTGAGAAGCATAGAAAACATGCATCAACGTTTTCTCAGACTTTCCATCAGAAAATGTTTTTATGATTAAATTCGTCCACACAAAGCCCCTAAATTACTTTTCTTATACTATCCAGATTTAAACTGGGATAAATTTAAGGTCTTTCTCCATAATTTTAACAAACAGCTACCTGGATTCAGGATTTTTGCATGTGTGTATTAAACACATATGCTCATGGCGGTGCTCTAGCAAATATCCCAACTATTACAAAGACTTTTGAGATCAAATGAAACAGTTGGACTGTCACATTGGGTTTTGTGCATTAAAAATCAATAGCATTAAACATGTTATTACAGTGAGGGAAAAAATTATTTGATCCCCTGCTGATATTGTACGTTTGCCCACTGACAAACAAATGAACGGTCTATAATTTTTATGGTAGGTTAATTTGAACAGTGAGAGACAGATAAAATTAGACAGATATAAATTGAATTACATTTCAATGAGGGAAATAAGTATTTGACCCCTCTGCAAAACATGACTTGGTACTTGGTGGCAAAAGCCTTGTTGGCATTCACAGAGGTCAGCCGTTTCTTGTAGTTGGCCACCAGGTTTGCACACATCTCAGGAGGGATTTTGTCCCACTCCTCTTTGCAGATCTTCTCCAAGTCATTATGGTTTCGAGGCTGACATTTGGCAACTCGAACCTTCAGCTCCCTCCACGGATTGTCTATGGGATTAAGGTCTTGAGACTGGCTAGGCCACTCCAGAACCTTAATGTGCTTCTTCTTGAGCCACTCCTTTGTTGCCTTGGCCGTGTGTTTTGGGTCATTGTCAAGCTGGAATACCCATCCACGACCCATTTTCAATGCCTTGGCTGAGGGAAGGAGGTTCTCACCCAAGATTTGATGGTACATGGGCCCGTCCATCGTCCCTTTGATGCGGTGAAGTTTTCCTGTCCCCTTAGCAGAAAAACACTGCCAAAGCATAATGTGGGTGGTGTTCTTGGGGTCATAGGCAGCATTCCTCCTCCTCCAAACACGGCGAGTTGAGTTGTTGCCAAAGAGCTCGATTTTGGTGAATCTGACCGCAACATTTTCACCAAGTTCTCCTCTGAATCATTCAGATGTTCATTGGCCTACTTCAGACGGGCCTGTACATGTGCTTTCTTGAGCAGGGGGACCTTGCGGGCACTGCAGGATTTCAGTCCTTCACGGCGTAGTGTGTTACCAATTGTTTTCTTGGCGAATATGGTCCCAGCTGCCTTGAGATCATTGACAAGATCCTCCCGTGTAGTTCTGGGCTGATTCCTCACCGTTCTCATGATCATTGCAACTCTACATGGTGAGATCTTGCATGGAGCCCCAGACCGAGAGAGATTTTTGTGTTTCTTCCATTTGCGAATAATCGCACCAACTGTTGTCACCTTCTCCCCAAGCTGCTTGGCGATGGTATTGTAGCCCATTCCAGCCTTGTGTAGATCTACAATCTTGTCCCTGACATCCTTGGACAGCTCTGTGGTCTTGGCCATGTTGGAGAGTTTGGAATCTGATTTATTGATTGCTTCTGGCTCCCAGGTGTCTTTTATACAGGTAACAAACTGAGATTAGGATAACTCCCTTTAAGAGTGTGCTCCTAATCTCAGCTCATTACCTGTATAAAAGACACCTCGGAGCCTTTGATTGAGAGGGTGTCGAATACTTATTTCCCTCATTAAAATGCAATTCAATTTATAACATTTTTGACATGCGGTTTTCTGGATTTTTTTGTTGTTATTCTGTCTCTCACTGTACAAATTAACCTACCATTAAAATTATAGACAATATAAAATTGTCTTTGTTTAGAATTTTAAACAAAGGTTTGGGTGATTTGTACATATTCATTTAGATGGAGCCAAGAGATTGCTTTGTTTTCTTGTATTTGCTTTAACTGCAAACTACTTAGCTGAGAGTGTATATGGGCAATTTCTGTCCTCCTCATGAGTAACTGCTGAAAATGACTCAGGCAGCAATAAGGCATAATTGTATGGTGTGTATATTTCTCTTATGACTACTTGTTTTCTTAATAGATACTTTTATCAATTCATTATTATGAAAGAGAACAACCCTAAACAGTTAATAAGTAATTACAAAGAATTTCAGCAATAACAACAGTACACATTAACATTACAAAGCTAAAACATAGCTGATAAAGTTTTTTTTCTTTATTATTATTATTATTGAAGTAAAAGCTCCTTTACAGAATAAACAAACTTCTCTACTCAATAGCAGTAAATTATCAATGTCAATAAGGAATGTCAACATCCACATGAACGCTCATGCAAAATCAGTTGATGGTATTATCACTGTTTAGCATTTGCTCCCAAACAATCCTTAATGCCTTGAGTGACAATTTAACAATATGCTATTATCAGGAGCAGAAACACATGGAAGCTGATGGGAGCAAAAGAATTATAAAAAAATAATTATATCTCGACAACAAATCAAAACAGGAAAGCACAGACGGAAACCTAATGTTGAATGATGATGTGTGACAAATGTAAATCTTCAGAGTTCAAAGAAGCATTGCAACACGCATACTGAATTCAAAACTTGTATTGTCCTTAAACCACTGGGGAGATTCAGTATTGAGAGTATTCCTTGGTTTGAAGTTTAGCAATGATGCGCTCCAATTGCCTTTTAGCCTCGCACTGAGGGAAGTTGCCCATTTCATAGTATTGTGCAGCAATTTTCACCAACCTAGAGGATAAAAAAAAATCAGTACAGAATGTTTAGTAACATTGTTTTGTTTTTTTTGTACTTTGCCAACATAGGCATTCTCTTAAAGCTTAAGTGTAAATTTTCTAAATTAAAATTCTCTCCTACGCCAAATTTACTTGTAGAGTGAACTATAATTTAGCCATTTTGAGACTATTCACTTAAAAGGCTAAACAATGTGGTTCTGTGGCGCTACATTCCACAGTTTGTTTTAGCAGCCCGTCCAGACCAACAAATAACATTGGCTCCACCAATGGTGTGAGTTCGGAGCTGAACCATCTGTTAGTACAAGCAGGAAAATGTTCTGGAAATCGGTTTGACAGTGGAGATTATTTTTGCAATAGCGTTTGGAATTACACATCAGCTTGAACATTCACAAACAAATTCTTTATTTGCATGTGCAAGTTTTAGCTTACCATTCAGGTTTTATATCAGTGCAGGTGCGGATATAATTCTTGGTGGTCAGCACAAACTCATTGTAGAGAACCCACTCGGGCTTGTGGTCCAGTACGGTAGATGGGTGCAACTGGACCACCTGGTTGTCCTTCACAGTCAGATAGTGCCCGGTGCGCTCCAGGTGAGCAACCTGATAAAAATAGAGGTAAATTAACAAATAAATCAACCACAAGTGTTACAAACCTGCACAAACTACCGTATTTTCAGGCACTTAAACATGTGGCGTACGGATGTCGAGATTAACCTGAGTAATCAGTCTCAATAAGAGCACAACGCAAACAGAGACGTCAACAACAGAGTGGCCAGTAATTCATACACTAAGCCACAAATTTGTCTTGCCAGTAAAGGTTAATGTTGACAAATATTTCAATATTAATGGAGTAATTCAACTAGTCAGGTCACTTGTTTCAGGTACCCCCTTCCAGGAGACAGACTCGATAAAAATGTCATTTATTTTCCCTATGCAGGACGAAAATTGGCTTGATTTCTTAGTGTTTTTCTTAAATGGTCGCACTTTGACAGAAAGCCATGCATTACATTAGCAAGCTTGAGTGATTCTGTGTTCCCAGCAGAAATGGCACATTTTAATTCTGAGGATAATAAAGGGGGGACTCTAGTTCTACTTTAAAAGTAGATATATTTTAGTTTAGTTTTAACCTAGTTTAGAACTAGAAAACTATTGGACTATACATTATCTAAGGCCTTTAGCAGTACATGATTAAAGTAAAACTAACAAATTAGAAAATGTAATTGGCCAAATATAGAAAATATTTTCAAGAAATTAATGAGGTAAAATGGGAAATATAATTAGATAAATAAAAGTTTTAAAGAAGAATTTATAATTACGCAATCTTCATTCTGGCAAGAATATGAACATGAGATATTTTATAACACCAGAAATATCCAAATATAACCAGTTATCGTCAGGATGTTGGTGAGGGTGTAGTGAGCATTTTTTTCTCATGCAAAATAATAAAGTATTCTCAAAAATATAGAATTTGAGATGTGGTGGAAATTACACTATGGTGGTAATTCATCACTTTGACAAAAATGACGATTTTTGAAAAATGTTTTAATGAGACTTTACTGTCTTAATTCCACAGTGCTAAAGTTAAAAATGTGTTTCCACTAGAAGATATATTCCCTGAAATTGAAATAAGGTTTAGTGGGCCTCAATGGGTGCTGAGCGTGTGTTTTGCGTCACAGCGATTTCTATATTGTGCATTTTTGTGGAACATGTACATTTGATTTTGTATTGACCATTCAGCATCCAACTTTATTGGATGTGGTTCAATTTATAAGGCTTTGTATAGTCTCATAGTTCTGTGTCTTTAGGCAAATACTACACAGTATTATTCTGAGATTATATGGATAACCAAAGTCAATGTGTATTTATCAAGATCTGCTAAAATGACCCTCAAGGCCACATCCACATGGTTTTCTATTGATGTGCCAACACATTATGTTTAAAGCCTCTGGGTTGGTAAAACTTCACCAGGATAAAGAGAGGAAAGGCAAAGAAACCAATGGACGATATAATCTAACTAAATATTACATCTCAGTGGGTGTCTAAGCAATATCATGCAGAGATATCCAAAATCGCCTTCTGCAGAATTTGAATACATTATAGATATTTAAAACAACTTGGCAATCTGCAACATAACCATGTGCAGAATTAGAAGCAGGTCTTTCAAATTCATTTTAGGGAGTTTTTTGTTCTCTAGTCATTAGGCAAAAGTAAACAAATATATTTATGCAGTATATTACACATTTATATGGATATTCTTTGTTCAACAGTTCTATAAACAATTTAGTCATGTAACTAACATTTTAGACATAATATGCCCGGTTATTTTTCCCATTTTATACTCACTAATGGAAATATACAGTTAACAGACATGGACAAACACTAAGACACACCTGCATGAAGAATCCTGTGACAAGAGCACGGCGGATGTTGATGTAGTAATCCCGGCTGGTGAATTCTGTGCTGCGACGTGGCAGGTTGAAGCGGTCCATGATGCGTGAGAGCTGCTGCCGCACGTTATCAGCCGACATCAGTGAGCGGTAGTTAATGAAGTTATCATAACACCACTGCACAGACTCATGGTCTTGGCACAAGAGGAGTTCAAAATTAAAACCAGGTAAGGCAAGCATAATCTAAACATATAAACAGATCTAAACACAGACCAGCACTGCTAAATCAAGTGTACAGATAAATCCATGAGAGTTGTACAAAACTACATCTGCAGTTACCAAACAAAATGACAGCTTAAAAGATCAAGATGCTGGCATAAGTATAGAAACGCATCAATCATATAGTGAAACTAGGGCTGGGCGATACAGCAAAACTAAAGCAGCCTTTCGACAATATTTAATATACGTTTCAATATTTATGTATTTGGTCTGAAACTGCTAAAAAGGGTGATTTTAGATTGAAACAGAGGAAACACCCATCAATCAAGCTACACTGTAGCAAATTACATTTATAATGTTTAACTTAGTGCGACCCAGTGTCCATATGCCTGGAAGTTGTATTTTGGCTTCACTATACACAACCAACACCAAATTGTAATTAATAATAACTGGCCGAATACCGTTCAAAATACTCTAATCAGTCATTTAAGGATTAAAGTTCTGCCGCACCAAGTCACATGGTAACAGCATGGCATTGATTTCCATGAAGCACTTTCAATGGTAATCAATACTTGGACTCAGAATTTATCATGCTAAATTTTATTTTAACATGGCTGGCAGTGATTGGATGATGCTGGCCAATTATTTAAACTATTTGATGACTACATGACAATTCTATAGCTTGGTATTTTTTTTTAAATTTCACAACTTAATCCTGCTGTCCACATATGTGGACATACATTTATAGGAAAACATTTTCTCTAGAAAACTAGTTTTTTCTAAAAAAAAAAAAAATGTTTTTTGCTTGTTTACAAGGTGCTACTTGTTACAAATCAAAAAGGGAAATGGAAAATGCACAGCAGTTATTCTCTGCTCTCAGGAGGTTAAAGCAAGAGGTAAAATACAGTAAAATCTAATTAAAAATCAAGGCATGTTTTCAAGTGTTTTTTTTAACACAAGGAAAACTACACTATATAATAATTTACATTTATATTAACTAATACAACACATAGCAATAAATGGCAATATTTGCCCATCTCTTTTTAGTAAAACGTTTTGATACAATAAAAACGCATTCGTATACATGACTTAATCAAAGTCTGAATAAATTAATTTGAACTAATTTAAAGTAATTTACAGAAATGACTGAGGCTTTCAAACAATAACGCTCCAAGTTTAAATGAGATGCTATTAAAACATGTTTTAACGCTCACACCCCGAAGAAAAGATTGAAAAACTACCAGCCAAATTAAAAGCACATTAAAATTACCAGGAAGCTGCTTAATTTTATATCATCCGCAAAATCACTGCAAACGTATCACAATAATTTTATATATAATATATATACACATCTGCATTAATGACAGATGATCTTTGAAAAACAAATATGATCACAAAGAGCTAAATGTCATATAGCTAAAGGATTGTGGTGAAAAGAAACTTATTAGAACTCGATACAAAATATGAAAGCTAATGTAGTGTGGAATGCATTGAACACTATACAGTAAGTGTGCAATGCAGAGAGTAGCCTCCTCTGAACAGTTTAATCACATGATGCCTTGCAGGCACTGATTTTGATAAAAAAAAATTAGATTTTTGGCCACCTACAAAAACAACTTGAAATTAGTCATAATGGATTTAGGCAATTAGGCTAATTAAAAATGGGGGGAGGGAATCACTTCAGATGAGCACAAGATATAATTGAGTGAGTGAGTGTGTGAATTGCATACATACTCTGTTTGAAGGCATGGTAGACGTTGAGCAAGGTCAGATGGTCCCCGTCAATGTGGGCAAACCTCATTTTGGATTCGTCAGCAGCCTTCTTGGCTTCGGTGGGGCGCACAAAGCACTGTGGGACTAAACAAGGTTGGTATGGGCCCCAACATAGCCGCCCATAGGGATGAGTCAAGCGTTCACCCAGACAGGACACAAGGCCTAGTTCTGAGGCTAGAGCACGGCACAGGGTACGCTACACCAAATGGTAGGAGGGGGTGGGGGGGAAGAGCTGCTTCTCACTGCTTTTGAATTGCCATTCTGCAAGAAAGGAATGGTAGCTTGGGAAATTAAGTAAAACCTATGGTCTGATGTTCTGAGGGACCATCCTAGCCAGGCGAGATTGCTTAACTGATCTTCATTCATATGCACGTGGTCTCATCTGTCTGAGCTTTCTCCGTTATTTAATCACCTACCAGCACAGTCATACCTGATTGACATTGCTACTTGTATTCATTTCCAGTATACGCTTGTGGCATAATGAACTGGAGAGGCTTTGTGGATCGAATGTCAAGGAGTTTAGGTTATAATGGAACTTAAGGGCACAACAGGGTGTGCCAGAGTCTCTAATCAGAATCCAATCATCGTTTGAAGTTCTTGGAGAACCTCAGAGCTGGCCAACAAAGCCAGAACCTCTGAACTGCGGTAAAACGAGATCTTGAGCGCCAATACGGTATGTAATTTCCTACTCTTCCCCCACCCCTCTGCATTACAGTCATTAAACTCTTCAAGTACCATTGTGATTTGGCAACACATTAAATGATGCAACTTGCCTCTTTGTGAGTACTTCTTTAGAGAGTCACTCTAGATAAAGCTATCAGCAAAGTAGCTAAATGCATAAGCAGACCAACTGCATTCATGATCTCGTAACCATTATGATTGCCTTGTAACAGAATTACAGTTTGAGGAGGACATTTTGGATACTTAATGCAGATTTTAAAACAGGAGTCTAACACAAGCCATTTGTTTTGTCAGAAGCAAATTCAGACAATTCAGAATGAAACAATTATTTGAGATGCAATGAAGTGAAATTACATGATCAATTAAATTAAACTTTATAGCCATTCTTGGAAAACTCTTTGATCAATGGTTCTCAACCAGGGGCCTCATGATATAATATTTTAAAGCTATTTTCAAAACAATTTTACTTTAAATGCTAAAAACTGAAGCTGAAAATTAAGATTGTAGGTCTACAATATATAAACTGACATTCCATATAGCTTCAAAAAGAACAACGTTGAGAACCACTGTGTAAAATCATATACAGGAGACGTGTACATATGCAAGCATGCATTACCTGATAGCATTGCAGTGATGGAGAGGATCTCATTGGAGCAGTTGAATTCGCAGCTGGCTATGACCATTTTGGCGAGTTGGGGGTCGAGAGGGAACTCAGCCATCATGGAGCCCAGTTCCGTCAGGTCACCGTCATCATTCAGAGCAGCCAAATAGTTCAACAGCTCCAGGGCTCGCATTAACGTCTCAGGAGCTGGCAAAAGGGATAGCCAAAATTACATGCAAAAAGAAAAAATAATGTGGCATTAATTAAAATAACTATTGGCAGGGGAAATGTTGAACTATATTTAAACCAAGCCTGTACAAAACTTGCTTATGCCATGCTAGGGTGTTGTAGGTGGTTTCTACATTGTTCTGGGTAATTGCTTACTGGACCAAGTCAAAATGCTTAACAGCTCTATGATATTCTAGTCCCTCGAAGTTCAGTTTCTTCAATGTAAATCTGAGATTATTTTGTCCCCCCATTTTCGCCTGCTAGGTGAAAACCATGCATGCAATCACTTAAGTAAAACGTACAACTCACTACAATGAGCCAAACGGTTTGAGGTATAATACTTCGGGTTAAGTGTTAGGGATTTGAATAAATACAAGTATAAGCAATGGCAAAAAATTATGCAAAAAAAATTAAGAACATAAGAAATGCCTGAGCAAATTAAAGCAGTTTGCTTACAGTGAAAACATTGTGTCTGTGGTACTCTGGACAACAACTAACTTTTAATTCAAAACAAAGGGGGCTAATTTTTCATCTGACATGCAAGCAGTTCCAAACAGCAGAGCCACTAATTCAATTACAGGGAGGAACCTCTACTTAATGGATCAACACTGGTCACACACCAACAAATTCAATTACTGACCTTTGGCTCTAGAGAGTTTGGGTCTAACGGCCAGTTGTATGTTAACTGAAAATTAGCACTGCCTTAGGTTTGGAGCAGTTTGCTGAATAGGGTGAAAAGACTGTGGTTGTCTGTATAAATGAGTCAGGAAAACTTCATTTAAAAAAAAAAAAAAAAAAGTGCAACGGTCAGTTTGTTATTAAGAGTATTGATCTTGTATATCAGACTTTTTCTATTCGTTTTAAAAGGATGTAGCAATACACTTTGGCAAAATTCAGTATAGTCTGTACTGGAGCTATAGAGAGAATCTCTGTCTCTCTCTGTGTGTGTGTGTATATATATATATATATATATATATATATATATATATATATAAAAATGTCATTTACACACTGTGGACACAATATTAGACATTAATGATAGTATGGAATGTGCTGATGTTAACTGGAGGCAAAATCAATGCGAGAGAAAGCTAAATGTACATTACTGGGTGGAAACGACAAGTGAACATTTGGCAAATGTCAGTGGCTAAATGGCTTATATCGGCTTCGCCCAGCACTATAAATCCCTGTGATTTTTCATACAGCCTCATTTATGTGTCTGTATATGTTTGAGTGCATCTAAAACCCATGCTTCCACATTTTAATAGCACTTCTGATTTTAACCTAAAATTAAATGGTGATCTTTTGCGATGTTTTATTCATTTGTGGGATTCAAATCTTTCGAACTGTCAGGTTCAAAGATTTGGTTGAACAATTTGTTTGCATCATCACTCAAATATGTTCCCTGAAGTCCCTGCTTGGCATTTTACATTTACAAATGGTTTAATTAAAAAAAATGACAAGTGGATAAAATTATTACTGTGCACTGCTACACTGTATTAAACACCAGTTTATTTAAACTTTGTAACACAATTTGTCCAGTCAAAATGATGATTGGGGGAGAAAAACATTTAATTTTAAAGATTTAATTTTTAAAGCTATATTGCCTAGCCCTAATTTATATATGCTTTTTGATTTTAAGCACAGAGTCAGATAGTTTGAAGCAGTCATAAATTGATCAGTATGTTAGGAAGCAGAATGCTTCAATGAGAGAGCATTTTTAAGGAGGCTAGCCAGTCATGAACCTTTCAGAAAAGCTGATGAGCCAATCACATAAACTTTCCAGTCGTTACTATTCGGCAATCACAAGTCTAGCCATCATGCAGTTTTAATGAATGTCCACATCAGTCTCCAAATTGCTTTAAAGCAATTACACGATTAAAACTACACCGATCAGCCACAACATTAAAACCGCCTGCCTAATATCATTTAGGTCCCCCTTGTGCTGCCAAAACACCTCTGTGCTGTCGAGGCATGGACTCTACAAGACCTCTGAAGGTGTCCTGTGGTATCTGGCACCAAGACATTAGCAGCAGATCCTTTAAGTCCTGTAAATTGTGAGGTGGGGCCTCCATGGATCGGACTTGTTGGTCTAGCACAACTCAGATGCTCAATCGGATTGAGATCTGTGAAATTTGGAGGCCAAGTCAACACCTTGAACTATTTGTCAAGTTCCTCAACCATTCCTGAACAATTTTTGCAGTGTGGCAGGGCGCATTATCCAGATGAAAGAGGCCACTGCCATCAGGGAATACCACTGCAATGAAGGGTGGTACGTGGTCTGCAACAATCTTTAGGCAGTTGGTACATGTCAAAGTAACATCCACATGAATGGCAGGACTCAATTTTTCCCAGCAGAGCATCACACTGCCTCCGCCGGCCAGCCTGCCTGCCTTTTTCCCCATAGTGCATCCTGCTGTCATCTCTTCCCCAGGTAAACGACGCACACAGCCATTCCCATGGTCTAAAAGAAAACTTGATTTATCAGAC
Source organism: Moxostoma hubbsi (assembly GCA_032164185.1). Classification (NCBI taxonomy): domain Eukaryota; kingdom Metazoa; phylum Chordata; class Actinopteri; order Cypriniformes; family Catostomidae; genus Moxostoma; species Moxostoma hubbsi. The sequence goes on from JAVLUX010000002.1 coordinate 15,885,753, forward strand.
CAGGCCACCTTCTTCCATCACTCCATGTTCCAGTTCTGACACTCAGGTGCCCTTTGTAGGCACTTCAGTGGTGTACAAAGGTCAGCATGAACACTCTGACCGGTCTGCGGCTACGAAACCCCATACGCAGCAAGCTGCGCTGCACTGTGTGTTCTGACACATTTCTATCATGGCCAGCAATACGTTTTTCAGCAATTTGTGCTACAGAAGCTCTTCTAGGGCTGGGTATCGTTCCATTTTTTTTATATCGATACCGATATCTTGACTTCGATACCGGTTCCTAAACAAAACTTTTTTCGTTACTTTGGTGGGAAAAAAAAATAAATCTCCACTGGAAAACGACGAACTGCGTCGGTATTACTGCAGGCTGGACACTAGATGGTACTACGGGATAATTTTCAGTAAACATGGTTAGGGTTAAGCTTAAACAATAAAGCAAGACACCTTGATTTCAAATTTTGAACTTTATTTTTTATTTATTTTAACTAAAAGTTAAAATGAAACTGGAAAAAAATAAGTGCATTTAAAATGTGTTGTTCAATTCTGAAAAATGGCTTTACAACATTTGTGAACGTCTCTCTGGCAAAGAAGCTTCATCTGTGCATTCTCAAACAATCGGGTATTTCGTTATCCAGGAAAATATATCATGTGTGTAAACAAATTTGTTTAGTTCCCTCCTTCACGATATATATCCAATTACATCGGAAACCTCTGAGTGATTAGTGAATATTAGTGAAAAGCTGAGTGATTAGTGAATATTCTTGTTTTATTTATTATAAAAATAAATTAATAATATATATATATATATATATATATATATATATATATATATATATATATATATATATATATATATATATATATATATATATATATACACACACACACATACATACATACATACACACATAACCACCTTTCCATTTACCGTCAGGCAAGAATCCGTCTAAACATGCAGGCGGAAAATTACTTGCACAAATGAAGACATAAAAACAATTATAAATATAAAAATAATAATTATAATGATAATAATCACTGAAATATAAATCATGGTTCGAGGTGAACATGTTTTTGTATTTCATACATTTTGTATTATTTTATATAGTTTGTATTATTTTACAGGCTGCAGAGTTGCGTTCACAACAAACTGCTCTGTGGAAATAAAGTGAACTGAACTCACAGCACCTCCTGAAATAAGTTATCGGAGGTCATTTGCAGCACTCATAAAAAATCTAAGATAAAATCGGAAGGCAGAAACAAAGTGTTAGATCCTTAGATGCGTGTGTTCCATGAGACTGCCCGCCTCAGTATCAGCTCATCATATATGCCCATATACGGCTTTTCTGTCATCTGTACTTAATGTAATAAAGAGTGTTTCTTCAAACGCATGTCTTTGTGTCAACGGGCAAATTATTTGTAATATTAATTTGATAATAATAATAATAATAATAATTGAATAGATTATTGGGAAAACGAGCCAAATATTGTCATAACAAGGTCAAAGGCATCAGCTATTGGCAATCACTATGACCATCATTGATCCCAAAGATCATCGTCTGTTTGCTCATTCGGGTTGAATGTGCATTTCTCTCTATAAATAAACAAAATGTTTAGACAGTCTCTTGCTATTTTTTCCCGACACATTCAGAATCATTACCACTTTTCCTGGTGTCACTGTGGCCCGTTTCGTGTGTGTGCTTGTAAAAATTATATTTTAAAGGCTCATTATTATGGTCTAGTATTTCTCTGTAATGTAGAACAGCGTTAACAATATTACTGATAACATTCTTTCTCAGCCCTGGATCTCAAACCATTTTCTGATACTAGTGTTTTTCCTTTATGCCTAAACACAGCCAATCACCAGGACTTTTAGATTTGGGAACATCTAGCATGCTACATGCTTATCACTGACGTTGACGAGATTAACCCCTTAGGTATCGAAATTTGGTACCGAATGACAAGACATTTTTCGATACTCGATTGTTTAGAGGCAATTCGGTTGGTGCCTAAAATTTATCGAATTCGATACCCAGCCCCAAGCTCTTTTGTGGGATCAGACCAGATGGGCTAGCTGTTGCTCCCCACATGCATCATTGGGCCTTGGATGCCCATGACCCTGTTGCCAGTTCACCGATTGTCCTTCCTGAACCTCTTTTTGTAGGTACTAACCACTGCATACAGGGAACACCCCACAAGACCTGCCATTCTGGAGATGCTCTGACCCAGTCATCAAGCCATCACAATCTGTTCCTTGTCAAAGTTGCGCATATCCTTACGCTTACCCATTTTTAGTTTAAAATAAATATTTGCCTCTGAGACAATTTTGCATACCTGGTGGGTCCATAAAGTCAAAATGCACTAAGTCATCGATCCCAAGCTTCTTGAGCTGGAGCACCACAGAGCCCAAATTGGACCTTAGAATCTCAGGATATGTGTTGTCCTGTCAGTAGAAAGGGGAAAAGTAGAAAGTAAGAGATGGATAGAAAAGGGAAAAATAATTTTCCAGGGTTTTACCAATCACACTAACACATTCTCATATGTCAAGTTAACCAAGGGTGATGCATTTGAGGAGCGATGTAGTAGGCTAAAAAATGTAATTAGTCATCCATAGAGATGGGCAATATTTAAAGACCCTATAAAATGTTCAATAGCTTTTTTGTAGTCAAAACTTCAAAGTCCCTGTGAATTGGCTTGACAAGCATCGCTTTCTTTCCTGTGTTGATGTATTTCCTATTAAAACAAAGTCTGGGTTTTGAATAGCCAAAAGGCTTTATTGATGTCACAGCCATTAACCATAATTTGCTACTTGCTAATCAGTTGAGGTGGTATTAGCTAGAGAAAAATTCTCATGCCAGAGAGCATTAGATTGGACAAAAATCTATATAGTTCAAGTTTCTTCCCAGAAGAAAAAGACAACTAATTTTAAATGCATTATGTCTGTTAAATATAAACTTTTAGAAGTATACTGGTATAAATATGGCTTTAAAAGCTAAAAGACATGGACTAAAATCCACAAAATTCCAATTTAGATTCCATGGGGTCTTTAAACTGTTTAAATTGGGTTCGACACAGTTCACAGAACATTCACAATATCCACTTTAGTAAATGTGCCCCCATTCCTTAAATACAGCTTACACTTGGTTAAGTGATGATAAACATGGGATTTTCTAACCTTCGAAGCAAGCTGAATGTTTATCCAGCTATGTTATCCCAGCAACATCCAATGTATTACACCATACTTCTTGATTCAAGATGATATGCCAGATTAATGCCAAGTTATTGAGAAATGTATCAAGCTAACCAAGTATGCCATGCTCAAAGAGCATGGCACCGAAAGTACTGAAGACCTTCGTAATAACCAGGTAAATCTTCAAAAGGCTAGTTAAAGGGACAGTTCACCCAATTACTCACCCTCATGATATCCCTGGTGTGTATGACATTCTTTCTTCAGCAGAAAACGTTTGAAGAAAAATAGAAAAACATCTCAGCAGGTCCTTAAAATCCAGCATAACAGTCAGAACAGACAGTCAGCATAAACGTCATCTATACGACTCCAGTGGTTAAATTAATATCTACTAAAACGATACAATCACTTTTGGTGTGAGAAAAGATCAATATTTAAGTACTTTAAAAAAAAAAAAAAAACAGCTTCTGACCGGAAGTGAATATTTAAAGTTAAAAAGTACTTAAATATTGATATTTTCCAAATGGAAAATACTGACAAAGCGATCGTGCCATTTTAGAAGACATTAATTTAACCGCCGGAGTCATATAGATGACGTTTATGGTGACTATCTTTTTGGAGCTTCAAAAGTGAAATCACCATCCACATGCATTTTAAGGAGCAACTGAGTCGAGACATTTTTCTTCAAATGTGTTCTGGAGAAGAAAAAGTCATACCCACCTGGGATACAATGAGTGTGAGTAAATGATGAGAGAATTTTAATTTTTGGGTGTACTATTCCTTGTATTTATTCCTCATTCCAAGCACAATATGGCACATGGTAATCTGAAGCCCATATACTGGTCAACCTAATATTGATTCCACCAAGCCAATAAATATAACTGGTATGTAAACCATTTAAAACAGATTCAAAAACATTTCGCTCACCTGCATCTCAGTCTTGTACGCCTTCTCGGTGTAGAGTCGGAAGCACTTTCCTGGGCGTGTACGTCCGGCACGGCCTGCTCTCTGCTGGGCTGAAGCCTTACTAATAGCCGTTACGAGAAGAGACTCAACTCGAATGCGAGGGTTATACACCTGTGCAATAAAAGAGAGAGCTGTATGAATAATAAACGCTCAACATTGCACCACAGCAATATGCCAAAGCGAAGCCATCCTTCATCTCTGACTGGATTACATGTATGACAGCGGCAGCTGGGCCAGGGAAATGTCAGCAGAATAAATAACTAGCTTTTCCATCTCGAGTAGCTGTCAGAACCCCGTCACTGGGTTTATCTGGGGAAGTCAGAGGCAGAGGGAAACAGATGATGTGGCGAGATTAGACAAGTGAGGCAGAGAGGAGAAGACTAACCTTTTGCTTGGCAAAGCCAGGATCAATTACAAACACCACACCATCGATGGTCAGGGATGTCTCAGCAATGTTTGTAGAAACCACAACCTATGAGAGCAGAAACAAAAAGATTAAGATTGAGATCAATTTGCTCAGACATCTAGTATCACCTTTCAAAATTTGTTTGTCCATTGAAAACTAAAGTTCAGTGGCTTTTAGCCATGTTCTAAAATGACCAAGATGATCAAAAACCATCACATACAGTAGACCGTGTGCAGAATGTTTTTTTTGTCCCACACAAATTTTTTCATCTGCCAGGCAAAAATCTGAAGTATTATTGCTGAAAAATAATAGCCCTCTCCACATCAAAAGGTGGAGCTGTCATTTATGTCCATAGCATGAGTAGTGCAAGATAAGTTGAGTCACAATGTAATACATAGGGTTAAGTTTTCAAATCACTAACTCCAAGACCCCATTTACACCTCGTATTAAAGCCCAAACAATACTTTGATTTTGACACAACGTTCAGCGTCTGTGTACTGCCAAACGCGAGCCTGTCAAAGTATACTCAATAGACACATAGTTTAGACACATAAAGCAGTCTTTATATACCTTCTATATCTCCTGACCTCTTCACACGCATGCTCTTGAGGTGAACATCCATTGTTGTTTGTCTCCTGTTATTTACTGGCGATGTTATTTACATGTGGTCAGCGCTAAATACAGGTTCAAACTGGGTATAAAATTTTCTGTGATCGTATCAAAAAAACACATATGAATGTGGACAAAAACGCATGTGAACACATCACATTTGAGGTGTAAACACTAATCCATCCTGTATGTGTCCCAGTAGCAGCATTTCACCTCTCACCTGTCATTCAACCACTGCACGAAAACAAGAGTTTAAACTTTTATCGGTTACGAGCGGCTTTAAAAAGAAACAAGCGGCCGATCAGAAAATGTGAAAAAGTGGATATATACACAAGCATGTGAAATTCACAGATCTTCTTCAGTGTGTCTGATGTTGATATGCAGGGATAAATAAGCAGCATAAACATCTGCAGTTCAGGGAAATACAGGTAATCCACTAAAATAACAGACAATACTGCTCGAAATGTTGCTTTTGTGCCTAGATTCAATTTCAGAAATTTCATTTAATTTTTTTCCCTGCGCTTTTTTTCTTTTCTGACATTGTTGTGCTTTAATGTCATGCAGTAGCAAGCTGACATAGTGATTGATGCATGTTGTCATGAAACAGAGTCCCTCCCCTCCAAATCTGATCACAAGTGGTCACAGGAGACACATTTAAGCAACCAGGTGTAAACAGTGAAGAGTCTCACCTGACCATGTGATCAGATCACCCAAGATGCATCTTAATACCAGGTATAAACGGGGTCCAAGTAATAGTAATAGTTGCCGAAGCAAAGTAATTAGATCAGTAGATTACTAATCCTAAAAAGGATTCTTAACAGCGCATCACCATTCCCAGACACATCTTAAGCCTTTATAACTTGACTTGGGCGAATCAGTGTCTGAAAAACCTACCCAATCAAGAACAAATTGGTGATACTGCAAAGCATTTTGTCAGTGACACAAAGTGTTTTCTTTATTGTGCATAATTCTGTGGAGGTCTGTGGTGCAAAAGCTAAACCCAGATACTCAGTTTACACTAACAAGATCAGTTTTCTTAGTACATTTCATGAGTGGTTAATTCTAAAGTTACACACTGCTAAGGGGGAAACCAAAAATCTAATTAAAAGAAAGTTCGATGGCAAGTGGGGAGTAAAAAAAAAAGCAGCAGCAAAAAAACAAAATCAGTAGGAATTAAATCCTTAAGGACACTTCAGCGAGCTGTCACAAGATAGAAGACTAATACAACCCAACAGGGGAGTAAGGCAACAGTTGCTGCAATCAAGTCGAATTGGGAGTGTGCAGGCTGAGCCGGACTGCTTTCCGCCAAGCAGCCCGTCCAGACACATTACCACTGCTCTTTTTGGAGGCAAGATACATGTCTGTGCACAGCATGCAGCCATCTTCCTCTCCCTGGAGACCCCAAACCATAAGACACTATTATTCATGCCACGTTCCTCTTCTTCAGTCTCGCCTGTTTACAGTACGCATGCCCTTCGTGTGTGGTATAGTGACATACTGAAGAGTCTTTGAGGAGGAGAATGTTGACTTGTCTTTGATATGCTGAGATGACATTATCTGTGAAGACCTGTAAACTTTGGAAGAAGGTTAGAGTAGAAACAGATTGCATCTCTATATCAGCTCTATGAAAAGAGTCACACTGGACACAGCAAATTCAATGAAGATGTTTCATAGGCATCTCAAGGCAGCATATGAGAGCAGGCAATGTTAAAATCAATCCCACCACCTACGCCAGTGGTTCTCAACTGGTCTTGCTTCCAGATTGGATCTGTGTTACATAGGACATCAAACGGCGGCCCAACACATTCCCATATCTAGATGACATTAATTGCTAACTGAATGTAACCGCTTCATTTTGAATGAGAAAAACTGAAGGGTGGAGAGAGAAACCCACAGCTGTCAGATTTTCATTCAGCTGATTAAAGTATCATAGTCTGCTGCAACATTTACTCTCTGAAATTTAATGGGTCACAGAAAAAGCTTGTAGCCAGAAAGAGAAACATGTTCAGGTTGGAAGAGGGAATAAGAATGCAAGGGAAAGTAAAGTTGAACCCTGGTATCAGATTATTTTGGTTTACAATTACCCCCTATGCCTATATAGTTTAAGGCTGTCTATAGCTGGGTTTCCAACGAAACGTTTCACATATTTAAGCGCAATTCTAAAAATTAAACTTAAGGAAAAACAAATATTTGTGCGTTTCCATCCACTACGTCATGTGCACTAACTTGTGGGAGCCCACCTTGTCATGATGGATCATCTGAATGACCTCTTTGCTTCAGGGAAGAGTTTTATTTGCAGGATTGTTGCAATTGTACTTAGTTTTATTAAATGTTGCCAGGAGACCCTGCAGAGTAAGTGTAATATCTGATATAATGGGGCTGAAATGGCTGCAATGCCCACATGCCGCCAGTCATGCATACCTGGGAGCGCCCGCTCTCAAAACTGGTCTGCTGGATTGTGAGGACCCACTTTATCGACCAGCTGTGGATTAACATTTCCGAATGACAAAGGCTATGTTCAAAGAACTGTGTGCCAAGGTCGGACCTTTCATTGGGCCAGTCACATCAAGCTATCGCACGCTCATGGCACATGCATGAATAATCAAAACATGTAATAGTTTTGCGAATAAACCGTTTATCACCTTAATGCACATTTTAAATAATGCGAAACACTACAAAAATCCACATTCTCCTAGCGCATTAAATTTGAAGGTTATTTGCATATCAAGCATTTCCATTCAGGATTTTTATGCGCAATTTCAAAATGCACAAAATCTCATCTTATGAGAATTACATTTGCTGCAATCACACGGGTCACATCACCCCATAGGACAGATACTAATGTACAACAAGGAAAACACTGTTACAGAAGATCTTTGCACATGAGCCTGCTTATGGGTTCAGCCATTGTGGAAAAATTCAAAGCAATTCAATGTAAATTATGAAAAACTTTCCGGCCTCTATGGCACACTGAAAAAACCAGTGGAGACAATCCTTGCATTTCATGGAATTCCGCATCCTCCAGCAAATGCTTTCTAGGCCCTTAAATCCTTTATGAGTGTAGGTGTCTCTAGCCACAAAATGCTTGGCTGTTTAGTTTTTAATGCAATCTTTGACCTGATGTAATTCAGCTTCTGAAAATCCTATGCCTATATATTAATGGAAAGCTGGGAGTATTCATTAAAAAACCAGGGGGCTATGACCCATGCAAGCAGAGCATGTTCCTAACAGACCACTGAATGACAGTGAGATTCACAGCATCCCATGAGTTTGATAAAAGACAACTTACGAGTTCAAAACCAGTCTGAATCCTTTTTTAGAAAATATGGCCACATGGGAAAGACCTTTATAAAGAGATGTATTCCAGATGGAAAATGGAATACGTGGAAATTATCAAAAGGCAAGTGCTATGGAAAGGGTCTCATAGCAAAAAACACTAAATACTTATTCGTCCTCATTGAACCATGAGGTGTTGAGAAATTGCATCTTTAAGGAGGCAATGATCCATGCGCAAGTTGTCTGGAAGAAAGTTGGCTGGCTGACCGAACAAGGCTAACATTAGTCGCATTACACTTGAACAAGTGCAATTTCAGTTCTATCAAGCTGCTCTTCTGTCTGTCTCTCATTCCAGGATTGGTGAAAACTAAAGCCTTTTAAGTCAGCAAAACAACATGAATTGATCATCAAGTAAACAACAGCAAGGCTAGAAACATTCTCAACATGTAAAGTCTGAGGCAGACATGTCGCAGGCATGAATGCTTGGCCAACGGATTGCTAACTTGAGGTTGCGTGCATACATGCATACATAGTAGCATTCCTGCATTACTATAAAAAAAACCTCCATATTCAAGGGGCAATATAATTAACTTTAAATATCAGTGTCACTAAACCAGATAAGGTTTTATTCAGGTAGTTAGCTAAATAGTTTACAGTGGATGTAACTTGCTCAACAAGATTCTCTCCAAACTCTCCAGGCATGAAAAAGACAACTGACGTAATTGCTCATTTTATTTTAATACGGATAAGTGAGCCCCTCCTTTCAACTGCATTGGGACCCACTTTATATTAGGTGGACTTAACTACTATGTACTTAAACATTAGATACAAAGTACTTTTCAGGGTTGGGAGGGTTACTTTTGAAATATGTTCCACTACAGATTACAGAATACATGCTGTAATACAGCACTGGTAGATATTTTCACTTGTTTTGACTATAAAACCCTGCCAGTAGAGCAAGACAAAATACACATGTTAAAAATACATTCTCTGAAAAATCTGAATATCTTATGCAGTGTTGTTTCTAAAACAAGATAAATAAAATTGATCTTGTTTAAATGATTTTGATATTTTTACAGGAAAACAATACAAAAATGATCAAGTATATGAGTTATGCCCTAATATGAAATGTCTTACTAGAAGAGGTAATTATGATCCAATGTGAATTTTCTTGATTCAGCTTTGCGGAAAACTGACAATTTACACAAGGTTTATTTTTATTTATTCTGCTCCAAACGCATTTCTCTCTCTGCTCGTATGAATGTAACACTTCATAAGAAAGTGTTTCAAAAGCTGTTCAAATGCACTTTGGATCACATCATTTATATGTATAAATGTTTTCCATCTGAAAGGACAAAATATTAAATTAAACAAATGACAATAAATGCAAAGTAATCTCTTCTGTAATCAAAATACTTTTTGGTTGTATTCTAACTATCAATTATTTAAATTGTATTTTGCATTTTAAATACATAATCCTGTTACATGTTTTCCATTACTCCCCAACACTGCTTATTATGTACATACACGTAGTTGCATTTTAATTACATTTAAAGTACTTGTAGCATTTTAAAGCATTTGTAGTTACACTGTTAACGTTACCCCTAACCCAACTCTAACCCCTAATCCTAACACTACCCTTATTTCTAAACCTATCCGTACCTCAATCTCAGTAGCAGTAAATGTGGGAATTTTCCAGAACAACATGTAGTTACACAGTAAATACATTGTCTTGTATGTATTTAATGTTAGTACATAGTAGTTAAGGCCACCTAATATAAAGTGTGACCCTGCATGTGACTCAAGTGACTATGGACCCAACACAGTTGCAAACAAGCTGCGACGGCTCCTGCTGTCCGTTTCTGTATTGAACTGAAGAAAAATGTAATCAGCAATACTACAATTTCCATTGTACCTACGGGTTATTTACAATGAGAAGGAGAGAGAGATCTCCAAACTGCTGAACTCCAGCCATCCTACGTTGGCATCATTACAGTGTTGTATTGGGTTTACATTCAAGATAAATGTTTTATAACTTGACTTAAGAGTAAGAATATCATTTCAAAAGATTTGATTAATACATTTCAAAACAAGTCAACAAGACGGTCCTCGTGACCAAATATGCATATTACTATATAGTATGCCAAAAAGAATAAGTATCATAACAGAACAAAAATTGGGTTTCTTAGACTGTAGGTAAAATACAATAACCAGGATTTGAGAAGATCACACTTATATCAAATTACTGTTTTGTTGGTGTGTTGTGTAGTTTTGGACGGCAATATTGTCATCACAACAACAGATAAACATCGTTTTTATTTATTAACAGAGCAGCCCTTTACATTTAGTATGAGTTGTGAACGAAATTTTAATATCCATTAAATTAAATAAACGGTCCTCTGGAATACTTTACTAAACTAGTTTCTTACTTTAAAACCTTTTATCAAAGAAATCTCTTTAAATAACAGAAAATACTTGTTCAATATCAAAACTCTTCAACTGTCTGTTTTAATGCAGCAATGTTTTCTGACAGCAAACAAAAAAAATTATAAATTAGTTTGTCCACTTTAGCCTTCTACCGTTCCATTATATCTTATATCTTGTCCACTTATTCTCACCACTTCCTGTGCAACAAAGTGGAAGACTACGTTTTTAGGCCCATCTTTGCTTGAACTCCGAATCCAATGCTGCATTCCAATGTAAAAAAAAAACATGGCAGCACACATAGCCAGCAATTGGATTTATGATTGCATCTTATCTATCATGATCAATTTTGAAAGGGGGATTAGTCAGTACAGTGCGAAACTCGTGCGAAAGGGTTAAAATAATTTTTGGATGTTTACAGCATTAATCTTTGTATTTAAAAGTATGAAATTATTAATTAGAATTAATCTATTCCAAGCCTTTTCATTTTTATTTTAACTGTAGAGGTTGCTGGTCAAGGATGGCTACATCATACATCATTGTATCTGCATCTGTGAGTGCGCAGATGTCAGCTTCTTTCCACATCACAGGTGACCGTAAAGCGACACAAATAGTGGGATTATTATTTAAGAAATAAAGCATGTGTAATGCGTTGTTCCATCGGTTTGCTCAGCAAGCAACTAGAAGTGAAAATTAATTGATTTTGGAAGATAAAAACATTACCTACGTCTCCCCACCACAGTCTCATTTTCAGCTAATATTTTTCCTGTTCTTTGCAAATCAGTGGAATAATGGGTGCAAGCTCATCTTTCATGTTGTTTGTTGATATGTTATCACAAATAAAAATCTCCAATTGCTGTGCGCGAGCTTGAGAATTAATTTCAGGATCATAGTTTTATTGAGACGAGCGATTGTGTGGTTGAAACATCCAGTCTGTGATCAGTCGTGTAGTGTGCACTTGGCTTTAGTATATGCACGTGTTTCTCATATCTTACGCTGTCCCTGGTGCGCACATAAGCGCCACCGCAATTTAAATTGAACACAAATTATTCTGACTATTTGAGAATTGCTTCAGAATCATTGGATAAAGAATTGCGATGCATCTGTGTATCGATTTTTCTCCCACCACTCCTAAAGAAATGTAAAAAAAATTCTTACAAATGAGAAGTATGTTCTTCATCATCGAATGCAGTACATACTCCGACAGAACGCTAATTCAGTTTCAGTGCTCGTCTATATTGATGTCAGGTTAGATTGTCCTTAATCAGAGTTATTCAACTCCGCTCTAGGAGAGCCACCGTCCAGCAGAGTTCAGCTCCACCCCTAATCAAAGACATCTGAACCAGCTAATCAAGGTCTTTGGAAATACTAAGTGTTGGAAGTAAATTTTGCAGAAGAGTAAACCTTCAGAAGTAGACTTAAACATCCCAAGTCCAAATACTTTGTGTATACCAGTCTCAAATACGGCCAAAAAATACGACCACGACCGAACAAACACTACAACCAGGACCGACAGGGATGCCACTGTAGAAATTTGCGACTGTACTCAATTTCCCTACATGTAATGACTGCTGAACAAGTGATATGCTGAAGTTTAATGCGGTCTGATAAATCCATGCATCAGCAGTGCAAAGCGGCTGTTGGATTTGTCCTGAAGGAGGATGTGATTGCACAGGTGTGGCTCTCAGTGTACACAATATCCACACCTGTCCCCATGTGTCTGCCAAAGGGGGCGTATATAAAAGGAAAAAAAAAAAATCCCCAAATACTGCCCCCCCATTTTACCTCACCCATGTTTGTTTGGCTAATGTGCGGACGCATCACATGGGTTGCGGCATATTCACACCAGGCCCTGTAAATCCATGTCCACTTTCATGTTCTTTTGAACGCCTCAAGCAAACAGTGGCTGATGCATGAGTAATCAAACTGCTGGAAAATCCACAACCTCTTCGAACATGGAAGAGCTCAGGAGAGAGATGGAATGGCACAATGTCTCAGTACAGAAGGGCTGGAATGGTAGGACAAGGCAGATTCTTCATATTTGAAACAGGCAGATACAGATGCTCTTCAGTTCATCAAAACACAAACTAAGCATGCAGCAAAGACTTGGTTATTGCTACAGATATACAGCCATCAAATTGAGGGAACGAGAACGCAGAAATTTTCAAATCAGTGAACAGTTGCATTAGTTCATTAGGACGTCAGTAATCTTTGGAGGCGATAATGACAAGCGGAGTGCTTTCTGTAGGGGAGGCTGGGGCGATGACTCATTAATCAACTCATCAGATGTTCAGCTAAATATTTGCAAACTCAGTCGATGATCAGATGTGATACTCTGTCACATCTCTGGCCAGTCATGCAGGCATCCAGGTGGTTTCCACACTGTAATCGTCAGGTTCATTTGAGAGAAAGAGCAATGAAATGAGTCGCAAAAACAAAAAGGAAGAAAGTTTCTGCTGTCTGCATAATTGCTAGAATGCAGACAACCCCCTGGTAAGAGTAAGGGATGAAAGACACTTTACAGTGAATGAGCTCTGATAGAGCATCTAGAGTACATTTCATTCTTTCACAGCCAACATGCCAAAATTGACAAATGACCATATTCATGTTGAGAGACAAACGGAAAGCAAAACAGGGGGGAGTGAAAGCAAGCTGTCATGGTCCAAAAAAGATTTAAGAAAAAAAGAATGCAGCTCCAACTTTCCAAATGATAAAAGGATGAGTAATTTTCCTTTCCTAAATTAGAAAAAAAAGACACTGCATTTTGTATATGCAGACAAAAGCAGCATATGTTGAGTCATTTCTATACCAAAGCAAAAGATGAAAGGGAGAAAAAAGGAAAACTAATTTCTACCATTCCTAACTACTCATCCTTCCATCTGTCAAAAACTGATAGTCATTCCATCATCCTTTTCCCTTCTTTAAATGAATAACTGTATACAGTCGCAGAGCTGTGCCGACCACACTTTAGATTTCCCAAAACTATTCCAATTTCTAAACTCACGCCTATTTTAACGTGATTAGTTGTACAGTTCCAGTCATACCCTAAAATTGAATGAGCCAGTTTGAGTATGCCAAATAGAGAATTACATGAGAGCCTAATTCTAGGTGAGGATTTATAGTAAAAAATGACCAATATTCCATCTATTCTTTACACAAACCTTTCGAATGGCTCTAGAAGACTTGAAATGGGCTACTTTCAAAGTGCCTTTAGGAACTTGACAGTGACGACAATTTACGAACACACACTATTAAATTTGGATATTGGTCACATCTCACCAATACACAATTTGGTGAGTAAAAGGATGGTTTGTTGCCGGTAACAATCCATGTGCACCTCTTAGTGCTGATAAACTCATTTTAATTAACTGTGATACATATTTTGTGATACAGCATCAATACTTTAGGTCAGAGAACCAGTTCTTGTTCAGAACAGGTTCCGTTCTTTGAAAAATACTGGACTCGTATGATCTTCGTGACTTTGTTCAGTTAACGATTCTCCTGCGAGCAATTTTTCACCGATTTGGCTATAACACTTTCCTGAATTACTATGATAGTGTTTCATGCAGCACATTTCTGGAGCAGCGCTGCCCTCTACTGACTCTACAGCGTAAAACACACAACTCTACCAGTGTATTTAATTACAGATCGAACAACACTTGAGGCTCTTTTGAATCTACAGCACAAAACATATGCACTTCTGTTTATAGTCTAGTAGTACACAAGTAATCTTATACTGATGTGCAAGTTATGAATGTACAAGTCTCACAAGCCTGAAGTGCAACATTAGGCTACATAACAGTTTAAACTGTCTCTGGATCCGTTACTGTTTAATGATGACCTGTGTCTCTATTAAATCAAACCGTGCAGTTACTGACTTGTTGTTCATATGACAAGGTATAATTAAAGATTCAGAGGTTTTGTTGCAATAAGTAGAATATTAAAAGAATAAATGAATTAATGAAATATGCCATCACATTTCTTGTTGGTTTAGATTTATTTAAAATATAGTTAGGATTTACTGTATTATTGGATTGTAATTATGTCATTAAAAAGTCTGCAAACACAGCTTTTACAAGAATTGTATTCAATTTATTTCTGATTTGTTAGATCTGCTTTGTAAAAATCTGAAATGCTCTCATTATTTGGTAAAAGACAGCAGAGATTTGTAAACACAATAAGAATTGCATTTCTCATTTCCAAATAATTCTTAAAAAAAAAAAAAAAAAAATGTACTAAAAGAATTATTGGCATCGATACTGGAACCGTTATAGAACTGGAATCGTTAGGAGGAATCGGAACCGGAACTGTTAAATTCCTTATGATACCCAGCCCTACCCATGCATCAATACTTTTTGTAATCATTTTTAATCTAATTTCCTGTAAACAAAAGCAAACCACACTAGACACTGCAAAATCTATCTCTTTTTATTACACTTTTGGTACAGTTTCAATTGCAATCCAATTATTATATAGTAATGCATTATGATGCATTACTATATAATAGTGTAATGCATTATGATTATGGTGTATCATTTTTAAGTAGTTGCCAATATCCAGCCCTATAGGGATGTGCAATGTGATGTTTACCTTTCTGCCTATGGCTCCACTGGGTTTGCGGGGTGGAGGAGGCTCAAAGATCCTCTGCTGTTGCTGTGGCGGCAGGGTGGAGTACAGTGGGATGATTTTGATGTCTCCAACCTCAGGGCCCAAATCATCAATCTCACGTTTGATTCGCTTGCAGGCTTCATCAATTTCCTAGAAAGAAGAGTGATGTTAGAACCCAAAACAATACATGCATGTCATTTTTGCTTATACTTTGGGTGTGTTTTGAACAAACCCCTAACCCCAAGTATTAAACTTGTGACTAAGTATCATTGGTTACTTAGGCTATCAGTCCCTAACATTCTCCATAACATCTTGTTTAATCTATCAAAATATAATGTTAGGCATGATGTTAAGGACTGACAGCCTCTTCAACCTTTCACTTCCATTGTGCGGAAACAAGAGCACAGTCTAAATTATTCAAAATGTCTTCTCTTGTTCCGAAGTAGAAAGTCATATGGGTTTGGAATGACATGGGGGTGAGTAAATGACAGAAATTTCATTTTTGGGTGAACCATTCCTTTCAGTCCATATCAACAGCAGATTTTGGATCAGGCTTCCATTGATATTCATCTTAGCCACCCTTTACCAATATTAACTACTGGATCAATTCCCTGATGCTGGAAACGCCAGCACCGCTGAGACTTGGTGGTTAGATGCGGTACACTTGACATGCCAGTTGAGAAAATGTAAGCTGGAGTGCACAGTGCTTGGGTAAGAACCCTTTGGCTGTGCTTTCAACAGCGGCAGTCACAAGGGCACGTGTAAACTCACACACAATCTTTATTATTCCAGATGGCAATGTAGAAGGGCTAATGTGAAATGAGAGAGCTGCAATGATGCATAACCAGGAGCAAATCTCAACAGATCAGTTAAGTGAAGCTGAACATTACAAACATAGTGGTTCAAGATGATGAAATATATGGCAGTCATCACAGAAAATTAAAGATACCACTGATCAAACCAGCTCGGATGTGATTTTGCTAAGTTAAAGGGATGGTTCACCTAAAAATAAAAAATTTATTAATGCTACTTGCGCTCATGTTGTTCCAAACCTGTTTGACTTTACTTCTGGATGAACCAACCCTTTAATAAGCCACTCTAACAGCACATGTATATCGGATGGTGAAGGCAAATTAAAATAAAGATTTTTTTAAATAAAATGTCTAACAAAAAACAACTGGTCAAAAAAAGTTGTTAATCTAGACCACTTTTACAAGTGGTCATTAAATTCCTCAGAAATTGGTCCTTTAATAGCTACAACAAAATACTGCTTGGACACAAAAGAAGAATGCCTATTGTTTACTAGTAGAAAGCTTTGTCTTTTCTTCCTGCATGAACATGTTACGCTCATTCATTAAAAGCAATGCGGTCTGCCCGACTCATAAGTCACTGCTTATGTAGTACCACCATCCTCAGGCCAAAGTGAGTACTGCAACTTCTGTAGAAAAGAGAAATCATTTGGCTCAAACTGTCAATGACAGATCTACAGCAAGATTTTGTAGAACAGAATGCCAGGCCATTTAATACTACCTAAGCTTATAATAAACCATTAATCGGTATCACTCGTGCACTTTGTGCCATCAAAAGGCCCTAAAAGTCTGTTACATCTCATGAACACTTTACTCAAGTCCCTTTCATTGCATATCTAAGCAACCATAGCTGATCATTTTCGCATAAATGCATTGAAGCACATTAGTGTGCAGGGTTGTGGACACACGTTAGTCCGTGCACGCACAGCACTGCTCCCTGGGGAACAATGTGCACAGAAAATGGTGCCTGTGGGCATGCGCATCTTAATCAAAGCTCTACCACAACAAAGCAGGACAAGACAAATCTGAATAGATTGATCAAATTAGCCCAAGTATTAATAGTCCAACAGCCCTTGGGAAGCAGCAGCTGTCAGGATGACTGCTATCCGAGCTGCCAAGGGACACACGGCTGTGCCAAAGCAGAAGAGCCTGCACCTGGAGCAGGACACCAACTCCAGACCCCTTGCTTCTCCCAGCGGGCATGATAAACTACTGCGTGAATATATTTAAAGCAGACCCTTTAATCTACATGCTGCAGATGCAAATTAGTTGCCATGGCTATAAAGGAGAAAGATAATCCCAATCAGTGCTAAATTACGACTGATTTGAACAAGTTGAACAAATAACAGCAATATATCCGAGAAGGGTTGCGTTTTAAAACAAATTTCTGTTTGCAACTTTGTGAAGACATTTCTACAGAGTTAAGTCCTCCATTTCTATGCTGCATTAGAGGTAGCAGGAAAAAGAACCTGCAATCTTCTAAAACGGAGGAGGACAAACAGCATCAATTGTAGGGCTGGGGAACAAAATAGTTACAAATCGCAATTTTTTTTCGCATCCTTTTCTCCCCAAATTGGCATGTCCAATTCCCAATAATTGTGCATAGTGACTCGACTCAATCCAGGTGGTGGAGAATGAATCTCAGTTGCCTTGCATGATTGCTTTTTTGTTCAGAGGTTCATTTTCACTTTGGTGCTCAAGCAAGCAGCGTGACCACGTCTCGCGGAACACACGCAAATGGTGAATTCTTCACTTTTTTATCTGTCATTCATCTGGGAACAGTTTGTAAGAAGAGTTGTCTATGAGAATGCTGCATATGCTCTCAGACTACCTCAGGATGCATATGCAAACAACATGCAATGACATTGGGACAATAGGAATACAGGTGAATTGTCATGTACAGCCCCAGAAATGGTTCTTGAACAAATTTACTTTAGCCTCCATTTATGTTGCAAAATTATCAGTATGATAATAGTAATAGCCCATTGTTATATATGTTATATACTAAAATAATCAAAAGCAGCCTTACACATGGGTTCCTTTGCCATAACTTGTTGCCTAGCTCAGACAAAGCAAGACTGCTTAATTGATAGTTTTAAATTGGTAGTTTTGCACATGCATTAACCTGCAAATTTTATATTACAGAGTGAAAATTGTCATATCAGGCACAAATGTTCTTCGATAGACATTTCCTTTTGAGGAAAAGTAGTTATAAATAACAGAGGAAAAGCTCATGTTTCTGAACACAACAGGTGCTACTGTTAACGCAGTTTGCTCAGAAGTCATTTAATAAAGATGTCAGAATTATACCATATAATTTTTATGATACCTGTGCCCGGCGGAGACTGAGATTCTTCTACCGCAGAGAAAAATAAAAACGGCTTTACCCGGGATTCGCCGGTTCCTGCTTTGCCTAAAAATAACACGCCTAGCGCACGTAAGAAAATTAAACCGAAATCAGAGCACATTTGTTCTTCTAAACTTGTGGCTGTGGAGCTCAGGACCACTCTGAAAACACTATAATAATGCTCAAACACAACACAGAGAGGACAGATCAGTGCATATAAACTATGAAGTGAGCAGACTTTTTATTTAATTAAATCGCAGCCCTTTGCGGTTTAATAATCCCACAAGGTCATATCGTGATTTCGATTTTATTTCAGTTAATCGTGCAGCACTCCAAAACCCCTAATACATAAAAAATATTAATTTAACGAATTTTTTTTTTAGTTTATTATTTTGGCTTTTGAAAAATTAAATAAATGTTTTCAATCAATAAATAACACCATAACAGCTTTGATTGCTATTTTCATGATTATTGAATTACAGGTTGTTTATGAGATTACCCAGTTTTATAAAGGAACACGACATTGACCCTAAATATTACCACAATGCCTATAACTATACAAGGCATCAAAAGATATTTAGGCAAGCTTTCAAAAGTTAATTTGTCTCTGATCTTTGCAAAAATGATGCCACGAGCATGCATGGAAGGCTGGTGATTCTCCATATGTGACCGTATTTATCATTTTGGTGGGTCCTGAACCCTCCGCTGCACTCAGGTGAGCACTGGTTGCAAGAGACGTAAGATAATAAATGGCTTAATTTCAGGGCTGAATCTGGGTCACACTCTGCCATCTCTCAGAGGCTTTTGCCTTCACGCCACAGCCAGCTGTGTCCAAGGCCATTATCAATCTAAGCATTGATCTCTTCTGCACTATTTAACTGTGCGTAGGTGTGCGAGGCAGGTTGAAAAATGTCACAAATGACAAATGTTGCTCAATGAGAAGCTTGAATATATAGTCATATAGCCAACACAAAATACACACAATTTTTCTCTGACCATTTGTTTGATACAATATTACCATTTACATTCTCCAAATAGGGTTAATTTTTAGTTAGAAAAGTTGTCTTAAATATTAATTTATTGTAGTTTTACTCTGAATGAAATGGCAAAAATTATATATATATATATACACTACCGTTCAAAAGTTTGGGGTCACATTGAAATGTCCTTATTTTTGAAGGAAAAGCACTGTACTTTTCAATGAAGACAACTTTAAACTAGTCTTAACTTTGAAGAAATACACTCTATACATTGCTAATGTGGTAAATGACTATTCTAGCTGCAAATGTCTGGTTTTTGGTGCAATATGTACATAGGTGTATAGAGGCCCATTTCCAGCAACTATCACTCCAGTGTTCTAATGGTACAATGTGTTTGCTCATTGGCTCAGAAGGCTAATTGATGATTAGAAAACCCTTGTGCAATCATGTTCACACATCTGAAAACAGTTTAGGTCGTTACAGAAGCTACAAAACTGACCTTCCTTTGAGCAGATTGAGTTTCTGGAGCATCACATTTGTGGGGTCAATTAAACGCTCAAAATGGCCAGAAAAAGAGAACTTTCATCTGAAACTCGACAGTCTATTCTTGTCCTTAGAAATGAAGGCTATTCCATGCGAGACATTGCTAAGAAATTGAAGATTTCCTACAACGGTGTGTACTACTCCCTTCAGAGGACAGCACAAACAGGCTCTAACCAGAGTAGAAAAAGAAGTGGGAGGCCGCGTTGCACAACTGAGCAAGAAGATAAATACATGAGAAACAGACGCCTCACAGGTCCCCAACTGGCATCTTCATTAAATAGTACCCGCAAAACACCAGTGTCAACATGTACAGTGAAGAGGCGGCTGCGGGATTCTGGGCTTCAGGGCAGAGTGGCAAAGAAAAAGCCATATCTGAGACTGGCCAATAAAAGAAAAAGATTAAGATGGGCAAAAGAACACAGACATTGGACAGAGGAAGACTGGAAAAAAGTGTTGTGGACAGATGAATCCAAGTTTGAGGTGTTTGGATCACAAAGAAGAACGTTTGTGAGACGCAGAACAAATGAAAAGATGCTGGAAGAATGCCTGACGCCATCTGTTAAGCATGGTGGAGGTAATATAATGGTCTGGGGTTGCTTTGGTGCTGGTAAGGTGGGAGATTTGTACAGGGTAAAAGGGATTCTGAATAAGGAAGGCTATCACTCCATTTTGCAACGCCATGCCATACCCAGTGGACAGCGCTTGATTGGAGCCAATTTCATCCTACAACAGGACAATGACCCTAAACACACCTCCAAATTGTGCAAGAACTATTTAGAGCAGAAGCAGGCAGCTGGTATTCTATCGGTAATGGAGTGGCCAGCGCAGTCACCAGATCTGAACCCCATTGAGCTGTTGTGGGAGCAGCTTGACCGTATGGTACGCAAGAAGTGCCCATCCAACCAATCCAACTTGTGGGAGCTGCTTCTGGAAGCGTGGGGTGCAATTTCTCCAGATTACCTCAACAAATTAACAGCTAGAATGCCAAAGGTCTGCAATGCTGTAATTGCTGCAAATGGAGGATTCTTTGACGAAAGCAAAGTTTGATGTAAAAAAAATCTTATTTCAAATACAAATCATTATTTCTAACCTTGTCAATGTCTTGACTCTATTTTCTATTCATTTCACAACGTATGGTGGTGAATAAGTGTGACTTTTCAGGAAAACACAAAATTGTTTGGGTGACCCCAAACTTTTGAACGGTAGTGTATATATATATATATATATATATATATATATATATATATATAAATAAAAAAAACATACAAAAAAAACACTGCTCTAATGTAGAGCAGTGGTTCCCAACCCTGTTCTGGAGGCCCCAA
Organism: Moxostoma hubbsi; assembly: GCA_032164185.1. Classification (NCBI taxonomy): domain Eukaryota; kingdom Metazoa; phylum Chordata; class Actinopteri; order Cypriniformes; family Catostomidae; genus Moxostoma; species Moxostoma hubbsi. Next base: position 15,907,230 of record JAVLUX010000002.1, read on the forward strand.
CACTGCACGTTTTGTATATTTCCCTTTTCTGACACAAAAGTACAGTTACTTCGGTACCTAGTCAATACTAAAATAATAAAGATGTAATGATACCACTGTTTCTGCATTACCGAGCACCGACTCTATTCATTACCAGTGCGCAGTATGACTGACATACAACAGCTGTAAAATGCTCACAGGCTTATTTTGAGTGCATGCTCTTGTTACTCCTTTTACACTGAAATGGGCAATTAATAAAATTATGGCCTAGTGGGATTTATTAAACCGCTAAAGGCTGCAATCCTAGTGTGGATGAGCTGTGTACTTTAAATTAATGGATAAATACGACCGCTCATCCACTGGAAACAGACAGTCATTCACGTTGTATGAGATGGCAAAGCAGAGCACAAATCTACTGTAAAGCGCATATTACATGTAGACTATATATTTAAGTAAATTGTGCTTTAATCTTAACTCAACTTTATTTAAATCGAATGTAAAACAACAGTTGACCAAAGTGCCTCACAGTAATAACATTTAAAACATAACATTTCAAAATTACCACATACAGTACACAAGTACCAGTTGTCTAAAATACAGACGCTCCAAAACTGTCCTATATTTCATTTGTCAGACTAAAAGGTTAGTGTAAAGAAATTTGATTTTTAGACATGACTTAAGTCTTCGATGATCACACTGAGCCGTGTCGCGAACGGTTTATCCGGAAAAGTGAAGCGTCCGTCAAAAAACATGTCAAAAGAAGCGTGATTCAAAATAAAGATGCCTGAAATTGTGACTATCCAAAATGAGACTGTGATTTTGTTCAGCAAAAATTTAGCTTTTTGAAAACACTCCAAAGTAGATCAATTTGAATATGCAGTAGTTATCACTATACCATAATTTCAGTAGTCTGTACTGATACCAGTGAAAGTTCACGGTTCTCAATACCAATTTCTATACCACAGAGACAATGTGATAATGTGCTATTGAACACACTAGTTTAGTTCTTTTTAATAATTTGTTTAATAATTATTATTTTCCAGAAATGTAATTTGAATTATCAAAGTAGTGACTAATTAGTTAATTCATAAATGCAACAAGTGAAAATATAACTTTTTAACATATTGCATTTTTTGTTTTGCAAATCTGTTATTCAACAGCAGTCTTGTTTGTGAGATTGCTTTATTATTATTATTACATTTTACTATACAGCTCTAATATATTTCTGTGGGCCAAAACGCAGTGAAATGAATGCATTTTCAAACTACAATGTATTGGTGTGGACCCGGCCTGAAGTTCAGTTGTCTAATTTCTGCAACATTGTGGGAACAAAATAGCTACATTTTCAAGCATGCTTCATGAACTCTCCCCCATCTACCACAGGTTGGCAAAACAATTTAGTCATAACCTAAATTCACCTAATTTGTTGGACCAAAGTTGCTGTTTCGAGCTCTTTAAACAAACAGAGCAATATTTTAATAGCACAACAGTATTTACAATCAACCTACATATGGCTTACATACAGCGGTCATTACATATTAAGATGAAACTACTCACATAACCATTACAAAAAAATGCTGTCTGGACATGGTTCACACAAATCCAACAGTATCTGAGCGACACTGCCTTACCTCCTGTCCGGTGAGGAAGAGCAGTACATCTCCCTCATCTTCCTCACACATATGGATCTGGATGACTGTGCGTATTGCCGCCTCCAGGTAGTCCCTCTCTGGCTCGGGCGTGTAGAAGATCTCCACGGGATGCGTCCGGCCAGGAATGGTGAGCAAGGGGCAGCTGTCGAAATAAACCTGAAACTTCCCAGCATCCAGGGTGGCGCTCATTACAATGACCTGGGGAAGATAGAATAGATTGGAGGGTACTGACTCTGAATTGACTTTTAATGGGACATCAGTCCACATAGCCTTTAGTTAGAGTTGCTGTGTTTTGCCTAGGTCACAGCTACAGAGAGACTGAGCACGTCTTGTTCTTTCTGGGAGACATTATGATTCTAATGGAGGGAATAAACCATTGAGCCATTTTGAGGTCCACCCGGCACATTTCCACACCATGAGATGTTATAATTGCTCTTAAAGCAAATTAAGCTTTAAAGCTGGATAGGGACACAGAGCATAGGGAACACTTTGAAAGAACTAGATCTTATTTAACAGTCTCGGACCACATGTATAACCTTTGATTTGTTCCTAACAACAAGTAGTCATTTACCCATCTGCTTTATGAGAATTGGGTTCAGCACATTCCAGCCATTAAAACTTGCTGCGCTTCAGCTCTCCCTGGGCTGATGGCTTTCGAATGGGCTGACCCAGCAGCAGTCACATTGCTACAACTAAAGTGACTGGATGTGCGTTTCTGAGTGGAAAGTCCAAGTTTGCCTTAAAACAAATGTCTACACACCGGTCAGGCAGAGGTGCTGGTAGTCTATCAGCAATAGTCAGATGAAGAATGTATGGCTTGTTAAAGTGTGAAAAGTAACACATAAAATCATGCAAATATATTATTCTTTGTTGTTACATATTTAAAAACATTTTAAGTAGCACCAAAGCATTAAATACTGGTGACTTTGGAAGATGCATTTTGTTTTTATTATTTTCTTGAGAATGTATAGCAAGCACTTATGTAACAATTGGCTAAAGCATTTCTAAAAGAAACTATTTAGACTAGGGTCGGAAATTAACTTTTCTATTATAACATCTGCGTGTTTTTAGGGGCTTTTTTTTTTTTAACATTGAGGGAATTGTTAGGACATATTTTGTGAACCATACAAATTATTACATCACAGTGTTACGTAAAATAAAGCAAATTAAGCAACTCCTTAAAATGTTATAATTGAATAAGATAAGTGGTTACCCACAAATTGAAATGACCATCAAATAATTTCTTGTGATACGTGGGGATGGGCATTTTTCAATAATTTTGTATTCGATTTTTTGAGCTCATAAGAAAATAGACCATGAGTATTTGTTCATTTAAATCAAGTTAATTAATGAGAAAGAGATGTTGTGAAATTATTTTTTTGTTTATCATTATGGATGCTTCATTTCAAAACAAGCTTATATTTATACTCAATATAAATACTCAATATACTTATATTATATCATGTGTTTTTCTTTTGTTGAAACTTTTAAATAAGCAATTTATGTAAACCGCTAATAAAGTAGACTGCCACAATAATGTACAGAACATACATAAACACTTGGCATATAATGGTTATCAAGTTTATATTGTTTCACATGTCATATTCTTGTTGAGATAAACAAGTATATCCACATGCTCAGGTGAAAGTCAACTCCTTAGTGTGACTGTTAACAAAAGGCCGGATGAAGAGAAAACAAGCTCTGCCACCACAGACGTTGCAGGGACACACAGATAACGGTTTGCTAATGACCAAGTTTGTTGAAGCTCTTTCAAAACTGTTCACCTTCCCATCACCAACAAAATGACACGATATAGTGACATCGGTCTCTGTAGTTAATGCTGTCCAACTTTTAGATGTAAATGGCCATGAATTGTACTGCCCATAAAGCTTAAAGTAGTTTTGAGATTGGAAACCATGCTTTATATTGAAGCTCTACTCTGGCAGTTATGGTTTTCTGAAAGGGAATGTCATAGTCTGGCTCAAGAAACTGTTTGACTTGCTTAAACCCATCTCCCTCGACAAAACTTAAAAGTAAACACATCTCTTGTGAATGGTCTTCTCGCTCGGGGGTACATCTGTGCCTACCTGCAGTTGTTTTTTTTGGCCCCACATTTTAAATTTCGTGGTGTTTTGTCACCTTCAGTGGTCCTTGTTAATTTCTGACCCTGGTTCAGACCAAAATGCATTCTTGCACAAAAAAAAAAAAAAGCAAGATGCAGTGCAATGAAAGGAAGATGGCAGGTGTCTCGAGGTGCGTCTTTAACAGCTGAAGTCCTTTTATGGAGTCTAAAACACAGCAAAATAAGGCAAAAAGACGTTCATCTAGCGCATGTATATTTGACTAACAACTGAAACGTTGAGAAGGGACGCTTTATGAGGAGGCCTGAGCGAAGATGCACAGGTGGATTGTGTGTGGAAATCTATTGTGTCAAAGCACCAGACCCATGCATAAATTATCCTATATAGTCTTGCCTGTGCTTTCAGAGAAATATGCTGTATCTGTCAAAAACAGAGACAGTGGTGCGCACACTTCCACATATACTTGTGCTGCTCTTATCACAGACACGATCAGCCAAACAAAACATTTGTTTACATAACACTGAAGTGTACCAAATCGGCAAAATTCATAGATGTATATCAAATAAAAGTACATAAATGTATAGCAGGGCTTCAGACTAAAAAAATTACTTTGGAGCCAATGACTCCTAAACTGAAACATTAAGGAGCCAAATGGCTGTTTTAGTCGCCAAATCACAGAATTGCTCGATTTAAATTGCTGTTCAGAAACGAGATATAAAGCTGAAGAAAAGACAGCTGATAACCCATTAATGAGGTTTAATAAACTGTATATATAGTTGAGAAAACAAGTTTGCATTCCCCTTTTGTCTCATAAATGTTAAAACCCCTTTCATAATGTATATAAATAAAAGAGATAAAAATTATATAGCACTGCTCCTCAGAATCTACATTACAGATATTTACATAACTATGCATATAGTGTGTTGTCTTCTTGAGCATCAGTGAATGTTTGCACCTTGTGTAATAGTTGTGTACAAGTCCTTCACTAGACATTTTTTCACACTCTGGTTTTTGGAATGCGGAAGTAAACGTTTGCAGGTTAAACTTTGACAGCAATGAATGGAAGATCGCAGCAAAATCTTAAACATCATCACAGTCTGTGAAAAAGGTCTATGGTCCTAAGTGTCAAAAGCTTGAATATATAGCAAATATATATATATATATATATATATATATATATATATATATATATATATATATACACACACACACATACACACACATATACATACATACACACACACACACACACACACACACACACATATATACATATACACACTCACCTAAAGGATTATTAGGAACACCATACTAATACTGTGTTTGACCCCCTTTCGCCTTCAGAACTGCCTTAATTCTATGTGGCATTGATTCAACAAGGTGCTGAAAGCATTCTTTAGAAATGTTGGCCCATATTGATAGGATAGCATCTTGCAGTTGATGGAGATTTGTGGGATGCACATCCAGGGCACGAAGCTCCCGTTCCACCACATCCCAAAGATGCTCTATTGGGTTGAGATCTGGTGACTGTGGGGGCCATTTTAGTACAGTGAACTCATTGTCATGTTCAAGAAACCAATTTGAAATGATTCAAGCTTTGTGACATGGTGCATTATCCAGCTGGAAGTAGCCATCAGAGGATGGGTACATGGTGGCCATAAAGGGATGGACATGGTCAGAAACAATGCTCAGGTAGGCCGTGGCATTTAAACGATGCCCAATTGGCACTAAGGGGCCTAAAGTGTGCCAAGAAAACATCCCCCACACCATTACACCACCACCACCAGCCTGCACAGTGGTAACAAGGCATGATGGATCCATGTTCTCATTCTGTTTATGCCAAATTCTGACTCTACCATCTGAATGTCTCAACAGAAATCGAGACTCATCAGACCAGGCAACATTTTTCCAGTCTTCAACTGTCCAATTTTGGTGAGCTCTTGCAAATTGTAGCCTCTTTTTCCTATTTGTAGTGGAGATGAGTGGTACCCGGTGGGGTCTTCTGCTGTTGTAGCCCATCTGCCTCAAGGTTGTGCGTGTTGTGGCTTCACAAATGCTTTGCTGCATACCTCGGTTGTAACAAGTGGTTATTTCAGTCAAAGTTGCTCTTCTATCAGCTTGAATCAGTCGGCCCATTCTCCTCTGACCTCTAGCATCAACAAGGCATTTTCGCCCACAGGACTGCCGCGTACTGGATGTTTTTCCCTTTTCACACCATTCTTTGTAATCCCTAGAAATGGTTGTGCGTGAAAATCCCAGTAACTGAGCAGATTGTGAAATACTCAGACCGGCCTGTCTGGCACCAACAACCATGCCACACTCAAAATTGCTTAAAATCACCTTTCTTTCCCATTCTGACATTCAGTTTGGAGTTCATGAGATTGTCTTGACCAGGACCACACCCCTAAATGCATTGAAGCAACTGCCATGTGATTGGTTGATTAGATAATTGCATTAATGAGAAATTGAACAGGTGTTCCTAATAATCCTTTAGGTGAGTGTGTGTATATATATATATATATATATATATATATATATATATATATATATATATATATATATATATATATATATATATATATATATATATATATATCAGGGTTTCCGTTGTCCGGTAATTACCGGACACTGGCCGGAAAAAAAATGAAATGTCCGACTAAATTAAATCTCTCCGGTCAAATTGTCCGATTAAAATTGCCTAATAATCCCGCCTCCCTAACACAATCTGAATTTGAGAATAAGCCTAAAACAGTAGTTCTCAAAGTGTGGTACGCAGACTTCCTCTTGTGGTACGCAGAGGAATCACTGAATTTCGATCTGACCGGTGTCAGTAGAACGGTGAGCGCGTGACTTGACCAACTAATAAATTCAAACTGTGCTTTCGCGCGTTGGCTGGCGCTGAGCCAGAGACGTACACGCTCAGCGGAGTCATATTCACAACTATTCAGTGTTTTCAACCACATAATGTTTATTTTAGGTTTCAGACATTTAAATTCACATAAGTATTTAGAGTTTGTAAAATACACTGATGTCTATGGAAGCGGCAATAATATTCCTATCCATTATAATCAGGTTGCGCCCATCGCGTATAGAGCTCAACTAACATGATAATTATAAAGATGATGTTTATAATAGCGATGTTTATAAAGGTAATGCTATAGTATAGCGAACAAATTTGTGAATATTTTGAATAAGAGGAAATAAAAGCAGATCATCAGTCGTTCAGCGTCTGTGGTCACGTGAGAAGCAATGACGCGTCACCATGGAAACAATAAAGTGATGCGTTCTATAACGGTTGCCTTGAAAAAACGCACACTTGAGGACAGCGAATTTTGTGAAAGGGTTAAATATAACTGAATGTTTGGTGGATGATAAAATTATGAAAAGTTCAAAACTGCTATCGTGGCTTCAATCTGGCAAGAGATGTTCGGATCAGGAGGAGAATGTTTCAAGTACAAGAACTGAAGAGGACGAGAGTGAACCGAGCACAGGTGCTAATAGTGGCAACTTTGATCTCGCCGGTGAAGTCCCCAGAGCATCTGCTAGCAGCAGCAAACGCTACAAAATAGTTAGAAATTATGACCCAAACTATATCAAATTTGGATTTATTTGGAGCGGGAGAGAGGAAGAGCCCAGGCCGCAGTGTGCGGTATGTGGCAAAGTTCATGAAACTAACCATCGCATCTCAAAGGGCATCTTGTAACACACGGCGCTGAAGGACAAGCCAGTGGATTTTTTTATTTTATTTTTATTTTTTATTTTTTTGCGAAAACGTGACGAACTGAAGCAATACATTTTCATTTAATCTTCAAGTACAGTTTTTATTTAACTTTTAGGTGCAATACATTTTAGTTTAATCATTATTTAAATTGTATTTTATTTACCTCTATGTCAGCAGCACAGTGTTGATGTTGATTGGTTTGTTAAACAATGAATGTGAAACGCCAATCGGACGTTCATGTTTTTTCCGTCTATTTGAAAGTTAGCCTAATAAACATGTTGCATTCTATACGGCCTGATTATGTCATTTTTTTAAGTTACATAGCCTGCCGCCAGTTTTCCTCAACTTGACTAATTAAGAGGCGATATTTGACCGGCATATCATCAAAATGTCCGTAAAACGAAACCTCTGCCAGTCACTTTGACCGGCACCATTTTTTTCTAGCGGAAACTCTGAGATATATATATATATATATATATATATATATATATATATTATACAGTGAGGAAAATAAGTATTTGAACACCCTGCTATTTTGCAAGTTCTCCCACTTAGAAATCATGGAGGGGTCTGAAATTGTCATCGTAGGTGCATGTCCACTGTGAGAGACATAATCTAAAAAAAAAAATCCAGAAATCACAATGTATGATTTTTTAACTATTTATTTGTATGATACAGCTGCAAATATGTATTTGAACACCTGAGAAAATCAATGTTAATATTTGGTACAGTAGCCTTTGTTTGCAATTACAGAGGTCAAACGTTTCCTGTAGTTTTTCACCAGGTTTGCACACACTGCAGGAGGGATTTTGGCCCACTCCTCCACACAGATCTTCTCTAGATCAGTCAGGTTTCTGGGCTGTCGCTGAGAAACACTGAGTTTGAGCTCCCTCCAAAGATTCTCTATTGGTTTAGGTCTGGAGACTGGCTAGGCCACGCCAGAACCTTGATATGCTTCTTACGGAGCCACTCCTTGGTTATCCTGGCTGTGTGCTTTGGGTCATTGTCATGTTGGAAGACCCAGCCTCGACCCATCTTCAATGCTCTAACTGAGGGAAGGAGGTTGTTCCCCAAAATCTCGCAATACATGGCCCCGGTCATCCTCTCCCTTAATACAGTGCAGTCACCCTGTCCCATGTGCAGAAAAACACCCCCAAAGCATGATGCTACCACCCCCATGCTTCACAGTAGGGATGGTGTTCTTGGGATGGTACTCATCATTCCTCTTCCTCCAAACACATTTAGTGGAATTATGACCAAAAAGTTCTATTTTGGTCTCATCTGACCACATGACTTTCTCCCATGACTCCTCTGGATCATCCAAATGGTCATTGGCAAACTTAAGACGGGCCTTGACATGTGCTGGTTTAAGCAGGGGAACCTTCCGTGCCATGCATGATTTCAAACCATGACGTCTTAGTGTATTACCAACAGTAACCTTAGAAACGGTGGTCCCAGCTCTTTTCAGGTCATTGACCAGCTCCTCCCGTGTAGTTCTGGGCTGATTTCTCACCTTTCTTAGGATCATTGAGACCCCACGAGGTGAGATCTTGCATGGAGCCCCAGTCCGAGGGAGATTGACAGTCATGTTTAGCTTCTTTCATTTTCTAATGATTGCTCCAACAGTGGACCTTTTTTCACCAAGCTGCTTGGCAATTTCCCCGTAGCCCTTTCCAGCCTTGTGGAGGTGTACAATTTTGTCTCTAGTGTCTTTGGACAGCTCTTTGGTCTTGGCCATGTTAGTAGTTGGATTCTTACTGATTGTATGGGGTGGACAGGTGTCTTTATGCAGCTAACGACCTCAAACAGGTCCATCTAATTTAGGATAATAAATGGAGTGGAGGTGGACATTTTAAAGGCAGACTAACAGGTCTTTGAGGGTCAGAATTCTAGCTGATAGACAGGTGTTCAAATACTTATTTGCAGCTGTATCATACAAATAAATAGTTAAAAAATCATATATTGTGATTTCTGGATTTTTTTTTTAGATTATGTCTCTCACAGTGGACATGCACCTACGATGACAATTTTTTTTTTGGATGTGCATCCCACAAATCTCCATCAACTGCAAGATGCTATCCTATCAATATGGGCCAACATTTCTAAAGAATGCTTTCAGCACCTTGTTGAATCAATGCCACGTAGAATTAAGGCAGTTCTGAAGGCGAAAGGGGGTCAAACACAGTATTAGTATGGTGTTCCTAATAATCCTTTAGGTGAGTGTATATGTAACATTCATATTATATATGCCCCATTTTTGGGCAGTTTCTCCCATTCTTCTTTGCAGGACCACTCAAGCTCCATCAGGTTGGATGGGGAGCGTCGGTGCACAGCCATTTTCAGATCTCTCCAGAGATATTCAATCGGGTTCAAGTCTGGGCTCTGGCTGGGGCACTCAAGGACATTCACAGAGTTGCCCCGTAGCCACTCCTTCGTTATCTTGGCTGTGTGCTTGGGGTCGTTGTCCTGTTGGAAGATGGATGTGTCTGTACATTGCTGCATTCATCTTTCCAACGATCCTGACTAGTCTCCCAGTCCTGCCACTGAAAAACATCCCCACAGCATGATGCTACCACCACCATGATTCACTGTAGGGATGGTATTGGCCAGGTAATGAGCGGTGCCTGGTTTCCTCCAGACATGACGCTTTCCATTCAGGACAAAGAGTTAAATTTGTGTTTCAACGGACCAGAGAATTTTGTTTCTCATGGTCTTAAGAGTCCTTCAGGTGCCTTTTGGCAAACTCCATGCGGGCTGTCATGTGCCTTTTACTGAGTGGCTTCCGTCTGGCCAATCTACCATACAGGCCTGATTGGTGGAGTCCTGCAGTGATGGTTATTCTTCTGGAAGGTTCTCCTCTTTCCACAGAGAAATGCTGGAGCTCTGTCAGAGTGACCATCGGGTTTTTGGTCACCTCCCTAAGGCCCTTCTCCCCCAATCGCTCAATTTGGCCAGCTCAATGAATAGAGTCCTGGTGGTTCCAAACTTCTTCCATTTACGGATGAAGGCCACTTTGCTCATTGGGACCTTCAAGACTGCAGACATTTTTCTGTACCCTTCCAAATCCAAATGTTTATGCAACCCAAGAATTAAAATGTTTGTATTCTGGTGACTGCATTTATACTGTAACAAATTTTGTGTAATATGGCACAGCTCAGATATTGCTGCATGTGTGATTCAAATCATCACATGGAAATTTCAAACAGCAAAGGATGTCTGAATTATAATATATGTAATAATTATATGATTAATTTACCATATATATATATATATATATATATATATATATATATATATATATATATATCTCTCTTATATTATCTACATAGGGCAACTTATCGCACCGTTTATTTGAAATTAAAGTTTGGCTCCCAAAACAAATCTAATAACCAAGCACCCAATGCGTGTATGAGTGTATACATCAAGGTTGAACAGGTGGAAGTCTGTGAATTTCCTCCATCACATACCTTTAGGTCACTCCTCTGACGGACCACTTCTTTAAGGACGCCCATCAAAATGTCTGTGGCTAGTGTACGCTCGTGAGCCTCGTCAAGAATTATGACACCGTAACGCTCCAGCAAGGGATCGTTCATTGCCTCACGGAGCAACATACCATCTGTCATGTATCTGTGAACAGCAGACACATTATTTGGTCATCTTCACCTCATGTTATCAGAAACGGCCAAATGTCATTCATTCAAAAATTACCAACATTTTTTGCGCTTTCACCAACTTTGTAAACCAGGTGTTCTGTATAACTAATTGAACAATAACTTACTTCAGTATGGTCTTTGCAGAGCTACAATCCTCAAATCTGATGGAGTATCCAACTTCCTGCCCCAGCATGACGTCCATTTCATCTGCCACTCTCTGTGCCACGCTCATGGCGGCAACCCTACGTGGCTGTGTACAGGCTACACCACGTTTAGGGCCTGGGAGAGACCTCACCATGTCTACACACCACTGTGGGATCTGAATGGAATCAAGAGTTGACACACAACAGATTAATTCATGTCAATTTACTTGTATAAATTCAAAAGGAGAGGCCGGGCTACTCAGGTCTTCTAAAATTGTCACTACATTTACCAAAACCTTAAGACACATCCCAACTGAAACTTTAATGTAATGAGAAGCCCCCTGACAAAGGCATGCAAGGTTTGGCTGTCAGAACGACAAAAGGGCTCAGCATGGCTTTTCAAAACCATGTGAATTATGAATCGGCGATATGGCTATAAAAATTATGTAAATAATTTTCAGCCCATTGCCAATAAAAACCTCGATAATTATGCATTTTTCTCTTAAATGGCTCAAAAGTAGTTTTGTTCTTGTTTGTTTCTTTAAATAAGAGGAACCGTCATGACACTGAATGAATATCTATTTAAAAAGGTATGTTTCCCCCCAGTTTTCCACTTAATGAATACATGGGAAAATTACATTTTCATTGATATGCACTTTTAGGTTAAGATTTACATTTTATATACAATGATACATAATAGCTTAATAAAAAACATTATTACCCTTTGTATATTTTAATAAAAAAAAAAAATTGTTTGTGTGTGTGAATGAAAAAGTTGTGCTAAAACGAATCCAATTATTTTTTTGGAAACAAGCTGAATTTTGCATGAAACTAAATTGCAGTGGGACCCAGTCAATTTTAATATTGGAATTATAATTTCTAATTTGAGGATTAGATTTGGTAGGGTTGCACCAATACCAAAATTTTTCACTTCCTGTTCCGGTTGCTGATGGACAGGCTGATGGAGAAGTTTAATGAGTTGGAGACATGTTGAGGTCAATGAGAAAGTGAAGCCGGCAGATACTCTTTCGGACGCGGGTAGTACAGCTAGCAACATACACTTTGGTTCTGGCTGTAGAGTCCGCGCAGCAGTGTTTGGGTGACGTCTCGGCAGCATACTCACTTAGCAAAGCGACACCACTCTCCAGGTCCTGTTAGGCATCAGATCAAATTTACAAGTGTTGGCTAATGCTAAATGTAGATTTTCTAAAATTGTTATTCATGTGGGCACTAATGATGTCCGGTTTCGCCAGTCAGAGATCACTAAATATAAGGTTAAAGAGGTGTGTGATCTTGCAAAAACAATGTCAGACACCATGCTCAGGCCACCTCCCTGCACATTGTGGTGACAAGGTTTATAGTAGATTGGTGTCACTGAATGGCTGGATGCCGGAGTGGTGTATGGAAGGATAGTGTCTCTAGCTACAGACAGGCACAAAAAGCTGCCAGGTCAGCATATTTTAGCAAACTCATAGAAAATAGCCACAACAATCCTAGGTGTTTATTCATTACTGTGGCTAAATTGGTTAGGAATAAAGCCTCGACTGAACCAGATATTTTGTCGCAACACAATAGTAATGACTTAATGAATTTCTTTATTGATAAAATTGAAATCATCAGAAATAAAATTGGAATTATGCAATCAACCATCACAGTCACCTCAGAAAACAGTGTCTCGTACTTTTACTCACAAGCGACTTCAATCAGTTGCTGTCATAATCATGAAGCGCTAACAAAATGTATCAAAAAGTCAAAAGCCACAACATGTTAAATACAATATCAACTAGGCTAAGTTCTTAAAATAAATATTCCCTGTAATCTCAGAATTACTACTTAATATTATTAACACCTTGCTATCCTTAGGACATGTCCCAAGAATCGTGGCTGCATTTCTCTTCTAGTGCTTTTAGATCTTATTGCTGCAATGACTTAATGAACTTAAATTGGTTCAAAATGCAGCTGCCAGAGTGCTGACTAGAATCAAGAAATATGATCATTGTTACATTGGCTACCTGTTAAATTTCATATTTATTTAACAATTCTGTTAAATACATACAAAGCTTTGAATGATCTAGCTCCACATACTTAAGTGACCTTCTACCACACTATATTCCATCACGTTCATTATGATCACAAAATTCTGGCCTGTTAATAGTTCCTAGAATATCAAAATCCACAAAAGAAGCTAGACCCTTTTCTATTTGGCTTCTAAACTATGGACTAGTCTCACTAACACTGTTCGGGATGCAGACACACTCAGTTTAAGTTTAGACTAAAGACTCATCTATTTATCCAGGCATACACCTAATATATCCATCAACTCACAATTAGGCTGCTTTAGTTAGGTCTGCTGGAAACAGTAACATTTCACATAATCTATAACTCTGCAATAAATTGAAGGGTATCAAAGCTAATATTATTTTATTTGTTTCCATGTCTCAACCACAGGTTTCAGGTTACCAGAGGCGGCCAGATCCAGCTCAGTTCCTGCTTGGTGTTGGACTCCACTGCTACATGTTGCTGAGAGATGACGACAAACTACAGCCTGTGCTAGCCAGACATCACTTCAGTCTTTTGTGGCAGACTTCAGAAGGATGAACTAATGCCAACTGTAAGACATAGTATATTTCACATGCCACTGCCTGAACATTGGATAGACCCCACCGAACCTCACCGAAATCACCTGTCGGTTGAACTGCGATGCACCTCATTGAAATCTGCCTGCAGAACCTTTGTTTATTGATGGACTACACTCTTGAAATGGAATACATAGAATATCAATTAATTGACAAAAAAATAAAACTTGTCAGACAACTAACAACGGAAAATGCCTCTACAGTTGAAGTCAGACGTTTATATACACCTTAGCCAGATACATTTAAACTCATTTAAAAAGGAGTTTTTCACAACTCCTGACATGTAATCGTAGCAAACACTCCTTGTCTTAAGTCAGTTAGGATCACTACTTTATGCGACCCAGCTTTAACTTCTTGGCTGATGTCTTGTGATGTTGCTTCAATATATCCACATAATTTTCATTCCTCATGATGCCATCTATTTTGAGTGTACCAGTCTCTCGTGCAGCAAAGCACCCCCACAACATGATGTGCCACCCTCATGCTTCACGGTCGGGATGGTGTTCTTTGGCCTTTGGCAAGCTTCACACTTGCCAAAGGCCAAGGGCCAGTGGTAGCTCAGCGGTTAAGGCTCTGGGTTACTGACAGAAAGGTGCCCCAGCACCGTGAAGATATCACTGTTGGGCCCTTGAGCAAGGCCCTTGACCCTATCTGCTCCACGGGCGCCGTTTCATGGCTGACCCCAGCTTAGTTGGGATACGCGAAAAAAATGCATTTCATTGGCTCTGTAGCTGTACTCTGCACAATGACAATAAAGTTGAATCTTAATCTAACAGTTAAATTTTTGTTTCATTAGACCAGTGGACATTTCTCCAAAAATATCTTTGTCATCATGTGCACTTGAAAACAGTAGTCTGGCTTTTTTTTTATGGCAGTTTTGTAACAGTGGCTTCTTTCTTGCTGAGCAGCATTTAAGGTTATGTAGATATAGGACTCATTTTACTGTGGATATAGATACTTGTCTACCTGATTCCACCAGCATCTTCACAAGATCCTTTGCTGTTGTTCAAGGATTCATTTGCACATTTCACACCAAACCATTTAAATCTCTAGGAGACAGAATGCGTCAACTTCCTGAGTGGTATGACAGCTGTGTGGTCCCATGGTGTTTATTCTTGCCTACTATTGTTTGTACAGATCAACATGATAACCTTAAACATTTTGAAATTGCTCCCAAGAATGAACCAGACTTGTGGAGGTCCACAATTTTTTTCCTGAGGACTTGGCCTATTTCTTTTGATCTTCCCATGCAAAGAGGCACTGAGTTTGAGGTAGGCCTTAAAATACATCCACAGGTACTCCTCAAATTGACTCCAATTAACCTATCGGAAGCTAATTGGCTATTTGTCTACAGGCTAGACATAATTTTATGGAATTTTCCAAGCTGCTTAAAGGCACTGTTAACTTATGTAAGTATGTAAACTTTAGACCCACTGGAATCATGATATAGTCAATTAAAAGTGAAACAACCTGCATGCAAACAATTGTTGGAAAAATGACCCATGTCATGCACAAAGCAATGTCCTAAACGACATGCCAAATCAATATTTTTCTAATATGCAATCTGTGAAGTGGTTAACAAATTTGTTTTAATAACTTCAACCTAAGTGTAGGTAAACTTCTGACTTCATCTGTATATGTTGTAACTCTACTCTTTGTCATTGCAATATCTTACCTTCTGTTCTCTTCTTTTTAAAGAAAGACAAAATAATTCCTTGTTCTGTCATCTTGGCCACAAAGTCCACTAAACTTCTGACTTCAACTGTATATCAAGCTTCCCATTAATGTTGGGATAATCCAGTCGCAAATCTCCAAGCTGCTGCGGAGTACTTCAACCAAGCGCACAGACCATGTTTATCATTCTTCAATTGCAACTATTTGCAGTTTAATAATCACATATGACCATATCACAATTTTAATGTTATTTTGATTTATTGTGCAGCCATGAAAAGATCGTAAAATTAGTCTACTGATATGCTCTTTATGAAACAAAATGGGCAAATAAAAAGCTAATTAAAATCACTACGATACTCATGATATTGCTTACTTCTATATAGTCAGTGAAATTCTTGCCATTATATCGTAACTATTTGATAAATCTCCCAGCCCTAATATCACTGCACATGCTAGTTGTAATCCATGTGAAACTAGAGAGTGAATCCAATCATTTGTAAAATTTGTAATAAAAATTGTATTAAATTCACTCACTAGTTCAAAATTCCATTATCAACTGACCTTCATATAGGTAGCTCAGTGTACTACACACCTAGGCTGCAGCACAACATTCATTAGCGAAGTGACACTAGCTTTTATGAAGGTGTAAGTGTAGACACACCACAAACCTGTGTGGTCTTTCCAGAGCCTGTCTCTCCAACCAGCACAAAGCTCTGATGACGAGTCAGGATGTCATTAAAGCGTTCTTTGTACTCCCAGACAGGCAACTGCAGCCTCTTCTTGAGGATCTCGTAGTATCGTGGCGTGTGAGGCAAGTTGGTGAAGGGGTTGATCTGCTGTTGCATGGCGGTCTGCTTCATGGGAGGCAGCCCAATGACACCAGACACACTGGAGCTGAGGGCCACACTCGGGGCCTTGATCTCTCGGTCTCTCTCTCTTTCCCGATCACGGTCTCTGTCTCTATCACGGTCACGATCACGGTCCTTCGACCGGTCATCTCGATCTCGGTCCTTTCTGAAGGGAATATGAGAAAAAGGACATAAGGTTTTTAACAACAAATAAAGTTGACTTGACAGGTGCTTTCAAACACAGACACTGCCATCTTACATTAAATTTCACATCAAAAAAACTGTTTTAAAGGAATAGTTCAACCCAAAATTATCATTCCCTCATCAATTAGTCGAGGCATCAGTTGTCTTAAACTCGTATGACCTTTTTTCTTCCGCAGAACCAAATTAGACATTTAATTAGACCGATTAATCAGTGCCGATAGTTGTTTTCTGGAACTGTCGGTTATCTGCAAAAAACTCTATCGATAGGTTTTTTTTTTATGTATTCCTCATCAATAAGCCTCATCTTGTGAAATATACACTGTATATATACTTGTACTGTCAAGTCACCGGTGTATTTCGGGCTTGTTTGTAGTTAAAAGTCAAGCATTATGTACCAAATCGTAATTTTTCTGGTTTCATTGAGAGTTTGGTTGCACACTAAAACTGCTTTTAGGATTTTCTTCATTTTTGACTCTTGATCTGTGCCTGTCATAGTAAAGAAAGACTAAGAATTATTTTATCATTCTATAAATAGATAAAAAAATGTAATAATAAAAAATAAAAATCTAGGTCGCCCGATTAATCTGTTATCTGCCTTTTCTATCACCATCTATCAGTTTATTCATAAAAATGTAAGTGAACGGTGACCAAATTCCAAGCTCCAAAAAGCACGTTAAGGCAGCATACCAGTAATCCACAAGACTCCAGTGGTTTAATCAATATCTTCTGAAGCGATTCAATCGGTTTTGAGTTAGAACAGAGCAAAATGTAACGCCTTTTTCACTATACATCTTGCCTTTCCAGTCTCTAGGAATGATCATAATTTCAAAATCGATTACGCTTCCTTGTGTTTGACGCATGCGCAGAGCGCTAGATGGCGCTAGGTAATTGAGCTTGAAATCAGGATCTCCGAGGAGACTGCTGATGTGAGGTCAAGATTTATAGTGAATAAGGAGTTATATTTTGGTCTTCAGAAGTCATGAATTAACCCCATGGACTCTTATGGCTTTGTGTTCAGCACAAAAAGTCATATACATCTGGGTTGGGATGAGGGCGAGTAAATGATCTGAAAAGTGAACTTTTCCTTTTAATACTTCCTGACAAACCAAAAGTTAATGCTGATATTCAACACACTCGTATTTATAAGATTTTCATGACCATGTTATATTCCGTCTGTGCGTTCTTCACATACAATTGATTTGACACAGTTGGCTAACTCTTACACAACACTAACGTGTATAATCTGGCAATACGATGCTTAAAACAGCTGGGATTTAGTTTTATTCCACAAACATCTATCAGTCACTCACTTAACTGTTTGACACCCTACCGGCGGCAAACATCAATTATTCGGCTATGCGCCTTTACAGCTAAAGTAAACCCATTTTCATAACAACCTACTTACTTTTCATTCAAGTATATACATTAGTATACAATTTAGTTTGATAAAAGATACTCCGATTATGACTATATATAATATGAAACATAGTAAGCCGCGCTTTAGCGGTGTGTCAACAACAAATCTAACGATTATGCACACTCTAACACCCATCAAAAATAACTAGTAAAAAGTGAGTGTTTTCTTTCGCAAATGAAGACGCTGTTATGCACGCGAGCAGACGTAGGCAGCACACGTGCTACCGGCACCTTTCACTAACACTCGCGTGCTGCACTGCGCACACAACACAGTACTGTGCATGATAGCAACATCTGTTGTGTTGTGTGCCATTTTAAGGATGTTTAATAGTTGCACTATTTAAGAATGGTGGTTTTACAGTCTGTGCATTATCAAAACCACACTCGTAGATGTCACTAAACATGCTAAATAGCCTAGACTCTCTTTCAAACGAAATACAGTACTCCTGCTCAACATACCCGTCAGAAGATCTCTTTTTGCTCGACGAATAGTCATCGCCTAAATCCAGGCGATGCCGTTTTGACATCTCGTAATAGAAACAATACGAAAACGAGGAGAGTTTGATCGGTTATTCCAAACGCAGCCGCAGCGCGCTCTCTATCCTAAACGACAAGATGGCGACCGGAAGTATTTCCCTCATCATTATTCTTTCACTGACTGTAGAGAGAAAATATTATAGACCTTTTTCCACACTCCGGGTTTTGGAACGCGGAAAGAAACGTTTGCAGGGTAAACTTCGACAGCGGTGAATGGGAGAAATCACAGCAAATATTATTTTAATTTGCCCCTTTACTCCAAGAAACAATCCACTATTATGTTTGAATTACTTCACAGAAGAGTGGGGGAAATAAAGAGTGGTGGATTAAGACAGTAAAATGGGTGAAGATAGTTTTTAAAAAACTAACTAGGTAATTATAACACAAATCATAATGTTTTAAATTTACACTCAATATTTAAAAAATATATATAATAATAAAAAATTTAGAGATTTACGCTGATAAATTATGCGGAAACGCGTCATGGCAGTCCGTGGAAAAGGTCACGTGAATGAAGAATAAACACATCCCCTTATCTATACCTATTATTCATTACAGGTCTTACTGTAATTTTGCGCATAAGAGATTAGAGAAGTTAACATAAAAAAGAAAGAAGAAGATAAGTTAACGTTATGTATGCTGCACATGCAGAACCCTGAGAATATTTTATACCTTAAATATTTATAGTACCTTATTCACGCTTGCGCCATCTTTGGTTTTTAATGGGGATGACAAGGCTGTGATGATTTACAGTCAGTACAGTCTTACAGTCTCTTCAATGGGCTGTACTGTATTTTAAAGCGTTTTTGGATCATAAAAAAACATAAAAAATGCAGAACACAAATAAAGATTTTCACAGCTCTGTAGGTTCATACAATGCAAGTGAATGGTGACCAAAACTTTAATTCCATAAAGGCAGCATAAAAGTAATCCATAAGAGTTCAATGTTTAAATCCATGTCTTCTGAAGCTATACAATCAGTTTTGAGAGAGAACAGACCAAAATAGACATTTTTTCACTGTGCAGGTTGTCATTGCATTCTCTAAGGACATGATCATTATTTCAAGCATGATTACACTTCTTTGTGCTTGGCAGAGTGCTAGGAAGTGTAATCAAGTTTGAAATCATGATCGCAAAGCAGACTGCTGATGTCAAGGAGTTCTATTTTGGTCTGTTCTCAACCAAAACTGACTGGAACGCTTAAGACATGGATTAAACCACTGGAGTCTTATGGAATACATTTATGCTGCATTTATGTGCTTTTTGAAGTTTCAACGTTTTTGGTACCCATTCACTTGCATTGTGTGGATTTACAGAGCAGAGATATTCTTTTAAAAATCTTAATTTGTGTTTTGCAAAAGAAAGAATGTCATACACATCTGGGAAGGCATGAAGGTGGGAAAATTATGAGATCATTTTTATTTTTGTGTGAACTATTCCTTTCATTGTAGCCTACTTTTAAACATTACTATAAAAAGCAATACACCCTCTTTTATGGAAAATTAATCTATGTTGAGGTCTACTTTTTATTTGAAAAATACATATAGATCAGTGGCCTATTACAAGATAGGAACTCAGAGGTTCTACTTGGAGGCGTTCATGTCCTCAGACAAGTGATTTGTTTCTGTGGCAACACTTATAATGCCAAAACGGCTATGTTGTTGATAACAGTAACAAGTTTATCACTTTATTAATTCACCTCATATGTTTTGCAAAATATTTAAGAACAAAAAGAAGGGCTCCAGGCAGCAGTGGCATTACAAAATAGCAGAAATATGTTCACTAATGTATATTGATACCTGGCTTTCTACAGTATCGATAATCCTCACCATTCTAAACAGCACTGTGGCAGCTGTGGAGTCATTCAGGGTCCTGGGACTACCATCTCACAGGACCTGAAGTGGGAGACACACATTGACTCCATTTTAAAAAGGCCCAGCAGAGGTTGTACTTCCTTCTACAGCTGAGGAAGTTCAACCTACCACAGACGCTGTTGTTACAGTTCTACTCAGCAGTCATTGAGTCTGTCCTCTACACTTCAATAACTGACTGGTTTGGTGCACCTACGAAATCAGACATCAGAAGACTACAGAGGACAGTTCGGACTGCTGAGAGGATTATTGGTTGCCCCCTGCCCCACCTTCAAGAACTATACACTTCCAGAGTGTGTAAAAAGGCTGTAAATCACTCTGGATCCCACTCACTCTGCCCACTACCTTTTTGAACTGTTGCCTGCTGGCCGACACTGCAGAGCTCTGAGCACCAGAACCGTCAGGCACAAGAACAGTTTTTTCCATCAGTCTATTCATCTCATAAACAGTTAAAGCTGCCCCATTGAGCAATAATTATGTGCAATACACAGTTTATATTATCCAACATATCCTCTTCTGCTATTTCATACATTGCACTGTAAATAACATACTGTATTTTTGTAATTTATATAACGGATTTGTATTAGATTTGCACTACGCATGTGTGTGTCTGTGTGTATGTATGCATATGTGTAATAATTTTTTTTTATTATTATCTGTCTTGCTGCTGTTTTTGTATTTTTGTGCACTGGAAGCTCCTGTCACCAAGACCTTGCATGTGTAAGCATACTTGGCAATAAAGCTGATTCTGATTTTCCAAAGCATCAGGCATATTTTTGAACCTATAAAAATGTGAACTGATTTCCTTCAAAGTTAGTCACAATTCTGAAATCTGTAATATTCAAATAAAGATCAGGTAACAAATTTAGGAATTTCTATAACAAGAAATGAATTAAAAGATTATCTTTAAATTGCAATCCATTAATTGAGAGTACACAAAAAAGGCTGTATTTGTGGCTCCAGTGAGATCTCTTAAATAGGTAGAATTTTACTAGCTAAAGCAACCTACAGCTGTTCTCTCTCTCTCTCTCTCTCTCTCTCTCTCTCTCTCTCTCTCTCTCTCTCTCTCTCTCTCTCCGAATGTTGACACATTAAAATTAGGAAAATTGATAAAATGCAAACTTTGTATGGAAAAATAAAACTGATTTTGTAAAAATAAAAAATAATAATAGGCTAATCTGTAAAAATGAACACTACTGAGAATGGGAGGTTACATTTTTTTTTATTTAATTTTATTTATATTTTATCCCATTTTCTCCCAATTTGGAATGCCCAATTCCCACTACTTAGTAGGTCCTCA
This sequence comes from Moxostoma hubbsi, assembly GCA_032164185.1. NCBI lineage: Eukaryota > Metazoa > Chordata > Actinopteri > Cypriniformes > Catostomidae > Moxostoma > Moxostoma hubbsi. Next base: position 15,928,945 of record JAVLUX010000002.1, read on the forward strand.
TGGTGGTGTTGTTACTTACCTCACTCTGGTTTGTGAAGTACAAGTCTCAGTTACTTCCGCTTCTGAGAGAGTTAATCCCTCGCATTTTATCACGTGACTTCTTTTGCATGACACCGCAGAGACTCCGCATGTAGAGGCTCATGCTACTCTCTGCAATCCACACACAAATTACCACGTGCCCCGCTGAGAGCGAGAACCACTAATCACGACCACAAGGAGGTTACCCCATGTGACTCTACCCTCCCTAGCAACCGGACCAATTTGGTTGATTAGGAGACCTGGCTGGAGTCACTCAGCACACCCCGGATTCAAACTCACGACTCCAGGAGTGGTAGTCAGCGTCTTTACTCACTGAACTACTCAGGCCCCTGGGGTTAAACTTTCTTGATTTCACTTTGAACAACACCTTCAAAGTAAATGAATCCCTCCTCTATTTGGAATCTGATCCCTAATGTATAAACACAAATAGGGCTGGTGATATGGAGAAAAATGCACCACAGGGGGAAGTTGTCAACAGAGTGTAAATGTAAAACAGATTAAAATCTAATAAACACAGACGTTCAGAAATAACAGAATAAATAATAATAATAATAATAAATAATAGAGTAAGAAAACTGCCAAATAATTCTCAGCCAGTGTAGGTATTCATTTTATCTAAACCAAGTCAATCTAGAAATCAATAACTATAAATTATCAAGTTTATCTAGAAAGTAGTCTTTGTATAGCAAACAATTTGTGTGTATATTCATAAACCCCAGCAGAGAGAGACACGCCCTTTTTGTATCTCTTCTTGTAACTTTTCAAACAAAATGTATCGATTTGTAATAATTTTCTATTGGAGCATAGAATTCCTGTAACTCCAAAGAATTTGCCATTGTGGCTGATGCAGTACTACAAGGAGTACTTATGCTTTTCAAAGGGTTTTGTCCTGATTTCCGAAGGAACTGTTTTCTGTTTTTTGCCAGGGATATTCCTTGGAAGAAAATATGATATCTCACAAATATCTTGTAGCTAACAAAGTGAAAGAAATAAAATATTAGCTGATTCATAGATTTTATCCAGATAAGTGCTCTCTCAAAAGAGTTAAAAATAATATTAATAAAAATTTATCTTTTTGTACAGAGAAGCCTGAAACATCTTTACATCTGTTTTGGAATTGTACTTATCCACAGTTTTCCTGAGCAACCACTGGGCCATCACAAGCGACATCAACCATGTGATCTTTTGGAGCGATCAAGAGGGGGGGCTCTGACATACAAGCTGCCTGGAGGCATAACATCTCCCACTGCTGCTGTGTGTGCATGACCGATCGGACCCAAAATAAAATGTTCTCTCTCAATTTTTCGATGGATCTATGCAAACATACAATGCTTTGAATAAACTAATGTATTTGGTAGAAGTTCCACACAGTTTTGATGAGGAAAACTCGATGTGTGGGCGGGAGCAAATGATCTGCCTGGGTGCTCAGAGCAGCAAACGGACTAAAGGCACATCACACGCCGGTGCTCATCTAATCTTCATGCATAAGCACAACTGAGCATTTTATTACTTTATTGCATCATCTAGTGACATAAACCAACTCTTGTATAATTTATGGCAGAAAAAAATATGTTTGTTGATAATGAAAATAGTTGCTGCTCCAACTGCTCACAGCACTTACATTGTCTCCAGCTATTTTAAAAGTTATTATAATATTTAGAATCTTGTAAACATCTTATATAATGTTGTGCAATATGTTGTCACTTCACATGTGGTTTGAGCAGTGTTTCTAACATTAGTTTTGTTTAGATCCCAAAATTTATATTAGGAGTGGGCGAAATGACCAAAGTCTTACATCACTATATGAGTAATTTTATATCATGATAACGATATATATCATGATATAGTTACTTTTCTGAAAATAATTTTCTCTTTATTTGCAATTTGACAAACATAAAGTAAAAAAATGTCACATTTCAGTCTGATGTGCAATAATCTTTTTTTATTATTATTATTATTATAATTATTATTAACTTTCCTCAAGAAACGTATCATCTTCTCAAAGCAATGCAACAAAGAAAATAACATAAATAATCACTTAATTAGGCTCTTAGTGTTTTTAGTAATCTATTTAAAGAAAAGAAAATATCGGAAGGAAAATATGGTATGGATGATTTGTTTCCTGATATCAAACAACATTCGAACAAAATTTTAGAGAGGGTTTAGATGTGCATTTTAAAAATCCACATGACAATGAAAGAGACCAGAATGTGTAGCGGGTGTGATCTGCACTTTTTTCTGTCAGAGGGGCACAAATGAAGGGACTGGGATGACTTCAATACTCAAGCGCACTTGCATGTTTCAGTTTGCGCGTCCATCGTTGGGGGTTCAAGCCCCAGCACTGCCAAGATGCCACTGTTGGGCCCTTGAGTAAGGCCCTTGACCCTATCTGCTCCTGGGGCGCTGTATCATGGCTGACCCTGCACTCTGACCCCAGCTTAGCTGGGATATGTGAAAACAAATACATTTCACTGCAAACATTTTTATATAATATGTGACCAAAATAAAGGCTTCTTCTTCTATATCAACATACACCATATACAAAATGCGTTTTGATTTTTTTTGCTCGGTATCCTGATTTCTAAAACCATGATTTCCTTCATAATCTCCTCTAATCTTCTCATTCAAATAAATCTGAAGAATGAGCAATCACACCTGCCGGATAAATGAGTGAGGCGAATGCGTACTTGTTATGTGCTGTACAAATTTCTTGTGTGGCAATTCTGTGTACCACAATAGAGACGATAATCCAAAAAGTATACTGGTTGGCAAATTTCTATCGGTTTATCACGTCTACCGGTATATACTATCCCACCTTTATGGCTTTTTATGAAGGCAAAAAAACTAAAAACAAATTCATATCAGGACATGGTCAGACAAGTGGCTGTGGCTCCTTTGTGTTTTTATGCCAATTCTTGCAGAGTTAACTTTGTGTATGTAAACTTCTGACCCGCTGGAATTGTGATATAGTAAATTAAAAGTGAAACAATCTGCATGAAAACAATTGTTGGAAAAATTACTCATGTCATGTGTGGCAGTCTGGACTGAACAAGGTTACCCAATTGGTCATCTCTGCTCTACCGGGTTGTAGCCACTAGCCAAATCGAGAGTGGAAAACCATTGAGCTCCCGTCAGCGCATCTAATGACTCTTCTATACGTGGAAGAGGAAATGCATCTCTTCTTGTTTTACTATTTAACTGTCGGTAATCCACGCACATACGTAGACTACCATCTTTCTTTTTCACAAGAACTATGGGGGAAGCGTATGGACTACAACTTTCTCGAATCACCTGTGTTTCCAACAGCTGATTAATATGTTCCTTTACCAACTGTGGCCAATCAGGTCAGGAGGAGGATGTTATAGCTCGAGTGTACCCCTCGGGGGCAGTGTGATGCGGGAGGTTCGTGTTGTTTGGGTTTACCCAGTTTTTGTTGGTAGTGTCGCAGGTATGTAGAGGTCTCTTATAAATGTTGTACTGTTGCTAGTTTACTGGTGGTTTATGTAGGATTACGATTTTTCATAGAAGTCCTTGCTGTTGCGGCTATCCAATCTTTTCCAGCGGATCGAACGGTATGGTGACCTTAGTGTGAGGGGGCGCCACAAAATCCATGACATGTGGAGCTCAGTAATGCACCAGGTATTGAGGGCACCGAAGGAGGGTGGTACGGTATATAAGTGGCTCCCCACTATCTAGGCTGACAGTCCATCCTGCCACAATCTACCCCGCCCTTTAAATCGGCGCCACGACGATGGGCCACCAGAAGGATAAGGCATATGAAGCCCTTGTGTCAATGAAACAGTACTTTGTCTCCTTAACACACTGATCTGGGGAGATGGTGAAGGTTAGAGTGTTGTCCAGCCGTTGACCGGGAGGTCTGTCGTGCTCTCACTTCAGTCTCATCAAAGGGGCCAGGCAACACTGCCACCCCAGATAGTGGGGAGCCACTTACATCCACTGGCGGAGCTGAGAGGGGCGACGTACTGTGATCGTTATTATCTGACCCCTTCGCTGGAGACTCGGACGCTGGCCGAGTAGCTGGCCGGCCCTGGACCATCAAATCATAATCGGCCAGCCATTCCTCCTGCCGGGTTACATATGAAGTGGATGGCTGGGCGACAGTTTGGTCAATAACAGGAGGCCTTGGCACATCTTCGCCAACCACCGGTATTAACAGGGAGCGATGTACATGCCGAGCCTTACTCAGGTCACTTACTGGTGCCACGGTATATACCGTACCACCCTCCTTCGGTGCCCTCAGTACCTGGTGCATTACTGAGCTCCACATGTCATGGATTTTGTGGCGCCCCGGCGGGGGTGTTCTAGGCGGATCATGCGGGCTACCCTGTACCCTATACTGGATACCGATAGCCGAGGGAACCGAGTGGCTACGACCCCTCATGCCTCCAGGTAACCCCTCTCATTCCCACCGCATGGCCTCCCTTCTAACCTCCAACAAGTTGACCGTAGGCTGCCGGTATCCAGTATAGGGTACAGGGTAGCCCGCATGATCCTCCTAGAACACCCCCGCCGTCTGAGGTGAGTGAAATAAAGGAGATGTTGAAATGTCAACAAGAACAGCTTCGATGTCAACAAGAGCAATTACAACAGCTCACCCAAAATTTTGTACACTTGCAACGCCCCGACATGCGTGGTCGCCCGTCACGTAATGGGCCGTTAATATGCCGGCGTTGCCAAAAGCCAGGCCATTTTGCTAGTGAATGTGATGGGGTTCGGGTCCCTTCTCGACCCCAGTTCTTGGGGCAAGGTCCTCCCTTCGGTAGCCAGGCCCGTCCCCACCGTCAGCACTCAGCTCCTCGCCTCCAAACGGTGGCGTAGTCGAAATACTATTTACTGCCGTTGCTACATTTGGCGTAGTCGGCAAGACGATTGTGCATGAAGTATAACAGAGAAGTGTATCCTATTTTTTTTGTGGCTGAATGTTAATTGTGTTTTGCTCTGCTTTGCATTTGCTTTGCATTTTGCTTTGCATTTCCTTTGCATTTTGCTTTGTATTTGCTTTGCATTTGCTTTGCATTTTGCTTTGCATTTTGCTTTGTATTTGCTTTCATTTGTTTTGCTTAAACGCTGTTAATACACGTCATCCTTGTGTGTTAAACTTGTTTCCGCCAAGCCCGAATTAATGGATTGAACTCACCTTTTCAAGAAAATGGCATCATAGCTCAATTGTGTGGCCGATTGTGTTTCTGCCCTTGGATTGGTGTTATCCATGGACGCGTGTGTTTGTTACACAACTCCTTGATTGTTTGCGTGATCGTGCGTCTTTTTCTTCTAAAGTGATTTAATTTGCCGTTGTTTGTTTATTTCATTTGTTAGTATCATTTGTCGTTTTGCAAAGTTATTCAATTTGTCTTTTTGTTTATTTCATTTTTTCAGTCGTGTGCAAAGTTATTTAATTTGTTTATTTCATTTATCAGTATTATGGTTGTTTGCAATCTTATTTTCATTTCATTATGGTTCGTCTGATTTATGGTATGAAATTATGACCTGTAGTTAATGTTGTATTATTCTGTCCTTGTTATCTGTTCGAGGAGCTGAGTGCTGACGGTGGGGACGGCATGCTCGAGGCAGTGGGCCCTCTTTGGTGTGTAGTGTACCTCCACCGGGTGACCGTTGCTGTGCTGATTGTGTGGCTGTGCACGTGTGTTTGGTGTGGATTATCTGGATACTCATGCCTGAGTCGCAAGCCTCAAGCCTGTGTGTGTGTGTGTGTGTGTGTGTGTGTATGTGTGTGTAATAGACCCCATGATAGTACCTCTGGCTCCTTGTGTGTTATTTCTGCATTTTCTTGATGATGAATTGTCCCCGTTGGATTATTGTGAATTTAGAGGTGTTGATTTTTATTTAGTGTGTCATGTTTTAAGAATATGCTGACGTCAGCTTTCAGAGTGTTTACTGTTTTACTGTGAATTCGATTAATAAAATTGTATTTTTTTGTATGGAACCATTTCTCTGTTTGTTCAGTGCCCGAACCTGATTGCCTAATTTAAAAGAACCCCTGGTGGTTACTTACAGTTCCCCGGGTTAGACCTCGGGGTGGCGTAGTCGAAATACTATTTACTGCCGTTGCTACACATGCACAAATTAGATGTCCTAAAAACTTGCCAAAACTATAGTTTGTTAATATGAAATCTGTGGAGTGGCTAAAAAATGTGTTTGTTTTTTTTTTCCTCCCCTTTTCTTTAATCCCAATGCACTCTAAATCCTCGTGGTGGCGTAATGACTCACCTCAATCCGGGTGGCAGAGGACGAATCTCAATTGCCTCCGCGTCTGAGACTGTTAATCCGCGCATTTTATCACGTGGCTTGGTGAGCGCGTTACATAGCGCACGTGGAGGCTTCACGCTATTCTCCGAGACATCCACGCACAACTCACCACGCGCCCCACCGAGAGCGAGAACCACATTATAGAGACAACAAGGAGGTTACCCCATGTGACTCTATGGTCACCCCCAGGGCTGGACTACGAAGAGAAATCTCCCGGGATTTTACATAGCAAGTGGTCAATGATCGGCCCCAAAGTGCGTCGGCCCACCAAGAAAATGCCCGGTATGCCAGATTAGCAGTTCAGCCCTGGTCACCCCCATGGCTTAATGGGTATGCTCCATTGCCCAAAGATTCTTACAGCCACTTTTACAAATGCTTGAATTGCATTATTTTATCAAAAAGAAAAGAAAAGAAAATTTCCTCCATCATGTCTGCCATCATCCCCTCCTCGCGCTTTCTCTCGAATTCAATTCTGAGGTGCCTCCTCCAGAGAATGCCAGCAGCCAATCAAAACAGCATCTTTGGAGAGGGCCAGAAAGCAGCCAATCAAAACAGGAATTGCAGAGACGGCCAACGGTTGTTGTTTTGAGCCCCGCCCCCGGCTGTTAGCTGGCGCATAAAGAGTAAACTCGTGCTTGTGTGTTTAGTTGTGTGCGCGAGGCATCTGCCGGTTACGCGTTTTCGTTATTCATCCACACAACGTGTTGCGCTCGAGTTTGTGATTTGCGAGTTCTGCAGGATCAAACTGTATTCGTAAGTTTTGTTATTGTGCTCACCATACTTTAATTAACTTTTCTTTTTTTTTTTTTTCGCAAAAGTTGCAGAGTCAAGGCGTGAAGATTTAAAGTTGCCAGATTTGAGAGGTGAGTGCCGGTTTGTGGCTGTACTGCGAAAACGAATTGAATTACAAAAGTTAACGTGTAACACAAGTTTGTGTCTGTAGTTATATTTATGTGAATGTCATTTTAATCACATTTAAACTACGGTTGTACTGGGACAAAAGTTAGTGGGACGTTTTAAGTTTCAGAAATGTTTAAAGATTTACTATACAGATGTCATCTCACATTTAAACTTTCATTATAAAGCGTGTTTGACTATATATTTGATATTTCATCAAAGCATGGCCCAATATATGTCCACAGAGGTTTGGGCTAAGCCCCTGATAATATTCTTACTCAAAGATCCAGTGGCGTATCCAGGAAATTTTTACTGGGGTTGCCAAGATGGGGCACAGACCTAGTGTGGGGTGGCGAAACTGGGAGAAACTTTACGAATGGCTCAAAATGTGTAAATATTGCATTGCTTTGCTTCAACATCTACACGTGTATAATAAAACTCATGTTAGCATTCACTGAATTGTTTGTATTCAATATCATACTGTTGTTTTGACATTTGACAGTTTTCGATTCCTGTTCTAGTTCCTATTACAGTTTCTAGGAATCTCTAGTTATTTTAACATAACATCCATTTTTAAATCAGTAATTGTTTAGGAAAAGTCAGTTACACATTTTAAGAGCTATTCTCATTGTAGAGAATGAATCTGCGTATAACAACAGGTATACTGTATAATCATAAAAAGATACATGTCAAAAGTACTGGTGATAACTGATTGAGGCGCCTTCTTGTGGTTAAATTAATACAAATCAGTCCAGTCAAAAGAACAACATTTTCACCAAATTGCCTTCTAGTTAATTAATCTTATATCTTAATCTTATAATTAATACCAGATAATCTTTTGAGGAAATCTTATAAAGAATGGACTTGCAAGTCATGTTCTGCAAATTGTAATCTCAAGAACATTAAGAGGATAAAACAGTACGTACAATAAAACAATGTTCTGTAAACTTTTAAACTCTCAAGAACAATATGAAGTTTATAATAAGCTCTTGCTTAATTTTCCTTCTTAAATGCTTTTACAAGAACCATAATCCACAAGTCCATTTTTAAATCAGATTAAGTCTCCTGTTTTGGTGATGGCTAGCAAAAAGTTGGATAAACATGTCCATGTCAAGTGACTTAGCTCTTCTAGCCTCAATGCTAATAATAATAATAATGTTGTTTAGACTGAAATATTAAATGTCAATCATGAGGTCTTGGTGGGGAAGCATGTGCTTTTATAGCCTGAAGAGCCTCTTTATCAATGGTGTCAACATCACCTCTTGTAATGTCATTAATCACTTTCCCCACTAGATGAAGAACCTGAAGTGATAAAAATAATAACCATCACCTTCATAGTTTACTCATGGACACATTGATGTGACTTTTCTTCCTGTATCTTTTTATGTTCTGTATTGAGATATTAATATAGTGTATGCTAAAGTGTGGGTTAGCTCCGTATTAGCAAATTAACATCATACACTGAGCAAAAGTGGATCACCCTTTTTAAATTAAAATTAACACCCTTTTTAATTTTCAAATATGAGCACAAAAAACAAGTAACTATTCATGGGGCTCAGAAAAGGAAGCAAATGCCACTGCAAAGATCACACAATATTTTATAATGGCCTATTTTTATTGTAATGGCTGTATCTTAAGCTTATTTAATCAAAAGTTGATTTATTTCTATCCAATATATGGTTCATAAAACACTGACAATAGTTACATTGGACAAATGAGATCATCTTTAGCCAATGGAATATACTTCTGAGTTCTTGTACATTATTCATAGTATGAAATGAATCAGCTGGGGTAAGAGACAATCAATGCCATCAACACAGGTACACGGCCTAGTCATGGCTAACAAGTATCATAATAGCAAATGGATCATTGCTTGAGGCAGGGAATTGATGGTGATTGGGAAGACAATGTTAACATTAACAAGCCTTTTCAATCCTCTGTGTATAAATCTGAATTACAGGGCATTTTTACTTGCACTTTCACAGACAACTGAATGACAGTCCATGTGAAATGGGCCTGTCGGGGTTGCCTTTGGAAATGGTTTCTTGAAACCGAGGAAGGTTCAAGTATTCACTAATGACCGTCAGTAACCGGGTCCCTTATGAGAGCTGAAAATCTCCTATAAGAATTTCACTAGAAATGGACTTATTAGAACTTCACATTTCACCAGCGAACTCCATATAAGGTCCTGTAAGAGCAACCAATCAATAATACAAAGTTTGTTTACAAGAGGGCATACTCTCAACACCAGCACAGGGTTGCACAAGGTTTATAATAACCTTGTGACCACAGTTCGTACTTCGCACACTGTTTTAGGACAACATTTCATTTATACGGTAATGTGCCTTTACTGTTTTTGGGTGTCTCGATTTTTATATTGTTAGGCAGTTAGTGCAAATGTGTTGACATGTTGCAATGTTTCTTTTTTGGTCTTTCCTTTGGTTTTGTGGATATGTAGCGTGTGTATATACTAGCAGTGTCCATGACAAACGTACTATCAAGATTTTGCATAATTAAACCATTCAAACAACCATTATCTTGGGGTTACAATACACACTCAAATATAATTTTAAGATTTATGTATTTAACAAAATTCAGTTAAATTTAATTGTTATCTTTTATAAAATAAAAACTTAATATTTCAAGATTTATTTAATTTTGTTAAACATTATACTATCCAATTTATAGCCATTTTGTTATGAAATTGAAACGCATAAAGGCTAAACTTTGTGACTGATATAGGGCTGGGACGATTCATCGACGTCATCGATTATAGAAATACGTCGATTTGCATAACATGCGTCGGTGCGTCACAATGGAATAATTAAAATGGCAGCGCCCGGTTCAAGCATGGATTCCCCGAAGAACAAACTGCATCTAAAAAAAATCTTGCCCATGGTGATCTAAAGCATGGGGAGTATTTTAGCCAGAGACCAAATTATGTGGTGCTGTGTAAGATATGCAAATTGGAAGTGGCTTATCACAGCCGTACAACCGCCATGAACGAACAATTGAAGCGAAAGCATCCAGGAGCGCTTATCAGGACGGCAGCACCATAAGTCCGGTTTACTTTTTGTCCCCACCCAAACATGATATAGCATTACAACGCGTGTTTCTGTTAGTAGTAGTCACTTAAAATATATTTTCAAAATGTTTAATCATCGCCCCCCATGTTAAAAGTAATTTCTGCACCGCTGCTAACGTAACTTTGCATCATGCGTCATCTAATTTTGTTATTTGGCCGTTTTATATTTTCCGTTTACTTAAACGGCCATGCAGCCCTCTACATTGCAAGGAAATTTCGTACTATGCGACCAAAAATGTCTGTTATTAGCCACTGGCAAGTAAAATTTAACATTTCACTCGCCAGTGAGCGTGGAGGGAAAAGCACGTGTCTCATTCACTTCAACTCCAAACGTCAACGCACCGCTGACATCACAAGAGCAGCTCTCTTGAGAGTGTGTGAAGATGAACCACTTCTCAAGCGCTCTGAAAACTCCCGCGAAAATATAAACGAGGTATAAACGGATTTGTTTTGTGAACGCAAAGCGCTCCAGTTTCACTTTATGGCCATGTAATGTCAAATATCAGTGGTCATTGTGGGTTTATTCACGCAGTGTTAACGCGCAGTGAGACAGAGGAGATGCCCTATTTCTGTGGAGATGATCAAATGCAAAAAAACAGAATCTCAATATATTCCTTCATGAGAAATAAGGGCTTGTGAGTTAACCAGAGAGCCTTAAAATAATGTGTGAAAGTGAATCATTTAAGGCAGAAATATTTTACTATTGTATAATATAATAGCTATACAGTTTAGCTGGGTTACAAAAGAAGCAAAAGAAAACAAAACATTGAAAGTCCAATGGATCAAATGTAAATCGGACAAATAAGGGAGATATATTTGAGTTATTTAGACATATTTTGATAATTAAAATATTATTTTATTTGACTCATTCATACGTTTTTGAAGCCTGAAAAGGAAATCCTATACCCTTATTTTATTATATGACCCAAGCTAAATTTTTATAAATGACTTTTGTGTGTGCATGGAGCACACATAGTGAGTTTGTATGATAAATAATCGTCATATTCGTGAAACCCCTAAAACAGACAATTAATCATCATAGTCCTAAAACAGTAATCATAGTCAAAATCACAATTATTTGTTTGACAATTGTCAGCCAAATTTCACAATCATGACCCCTAATTTTCATTATTGCGTATCTACCTTGTGAATTGTTTTGTTACAAATGTTTCTTTTACTGAGAGTTGATTAAGAATGCACAAGTTTTAGTTATTCCTGTTAGAAAAACATTTGTGTTACTCAAATTGCACTAATTTTACTGTAAAATAATTTTATGTTGTACTGCTTAACTCGAGGTTGCACAGTGTTCCTCCTGAAAGTGACTTGAATTTTACATTTTGTTTAATTTTATTTGAGTGATTTTAAGAACTTGTTCAATTCGAGTAAAAGGAAAGTGCAATCTACATTTAGCAATCCAACAACAAAATAAATTATTGTTGGACCGTAAAAATGGAGATTACCAGATAAAACAGGGCTATTTTTGTTGCGGAATAATGCCCTGCACAATTTGTTTCTTGTACATTTTATTTAAGAGAAGATAATTTATTTAAATATTAATGAGATGAGTTTTTTTTGGATAAATTAATTGTTATTAATCAAGAAATAATCATTAAAAAAATCTTTAGGAAAAACTGGCAAATTAGTCATTAGATTAATCGATAAAAAAATTAGCGTTAGGTGCAGCTCCACTGAAATATAATTTGAATATATATTTTTTTCATATGGTTGCACTATTTTAATCTAATGCACATTTAAACTCCTTACACTCCGTTGAAGCTGGCTTTGCTAAATTCAGAGGATGGAAGAGTTTTCTGTAAATGCAGTTGTTTTTTTTTTTTGTTTTTTTTTTTCCCCTCTCCTTTATGTGCTTCGTGCATAATTCATATATTCCCCATAATCCTGAAAGGGGGGGAAAAAAAATGTTCTTTTTGGTTTTAACTTGGAAAAGAGAACATGAATTGCATAATTCTACTCTTCATTGCAGACTTTACCATGGAGAAAATCATACTAAAACTCCCTTTGTTGTTGCTGGCACTGCAAATACAAAGTGGAAAGTTGATGTTCCCTGATAATCCTTTGGTTTCGATTAATGAAGCTCCAACACCAGAAATTGTGGAGTTCAACAACACCATCTATGCAACTTGTAAGGTGACCCCCATCCCAAATTTACCAACTGGCCAGCCAGAGATCTTTGGGCAAGTTCTCTTTAAGCAGGTCTTCCCCAATGGCACTTTAGAGGTCATTATCAACCTCCGTGGTTTGCCTACTGATAATCCTCAAGTCCATGCCATCCACATTCATCAGTTTGGAGACCTCAGTCAAGGTTGTGTCAGTACTGGTCCTCATTACAATCCAAATAGAGTGGACCATCCTGGCCATCCTGGAGACTTTGGCAACTTTGTTTCAAAACAAGGAATTATACAGCATTTTCTAAAGCTCCCAGAGGGCAAGCTGTTTGGGAGTCAATCCATTCTGGGACGTGCTGTGGTGGTTCATGAGAAGGAGGATGATCTGGGAACAGGGTCAGATGAGGAGAGTAAACGCAGTGGCAATGCTGGGAAGAGAATCGCTGGGTGTGTCATTGGCATTAGTTCTCCAAGTTTGTGGCAGATAGCTGTGGAGCTCCCCTTGGAAGTGGTGAAGGACGATACAGCGAGCCAAAGATGAGAGCAGAAAGGACGTGGTGGAAAGGAGAGGTACTCTGTGAAGAAACTGGAGAAAGGATGCCTTATGTCCTAGAATGGAATTTCATGCTGGTCTTTAAAAACTCAAACTAGTAAAGAAATTATTTACGTTATGAAGACATGTATTTTGTCTGTGTTCCACATAAATATAAAATCATATTAAAAACTTGCTTGAAATTCCCTTTTTTCTTTGCCTGTCTTAAAAATATGGAAAGAGGGAGAGAGTAGAATTATCATTTGTAATCAGTTGTAGACTATCGATTTTCAAGTTGTAAATAAACATCTTGGGAATTATTATTTTTTTTCTTCATAGTAGAGAGACATTATGACTTTGGTATCCTGTTTGGGGAATGCTTCAGCTGAATTGGGTTAAAAAAGTAACTATTACAATAAAATATAGGATTCCTTTCATTTTTGACAAGTTGATACTCTTAAGTGTGCCATTTATAATCTTAATTTATACTTAAATTTCTCCTTGAAGTGAGGCTATAAACAAATAGACTATTGTCAACTACCAATTCATCAGGTCTTGACAAAAACAAAGAACTCTTAACCAACATTTAATATAAAATATCTATTTTTAATATTAGATGCAGTGCATCCAGAAAGTATTCACAGCACTTCACTTTTCCACATTTTGTTATGTTACAGCTTTGTTCCAATATGGATTAAATTCATTATTTTCCTCAAAATTCTACAAACAATACCCCATAATGGCAATGTGAAAGAAGTTTGATTGAAATCTTTGCAAATTAAAAAGTATTCACAGCCATTGCTCAATACTTTGAAGCTCCTTTGGCACCAATTACAGCCTCAAGTCTTTTTGTGTATGATGCTACAAGCTTGGCACCCCTATTTTTGGGCAGTTTCTCCCATTCTTCTTTGCAGGACCTCTCAAGCTCCATCAGGTTGGATGGGGAAAATCAGTGCACAGCCATTTTCAGATCTCTCCAGAGATGTTCAATTGGGTTCAAGTCTGTGCTCTGGCTGGGCCACTCAAGGACATTCACCGAGTTGTACCATAGCCAGTCTTTTGTTATCTTGGCTGTGTGCTTGGGGTCATTGTCCTGTTGGAAGATTAACCTTCGCCCAGTCTGAGGTCCAGAGTGCTCTGGAGCAGGTTTTCATCAAGTATGTCTCTGTACATTGCTGCATTCATCTTTCCCTCAATCCTGACTAGTCTCCCAGTTCCTGCCGCTGAAAAACATCCCCACAGCATGATGCTGCCACCACCATGCTTCACTGTAGGGATGGTATTGGCCAGGTGATGAGCGGTGCCTGGTTTCCTCCAGACATGATGCTTTCCATTCAGGTCAAAGAGTTCAATCTTTGTTTCTCATGGTCAGAGTCCTTCAGGTGCCTTTTGGCAAACTCCATGCGGGCTGTCATGTGCCTTTTACTGAGTGGCTTCGGTCTGGCCACTCTACCATACATGCCTGATTGGTGGAGTGCTGCAGAGATGGTTGTTCTTCTGGAAGGTTCTCCTCTCTCTGTCAGTGACCATCAGGTTCTTGGCCACCTCACTGACTAAGGCCCTTCTCCCCCGATCGTACAGTTTGGCTGGGTGGCCAGCTCTAGGAAGAGACATGGTGGTTCCAATCTTCATCCATTTATGGATGATGGAGGCCACTGTGCTCATTGGGACCTTCAATGCTGCAGAAATGTTTTCTGTACCCTTCCGCAGATCTGTGCCTCAATACAATCCTGTCTCGGAGGTCTACAGACAATTCCTTGGACTTCATGGCTTGGTTTGTGCTCAGACATGGACTGGTGGGACCCGTGTGTGCCTGTCCAATCAACTCAATTTACCACAGGTGGACACCAATCAAGTTGTAGAAACCTCAAGGATGATCAGTAGAAACAGGATGCAGCTCAATTTTGAGTGTCATGCTAAAGGCTTTGAATAATTATGTACCTTTTTTTATATATATATATCAAAATTTGTGAATATTTCAAACAAACTTCTTTCACGTTGTCATTATGGGATATTGTATGTAGAATTTTGAGGAAAATAATGAATTTAATAAATTTTGGAATAAGGCTGTAACATAACAAAATGTGGAAAAAGTGAAGCGCTGTGAATACTTTCCGGATGCACTGTACATTGATTTTATATATATATATATTAGTCTCTACTTTAGCCATAACTGGAGCCCAAATGCACACTATAAATTACAAGTCTTATTTTCTTGTCTAGACAGACTGCTGGACCATTGTGCCAAAAGCTGCCTCTGTTCTCATGCTAGAGTCAGTAATGTGAAATAAGTCCAAATATAACATTGCATGAAGTTCCATTAGATAATTTTTGCAACCTGATAGACACTACTGAAACACTTCATGTCAATGGACTTTATTTAAAAATCCCAAACTATTTGTAAATGCAATTTAGTTTAAGTTAATCCTTCTGGGATACACATTTTAGTGTATATTTCACTTTCTCAGGCCTTTATTTCTGACCTGTAAGTCTGAATAAAAAATTGGATGAGCCTTCTTAGACAATCAATTGCAGGATGAAAAAATTGAAAATCGTGTCCGTTTGAATTTTGTATGTCTTATTAGTATGTCCCTTTTAAAGGGTTAGTTCACCAAAAAATGTAACTTCTCTCATTATCTCACTCATGACATCCCAGATGTGTATGATTTTCTTAATTCTGCAGAACACGTTTTTGAGAATATCTTTGCAAGTGAATGGGTGCCTAAACTTTTTAAGCTCCAAAAATCACAAAGTCAGCATAAATGTAATCCATAAAACTCCGGTGGTTAATTTCATGTCTTCTAAAGCGATGTGATAGGTGTGGGTGAGAAACAGATCAATATTTAAGTATTTACCATAAATTCTCCTCCCTGCCCAGTAGGTGGCGATATGTACAAAGAATCGCAAAAAAAAAAATAAAATGTTAAAGGAAAGCTGAAAGTGGAAAGTGATGGTAAAATTAAATATTGATGCGTCTCACCCACACTTATCATATCACTTCAGAACTCATGCATTTAACCACTGGAGTCTTGTGGAATATTTGATGCTGTGTTTTGGAGCTTCAAAATTTTAGCACCCATTCATTTGTAGGGCTGAAATGATTAGTCAAAATGATCGACAACTTTGACAGTAAAAAAGTTGGCATTGTCGATTAGTCGTCTGATTTCATTTAATGCAACACGAGATCTTTGGAAACGCTTATGATGACGCAGGAGAGCAGCACTTCAGCACGCACTTGATTTGAGGAGAGGACGAAAGAACAGATCACTGTTCAGATGCACTCCTAAACTTTCCAAACAGATAAAGGTGATGTAGATAGCAGAGTTTTATAATACAATAATGCAAAATAAGTAACTACAGAAGCAGTGTCGTCGTGAAATAAACGGAGCCGTACCCGCTTGAGCAAAACTTGCCTTTCAGAGCGACTAAAAAGGAAACCCCGTGTATACCTGTATTTAATGCATCCTTTATGAAAGTTCAAAATAATAAGGGAGCGGCCTGCATTTGTCTGTGCGGTCTGAGCAGCTTATATGGATCGCGTAGAAAAATCGCAGGCGAGAGTTTCAAACTGTCTCGCGCCGAGACTCATCACTGGCGCACGCTTGCTGCTGATAGAGTTTGTTTATAGTGATTGCTCGCGACATAGTGAATTATTATATGAGTGTCACGATGTGTATCTTATGGTGAAGAAATTGGCGGGAACAAAAAGGAGAGAGGGTAATTTTTTTTTTTTTTGTCTTTTTTTGGTTGTTTAAAAAAAATATATATATACACACACACACACACACAACTCCTTATGTACATTTACTTTATACTGCAGAAGAAAAAAATTGTTAAAGGATAATTTTGAATATAATTAATTTTTAATATTTAAATATTTTAATATATCGAAAATCCTTAAAACAAGATATATGTTGCTTCTCAGGTAAATGGGTAAAAGATATTTAGACTTGCTTTTAGAGCAAATATCTTGAATGAGTATATTTTTTTTTCTTTACTGCACTAACACTTATCAAATTACACTTATATTTAAGATACATTCTTTTAAAGCAAGTGTAAATATCTTATATGTTGCTTCTCAAGTAAATTAATCTTGTTAAGGATTTTTAGACATTTTTTAAATGGAAAACAAGACAAAAACACTTAACAGGATTTTTTGCAGTGAAATTTTTAATTAAACAAAAATCCAAGTAGTTTTTTCCTATAATGCTGTTAATGTCATTTAAAGGTATTTTTGTCCTCTTTATTGTTAGTAAGCATGTTTAATACAACCTTTTAAGTCGGGCACAAGCTGAATAGTCAGTTATCCGATAATGATTAATCGTTGCAATAATCGCCCGAATATTCGAATAATCATTAGATTAGTCGATTTATAAAAATAATAATTAGTTGCAGCCCTATTCACTTGCATTGTATGGATTAACAGAGCTGCAATATTATTCTAAACATATTTGTGTTCAGATGAAGAAAGAAATGATACATATCTGGAATGGCATGAGCGTGAGTAAATGATGAGAGAATTTTCATTTTTGGGTGAAATATCCATTTAAGTGTATTGGATATTGTGTCACAAATATAAGCAAACCTTTTCCAAGTCACAGATCCAAGCCAACAAGTGACATTATTTGCGCTTCTTGACAACATTTCTACAATCCAGAATATCGTTAAGTTCCCTTGGCCACTGTGAGGCAGTTTCATGAATTCCGTGTATCTGAACAACCACCGAGACAGGCTGCCACAATTCCCAAGGCGTAAACAAATCAAACAGAATATAAATAAGGACATAAAACGCAACGTTCCATGTGCTTCCTCTTAAGGTCTATTTGGGACGTTGCTCTTGAAGGGAGAACTGCTGAAATAATTGGATGCAATGAATAACTTTCAGCAGGGAGATGTGATTTGTAGAGGATGTCTTCTGTGAGAGAGGTCGCCATGGGGTAAGTGAACAGATTTAAATTTAGGGTTACTGCTATGCTTGAACTAATAATGTTTATGCATTAAGTCTGAATCAGGGATTTCAGACTAGTGTTTGCCTGATATTGTGAACTGAAAAGATTTATTTATGTACTGTGTGCTATGTATTCAAAGCTTTAAGCTGTACAGTCTCTGTGTCTTACCCCATTTGTTGTATTCACCACATTCCTGATAAAATGCTATAACGATGATTTTTGCTAGGAACATTTTTCTGCATAAAATAATGGTAGATAAACACTGATTAGCAAAACAATACTTCATATTTCCATTCCTAACTAATGCTAACCCTAGTCCAGGGCCAAACTCTAAAGCCTTTTGAGTCTGTATACATTTCACTAACTGGACAGTCTTTCTAAGTAAATTGTAGAAAATAAAATGACCGTCAAACAGCCCAATTCACCAAAAATGGACATAACTACCAATGACAGTTTCCTTGAAGGCACATCTATTATTATAGGTTATTAATGCCACGGCGATATCAGTTGGTAGTGAGTCTTTAATTTAAGACACTTCCAGCCCACCTCAAACATAGTTTATTGCTACATTTTCTTTCATTTAAAGGAATATGTATGAACATGCAAAAACGATAATTCTCTCTTCATTCCGACTTACCATTGCCCTCTCAAACTCGTATAACTTTCTTATTTTTTTATGGATAAATGAGGTCTGTTTCTCAATACAATGCAAGTCAATGGGGTCCAAAACTTTCAAGCTTCAAAAATGACAAAGGCGGTATTAAAAGTAATCCATAAGACTCGAGTGGTTTAAACCATGTCTTCTGAAGAGATAGGATTGGTTTTGGGTGAGAAACAGACCAAAATGTAACCACATTTTCAATTTAAATCTTGACATCTGTCGTATACACACTATCAATATTGACATTGTGTTGACAAACACACTTCATATACTGTATACTTCAGAAAAATCTTTTGTTTTCCTGCATGGGTCATATGAGTATAGGCATAAGGGTGAGTAAATTATGATGAAAATTATCATTTTTGCATGGGTCAACTACTCCATTAATTATTAATTACATTTTTTTTATTTAATACAAAGGGTAAAGATGAGACTTTCATGGTCAGATTTAAAATAAATTCCATTATTTTAAATGTTTCATAATGTTGTCATTTACAAAGATGAGCTGACTAGTACGGCTTAAAACGCATGTGCTCCTTGTAAAATAAATCCCACAAGATTCCGTACAGCCCCCCTGTCACCCATCTGAATATTATTTAGGTTAGTCAATGAATAATTCAAAAGTGTACGCATGCATCCTCCTGTACAAATGCAACGTTTCTTATCTAATAGGACCAAAGAGCAAGAAAAAGCAGCTGGAAAATATGCGTGGCAGTGGCAAGGCAGAGAATGACGGCCTGCCATTGAGGCATCAGAGAGATGGCAGGCAAACACGGGAGGCAGCGCATAGTGGAGTCAATTGATGTCACTTTGAAGTTTTGATTTTACCTCTAGTTAAGAAGTTTTACAGTGGCAGTCTGAAAGGCAGTCTATAACAGCAGGGGACTTGACTGTGACAGGTGCAGACTGAAGCGATAGGGGAGATGACAGCGGGCTGACTGTTGACAATTCCTGTAGTGCATGAACATCCATGGCTACACTCCGGCTAAAAAAAAAAGTACATCATCCTCCAAAAGCACATTTGTGACAAAATATAATTTGAAAAAGGATCTAAAAAGAGTTGTTGATGTATTTTACACAGACCTGTCAATTATAAATGAAAATGCACATATTTGTGTGTGTGGTGCAAACAGGGACAAGAGCCATTTAAGTCAACTTTGCCCCTCTGAATCAAATCTCCCTAAAAGGAAGCAAGTAAAACATGTCATAATACAAACACAAATACCATAATTGGTACATATCATGTTGAAATTACCTATAATTGGTTAATCAGATAGCTCTGGCTCATAAAAATCACAGTAAACAAGTAAACAAATAAGTGCTTTGTAACCTGTGGGGAAACGCATATTTGTAGATAATATTACATAATTGATGTTTTTACAATAAATGAAACATAGAAAAATGCCTTTATTCTTGGTTGATCATTTCCTTTTCCCCCACAATTGTCTGTTAGTAAAAAATATGAAATTCTGTATCTTTATTTAGTCATTTTGTATTGGGTCTTTTTGAGCAACTGAGCAAAATTTGACTTGTCACCAAGAAATTGATAATAGTGCAGATTTTCACTCACTTGGAAAAAGTAAAAGGCCTTGCGTCTGTTTTATTGGGCTATCCAATGAGTAAAATGCATGTGGCCACTAAGCTATGGAAACATTTCAATGGGATAAGCCACGCTAAAAAAAAAAAAATCTTATTGCAAAATATCCAACAAAGTGGCATCTTCAAGCATAAATGCTAGACCTTTTCTCAAAATTAAATTTTTCTTAGCCATTTTTGCACTGATGTTTACCCAGCTTCTCCCAAGGTGATTTATAGTGGATGTATGAAGTCAGTTCCTCTTAAGTTCACACAGGTGTTGCAGCAAAACTCAAGTGTATTTCATCACATTAACAATGTAAATGTTCCTCTGAGTTTGACAACCAGAACGAATCCAAATAGTTTTTGTCTTCATTTTGAACTCTGGAACCTAACAAACTACTTTTTGTGAAATGTTTTGCTTTCTAATTCATTGCTTTTTATCTATTTTAAAGTTTGGCTGAAGTGTCCAAATACTTTTGGTGGGCCACTTTTCCTGAAGTGTCACTATCTCACTGACATTGCAAATACACATCAACATTAGATGGACAAATCAAATATAAACACTTCTAGTCTATGAATCAAATCATTCTTCAATAAAGCATGTACAGTTAATACACCAATTATCATTCTTGTGTTGGTGCATGGGTAAGGTGGCTAACCTCAGCACGCAGAGTCTGTTAGCCGCATAACTCCATTAGTTCCAACTCCCATCTGTTTCCTAAAAGTCATTCCTTCCTTCCTAATGCCTCTCAAATGGACCACATCAGCTGCCTGACATCATGCCACCCAATGGGCCAGTGTATGTGTGTATTACTGAGGGAGATTAAAAGAGAAAATCTTGCCTTCTGCAGAACAAGCCGTTCTAAAGTTTGTCTTTTGATGAAGGATCCAGCTGCCTGCTGAGTCCACTCGGAGAGGTTCAACGCCACTACTTTTGAACAAGAATCTTTGATAGGATTAAAAGAAAAGTGGCCATTTCTTGCTGAAAATATTGAGTGTAAAAGAATGTTTAATGAATTATATTTTACAAAGGTTTTCAATCGATCACACTTTATTAAATGTTAACAAATGCATAACAGACTATTTAATTTACTGTCCAGACAAATACATAACATACTTTTGGATTTACTGTGCAGGGTAGAGGGCACATCATACACAATGTATTTCTGACTAACCTTGGCTATTAAACATTAAACCACTGTCTCGTCAGTTAGGCAAAATGGTGAGCCATAATTTAGCACTTCACAAAATTCAAATGTAACTTGAATGCATTTTTAGTCTGTAAGCTAAACTCTAACCTGTAAGTTTTCCAGAAACATATCTTGGCAGAGTATGTTGTAAATACTATGCTGGGTTTTTTATTTGTATGCAGATAGAAATGTAAAGGATTGCAGAACTAAAATAATTCAATGTAAATTTACATGACTAAACCAATTCCATTGCAATCAATGTTTAAAGAGGCTCTTTTGAAAGAATGCACGTGTCCAATTGGTCCTTGTGTTTGACTTGGCTAACAAGCCAAGACCACATTGGCAACACTTTACATGTAAAACGGTTCTTTGTTAATTCATGCTAGTTCATAGTGCATTAACTAATGTTAAAGGTGCTCTCAGTTATTTTCTTCCCCCATTTAAAACATTTCACTCGTATAGAAATGAATTGTTATTTTGAAACGCATGTATAAAATCATGACCACTCGCATGAGGTGAGGATTCTAGTCATATCAGTAACCTTATAATAGCTGTTTTATTCTACATGGGGCAAGGGCGCCCTCATGGGGGCAGCAGTGTTGGGATCACATGACCAGCTGAATTCTTCTCACTTAATCTCAGATACCGTATTGTTATTGGACACTTTCACTCTTGGATTAAATTAATCATGGCTGACAGTGAATAGTGAATTTCTACAATAGCATCTGTAACTAAAAAATATTGATTTTAAATGATGCTGCATCCACACCACTAGATGCCACTGTAAGTCCAAGATGACACAAACAAAAACTTACTGAGTGCACCTTTAAAAAATGTATTAGTATATGTTAATATTAACAAAGGTTAGTAAATGCTTTAAAGGTATTGTTCATTGTTAATTCATGGTAAATAATATTTACAATTGGAACCATTACAGTAAGGAACCTTTATTGTTAAGTGTTACTATTACATTAGATCACACTAAATGATATGAAAATTCATCTCCAAGACCTTTTATCTGGATGAAATTAAACATGTGTGCGTATTACAGTCAAGTACACAGAAAAAAATGATGGTAAAATGATAAATGGTCTGCATTTATATAGTGCCTTTTTTAACCGTAGAGTTTACCAAAGCACTTTACACTGTGTCTTATTCACCCATTCACACACCAATGGCGGCAGAGCTGCCTTGCAAGGTGCCAGCCTGCCATTGGAAGCAACTTGGGGTTCAGTGTCTTGCCCAAGGACACATTGGCATGTGGGCCAGGAATAGAACCGCCAACCCTGTAGGGCCGACCCGCTCTACAACCTGAGCCACAGCCACCCCATGATTTCTGCCCTCAGTCCATATTGCTCAATGAAATAAAGAGATTGTACTTATGTTATGCTTTGAACTTTACTCAATTTAATGCAATATTTGAGACACAAGGTTTTGAGATTTGATGTATTGTGGTGGTAGCGTAGTGGGATAAATTACATAACTATTAACCAGTCTCTTTGGATAAAAGCATCTGCCAAATGCATAAATGTATTTAAAATAATTGAGAACTTCAACAAAGTTGAGAGTTATTGTTGAAATTAAGTGTTATTTTATGCGTTATGTCTAAGATGAATAAAGGGGGAGACTTGTTAGTATATAATGTTCTGTTATACTGAGATTTAGAATAGTTTCTATAATGTTGGAGTTTTGGGGGTTACCAATATAGTGAAGATTGGAACTTGGGCTTGAGTTTATAAGCTAAATCCAAAATTTCAGAAGTTGCAAGCAATTACAATAACTATTCTGGGCTACATTTCCCAAATGCATCATAAGCTTAAGTTGATCATAGAGACCACTTGCACCATTGGTTTATACGATCTACTTTTGCTTACAATGCTTTTGGGAAAGCAGACCTGAATGATCTTCAAATGTATAGTGGGGTAAACCTAGATTTTAGGGTGAAAAAGTGTAGATTAATTTGCTGGTCTTTACAGTGAAAACATTAGTTAGGGACTAAAAAATGTGGGCATTGGCAACTAAGGTTTTTAAGTAATATTGCAAAAAAATTCCAAGTGGAATACGCTTGTCATTTGCAAAAATGAAGCACTAAAATTTAAGTAAATTTAGCACATAATTTACTACGGTGTACATTATGTGACGTAATCTGATACAGTGAAAATGAACACAATTTTAATGTCATGTGAGGGGTACTTGATTATTAAATGTAATAACATATAACTAAATATCATCACAAGTATGTGCATTACAAAATAGCATTACAAAATGTGTGAGACCAGAGGTAATAACACAACGTAAGTATGTGTTGCATTCTCGACATTGCCATTGCGAGATTACAGTGAACTGCCGCTTCAGCTGTGTTTTCTCTTTCAAGCCAATTATTGTTATGACAGAGCAACAATTTGAAGAGGTGATTGCTGAACAATTAATTTGAATTCAATATAGTTATAACAAATTGGCAGAATATTAACACACCAAGTTTAATGGCACAGACTTTTGAAGATAACTATATGCGCCTCTTGAGTACTCAGGTTTGTTTCCGGCTTGGTAACGCAAAAACGCACATTTAGCATGTTCAACCTGAACATGTACTGATAATGCAGTGGCCAAGCGTTCATATCTGCATATGCATATTTGTGTAAAGTATGTTTCAGCCTCCAATAGCCTGCAAGAGTTACAAAATACACAAATCACTAATTTTTAATTCAGCTGCTTTGTAATGGATGCAGATCCAGGCAATCATAAACACATTAAAGCTGAGTAATCTGAAAAGAAAGGAACTTGTAATCTCTAATGTAAGAGAGGAACTTGTTTGTTGTTCAGGCGACACTTTGACTGCGGTCCGTGTCAGTCTCTCCTAATTGACACCCCAGTCCCCACCCCTGCAGAAGAGAGGAGTTACTATACTCAACAGACTGCTTCTTTATGGAGGTCATATTTAAAGAGGTACCTTCCAAAATATCTTCAAAACTATGTTTTGGCACTTCCCCAGCAGTATGAGAGTTGACATCTTCACTCACTGTTTGGTCAAGAGTAATGGAAGCATTTGGTGTCAATTTGAGTTGAGACAGAGTTGTCGCCAGAGCCAAGGCTGCATCTTCACCCTTCTCCACTACCAGGCACCGTTCCCCATTTTCTTCCTCTAAATACTCTAAAATTGGGGTTCCCTCCTTGACAGTTCTGGGAACCGTTTCTAAGCAGGGACCTTCCATCACTTCAGTCCTGACCAGCCCATTAGTCTGTCTCACAATTTCGGTCCCACATAAAATGATCTCTTCCCCATTGTCAGTGGTGACAGGTGTGTCCATCTCCTCTCCACTTCCATTTGGACAGGTGTGGGAGCCATGCCACATGTTCGGGAAGCTGTCATTGCCAGCTGTGTCCTGCCCACATGGCGATGGCAATCCTCTTCCTGTCCTGTCATCTGAGCCAAATCAGGGGGACAAAGAAGATTAATGGTCATCGTGTTAGTTCAAATGCAATGGAGCCCTGCTCATTACCCTGATATTAATGTGTAATGTCCCGCAAAAGTGGAGCTTTTTATACTACTGTGATAAGCAGTGTGGTGGGCCTGTCTCTTACGTCTGTGTATAGTATTTGGGGGAATCCCAGAGTTTTACGTAAGAGGGAAACCTCACTAATCGCAGCACAATTCTGCTGCAGCTCTTGATAGAAACAAAACACAGCAACAACTCAAAGTGAAACACGGAGAATAAAATAGCGAAGTCTTCCTCTTCCCTAAAAAAGGAATTAAATATTGATCCGTTTCTCACTCACATCTATAACATTGCTTCTGTAGATATGGATTTAACCACTGGAGTCTTATGGATTACTTTTATGTTTCATTTATGTGATTTTTTTTTTGGAGCTACAAAAGGTCTGATCACATTTACTTGCATTGTATGGACCTACAGCGCTGAGACATTCTTCTAAAAATATTTGTGTTCCACTACAAAAAGGAAAGTCATACACATTTGTGGTGGCATGAGGGTCAGTGAATGTTGAGAGAATATTTATCTTTGTGTGAACTATTCCTTTAAGGAAAGATAGCACAAGCACACTTTGCTGCCAATAATAATAAAAAATATATATATATAATGAAAACAAAGTATTTGTGCACTTTCTGGTTGTTAGTGGAACATGCCCATAGTTGAAGTGATAGTTGACTACACCTGTTGTTAAAAAAAAAAGTTTTTGAAATAAACTGCATTACTGAAAATAAAAGCACAAAAAAATGTTACCCTAAAAATTTGCTTTAAGTTGTAATATAATCAAATGTTATTTAACATTACTGAATCAGACCACCATTGCAGGTTACCACTTTTTAAAGTATACTTTACAAAGGAACAAATTATGAAATTATGTAAAATAAGTGTTTCAAAACTTAACGCTAAAATGTGGAGAATTATCAGACAGAAAAGTCAAAAAAAGCCTCAAATGAATCACCCCTAATCCCTACTTTTCGAAGCATGTATTCGGAACGTTTCATTTAGAATAGTCCAAAAGCAACAAAAAAATAAAATAAGATAATACAGAAAACAAAGCCATCCAGCTGGGAGCAAGAGCATGACGGCCTGTCAGCAATGGCAACAGCTTAGTTCTGCCACCCCTCTACATCATTGGTGCCTATTCTGTTAGATTACTGACCCATATTTTGGAGCATTCAGCTAAAAACACAGCATGCGGCTTATTCGTGGAACAACAGAAAAGCGAAATACCACTTTACACAGCAGCATCCATATTTATGGGGCAGTCCTGACCACAAAACATGCCCCAAAAGTTGGTGAATGTCAAAGAACGAGAATTCTCTAGCATTTGCCAAATGCCATGGCATTTGAACGGGATTGGATGTTTCGCCGGCCTGACCAATGAGAGTGTGCATGAAGGATAAGCGTGATAGCAAGGGGACAGGAGGGGTATTAGCTAATTACAGCACTTCAGCCATCTGATGCTATGATTAGCAAACGGCAGAAATGGTTTCACACAATTACACTGCTCACCTGTAGAAGGCCGTGGATTAGTTGTTTCAGGTGCTTCTGGCTGATCGGGAAGACCAAAAGAGGAAGGGGTGGTGGGATACTGGCTCTCACACAGGGTGATGGCATCTTTGCATCCTGTTGAACATCATCGAGAAGATGATGTTATCTTTAATTGCAAAAGAGTTGATGTAACTTGCAGAGTGAAAGTGTTGTTTTCCATAAAAAGTTACCTGTACATAATGACAATGGGACAGGGGGCCGTTTTGACTAGAAATCGCAACATCGCAAAAGTAAAAATAATGCAGTGTCACTTATAATAGGTAATTTGGTCAAATTTTTATGTCAAATTTCATTTAAATTATTGTGAAAGTAAAAATATATATATATTTTTTTAATAATGAATTCAATTATTTAAATAACAATTTAATTACTAATGCAAGAGATGTTGACAATTTACTGTGTGAAAGATCTGTTATGCATACAGGTTACCTATACAAAGTAAATGTATGGACAATGGATGTGACCAGATTCATATTCGTACCCAACCAAACATATCCAACCCTTCCAAAACACTAAAATAATAAATAAGTAATGACGTCACAATAACTGTCATATTACATTATAAAAGTCCAAAATATAATTTTTTTTCATAATAATTACATTAATTTGACATTTAAAATGAATGTAAATTAAATGTACATTGTATTTAATTTACATAACATATGTAAATTATATTACTAATTAATAACAATCCAAATATATGTGATTCTTTACTAATTATATAAATTATTATTAATAAAATAACCAGCAGAAAATTAAGAGAAAAAATAACTACACCCAATAAATGTTTCGTTTTCTTATTCAAAACACAGAAATAAAATATAACATGCCAAAATTAATCTCTCTCTCTCTCATATACACACACACACACACACACACACACACACACACACACATATATACACACACATACACATACAAGGATTAGTGAAAATCTAAAATGAAGATATTTGCAGTGGCACATGTGTAAACTGGAATGGATCAGGCTGCCCAAGTACAAGCACACAGGAAGTGACTACAGCTCCCCCCTCATCCGTCTTCATTAGACTAGCTGCATGCATCACAGGTTAACACCATATGTTACTCACAGTGGACTGCACACTATATACTGGTGCCATCACAACACTGGCCACCAGTTCTTACAAGCCAACACGCCAAGGCAGATTTCTAGGGACGCTGGGATATGAAGTATCATTGTGAACAGGAACTAAAGCAGCATAGCAGTGGTGTGCCCAAGTGTCCAACCATGTATGAATATCAGTGCATTTGATATAATATATCAAACCAAGAGGCATCTATAAGCAAATAATGCTGGATCTTGTCACAGAAATAACTTTAAAAATTAACAATAAGAAATATTGATAAGAAATAACTTCATCATTTACTTACCCACATGCCATCCCAGCTGTGTATGACTTTCTTCTGCAGTACACAAGCAAGGATTTTTTCAAGAATATCTCAGCTCTGTAAGACTAAGCTCTGATACATTGCAAGAGAATGGTGACCAAAAAAAGTCAGCATAAAGGTGAATCCATACAACTTCAGTGGTTTAATCCATGTCTTCTGAAGTAATCCAATTGATTTTTGGAAGAGAACAGACCAAAGTATAACTCTTTTCACTATAACTCTTGAAATCAGCAGTACATGTGTCAGCGTCAAACACTAGGAAGAGTAATAGGAAGTTAAGCTTTGGTCTGTTCTTACCAAAATCGATTGGATTGCTTCAGAAGACATGGATTAACCACTGTCGTGTGGAATATTTATATGCTGCCTTTGTGCTTTTGGAGCTTCAAAGTTCTGGCCACCATTCACTTGCATTGTGTGGACCTACAGAGCTGAGATATTCTTTTAAAAACCTTTGTGTTCTGCAGAAGAAATCTGAGATGGTATTAGGGTGAGTAAATGAGAGAATTTAAATTTTTTGGATGAACTATCCCTTTAACTATCAATCAGAAAGTGTTAAAATATTTGTGCCTTCATTTTGAACAGTACTGTTTATCTATAGTTGTCATTTAAAACCTAACAAACCTTTTTTTGCTTGAAGTGTGCTTGTGCTGTCTCATTAAAATAAATAAATGTGTTATCCAATGCACAGAAGTTCATTCATTTTTAAATGTGACATAATTTGTCAAATACTTTTATTTGTATTATATGTATGTATACAGAAATGAGTTTATTTATTTTATTGGCACTAAAATTATTCTTTAGCAGCTCTATGCTCAACTTTTTGTTTGAAAAGGTCATTGAAGTGTTATAGAGACTGGCTTCTGAGCTAATTAAAAAGTCTGGCTAATTCTGTATGCCGAGCAGCATGGAGCTTCACTGCGGCTGCTTCACAGCCCGCTGTGCAAAACAGGATGGATGGATGAGAGGCGATACCCACCTGGCAGGTGCCCATCCATCCATTCATTCACTGCTTGTCCCTGCCTCACATTAGGGAACAAAATCATTGAGTTTTATGGACAAACCAAGCTCTGCTTCACATCTTACAGCTTAGAGGCCACAAAAGTCGCCACAGAAGACTAATAATTTCTTTTCATAGTGATTTTTGGCAACTTTTAAATAATAAATGATCTCTCTCACTTTTGCATCAACATGCATGTCCGGTTTTTCTAAAGGGCTGTTCACACTGGACGCATTTTTATGATAAAAAACAGGGAGATGGAGCGCAACAAAATTTAACACTAAGAAACTCAAACTGCGTTTTTAAACGATGAACACAGCATCTTAAAATGCATGGTGCTCATGGTCTGAAATGCTGAAAAACAGTGACGCGCAACACAATAGTCAAACATGTCTGTCTAGTTTGTCTGCATGTTTACATAGACAAAAAAAAAAAGCAGACAGAGGCAAGACTGTGTTCCGTGTGAACGGCCCCCTGGTAAGAACATTTGGACAGGACTCTAGTTCTTGCAAACTGAAGGCAATGGCTATGTTCGGAAAAAGCATACTTCAATACAACTCCTACTACTGCAGTGTATGACAGAGGGGACTCGAGTTAGAGACTTGGACGAGTAGCACTCGAGTCACATTTTAAATGATTTCAGAATTGACTCGACAAAGAGGACTCGTGAATGTTTAACAGTTCAATCGTTTAACCTTAGCTATTATTATCTTAAAAGGAAGAATTTTTATTTATTAGTATGGTTTTATTACATCTGCATCACATTTTCCTGTGTCATGATCGATCGGACCCTTATTATAGACTTCAATTATGTATTTTCACGTAAACCCCAAAATGTGATAAGAGTCCCATGAAACATGGCACCAACCGGAGTGCCATATGTGCTCACATTTGGTTGTGCCTTCAGAAGCATAAACTTCAGGAAGAACAGATTCTTAAAGGTTAGTCACATTAATTAACACACAAAGCTAGCTAATATTGTACTGGTCACAAACATTGGGCAGTGTAGCTACACAGCTGACAACTAAACAGACGATGTGAATGTCCACATTTTGAAACAATTGCAAAAAAAAACAATAAAAAATACTTTCTCTGCAAAGAGAAATTCTTCTATCCTCTCTTTATTTAAATTAAATTATTTTACCTATAAATTTTTGCAAGGCCACCAACTCTGGCGTTCAATCACTTTCATAGATTGAGTTGTGATCCTCTCTCTCATCCACAAAGTTCCCTAATAATAACACCACATTCCCCAAATGTGTTTGTAATGTGGGCAATCAGTTTCAGTAATGGATGCTTGTCAGTTTTATGGCTGTAGAACCACTGTTTTATGACAGGTGTGGGTCCGATCCACGCTTCCATGAAAGTGCTTTACTACCCTCTTGTGGACGTCTACTGAAAGAACCGCATTTGAAGTTTGTGCTAGTATGAACATCTTAGAGTATTTGGCCACTTGCTAAAAGCCCACAAGCAATTAAATAAAGACCTTAAAAACTCATTTGAAATGTAATCATTATAAGTTGTTTCTGGGAGTATCACAATAACATTTGCAGGAATAAGGATTTGAGAGTCTGACGTCAAGAAAATTACTTGACTGTGTGTGCTTTCAGAGAGCTACCAATACTGTCACATAATTGACTGTATTTGTGATCAGTTGAATGACACTTTGGTGAATAAAAGTACCAATTTCTTTCCATTAGAGCAAAATATGTACATTATTCCAATTTTGTTTTGGCCACCAGTGTATATACCATTTCATGTCAAATAATGAGTGATATGACTTGAACCATAACCAGAGTTGACATTGAGTCTTTGAATCGTATCCTTGTGGCTAGGCAAAGTTGTGGATATTGAAACAAGTCCATTGAGCAAACACACTTACACCCTTTGACTTAATGGCTTTGTTTGATAGTACAGCTGGAGTCAGGCACTACCTATGAAGCTATGTCAATAAATGGAAATAGCACAAAGCAAAGGAATATGAACCACTTTCAAGAAACGCTCACCTGGGAGACTCCAAAGTCCAGAAACTTCCAGCGTCTTCAACTTCATTTCCAAATCAGCAATTCGATTTCCCAGAATTCTAAGAGGTGTAATAAATTTACCCAATAAAGATTTAAAATAACATTGAATATCTTTTCGTGAAAACTATTTTTGTGAACAGTTTTTCTTAATATATAGGTTGAGATATTTGAATTTTGGTATAAGCTCTACAATGAAAGATGACGGATGGATTCAGTGGAAACAGAAGATCGGAATGGGCACAATTTTATAGACTACTGACCAAAAGCTACCTAAAAGAGAATGGATGAGAGACACACACACACACACACACACACACACACACACACACACACACACACACACCTGTTGGTCTTTTTCTGGTGTTGAATGATAATGTCCTTCTCATGAATGGTCTCCAGTAAGGCTGTTGCTAAAGACTTCAGATCTGAAATAGACTGAGGTGTGGCTGGTAGACTGCAAGCACTTTCCTCTGACAACAACTCCTGCACTGCAGACAGAATGAAAATGTTGTGTACATGCACAAGTGTTTTATTAAAAAAAGTCATTTTTATTTGCATAGTGTATTTCGAAACACACATCATTTAAAAGCAGCTTTTTAGAAAATTAAGCTGTAATGTCTATAATGTCTTAAAACCATCATCATTGTGCAAATTGATGAAAAACGTGATTGTAGATCATGCCTTTAAAAAAAGTATTATTCGTCTTTAGACCCCCATTCAAGTCAAAGGCTGTGGCAAGGAACACAAAAAAACACGCAAACCTCCATAATATGTTAGTAGTGGAGAAAAATAACCTTGGGAGAAACCACGCCCACTGGGGGGGAGGGGTTAGTGGGGAGCAGTTCCCCTCTGGTTAAGCAGTAAAGACATTTGATATGCTGAATTTCAACAAATGTTCACTTCCTTGTCCATTTAATTCTTTGAGATTCTAGGAAAGCCCTGAATAAGAGAAATATTTCAATGACCTAATCACCTTGTTTAGGAGAAAGGACTCCAGTAAGAGCACTGCTGTTAGACTTGCCCCCTATTTTTGAGTTTCTTCTTCTATCCAAAGCTGTCTACAAGATATTCAGACATCAGCCATCATTTGTTAACAGATTTACGAATGTTTGAAACCAAATATTTAATGTAATGGAAATAATCCTTAATTAATTGAACAGAAAAACAAATACCACATAGCCTTACCTTATATTTCTGTATGTTACTCTTCAAAAGGAGGACCTCCTCTTGAACTTGTTTTAATCTCTCATGTAAATATCTGTAAATTATTCAGACATCACTTTTTATTGCAAAAGAAACACATCTAATCTAAACTGAACATAGGAAAACATCAGCAAACCAAAACTCTGATTATTCTTATTTATATCTATTTAGCATGCATGAAGGCTAATACGCTGATAAACGGTTTTGGATGGTAGTTGGATTGACAAGGATTCATTTACTGTATGTAACGTGTTCATTGTTCATTTATGATAGTCTAAATACTTGATCAGCTCGACTACCAGCTAGAGGGGCCAAGATCAACTCGGTTGACCATAGTGGTAAAGCTGGTTAGGGCTTGAAGTCCACGTTGGACTACCAAAAAAAACAAGCAAAAAAGCAGCTACACCAGTGGTTCTCTAACAGGGAGCAGAGCTCACTTGGGGACCTCTGCAAACTTCCAAGGGGTCTGCAAGATGACTGATTTTTTCAAAAAAGTTACATTAAAATAATCGAACTTACTTAAAATGCTAAAAACCACTAAAAATGGATAAGGGCCTACAACATATTTACTGCAATTTCTGAAACTTCAGGAATCATGAAATAAATCGTAATAAAAGATAAATGATAGCTGGAAGGCTGATAGTAGTTAGCTATGTTAGTGCTAAGCTCAAAATCCCTAACTTGTTCTCCATGCATAGGGCATCCACATCAATGATACGTCTCTCCTGGCCACCCAGGATGTGGTTCAGCTCGAGGTTAAGACGTTCAGCCTTTTCCTTAAACACAGTCCTCTCTGCCTGCATATCCTGCAGTTCATCGCTCACTGTCTTCAGACTGTGTTTAAGCTCTTCTCTCTAAAAAAACAGTACAAGTGGTTATTGTCACACTGTGTTAACACTGATTCCTGCTACAGCTGAGATCCTTATAGTGAATTCTGCAGTTTAAATGAAAATATGAATACAAGAATGATCTGTTGTTCATCTTGATTAGAACTATATGTACAAAACATGAGTTTTGAGGATGGGAATCCTCTGTAAACTAAAATATGTAAAAAAAAAAAACAAAAAAAAAAAAACACAAAGTGTCAATCATATAATTGTTAAATAGGTAGATGATGCATAGCTAGTCCGTGAGCTTTTTATTTGATCAGCATCTAGATTTTACTCTAGAATCCATATAAATGTAAAGAGTACATTTTAGGTGCTGTGATGGTCACTGTTTCTTGACCTCTGTTTTTAATCACCCTTTTTCCATTTTAAATTGTCCTGCAGTATGACAAATTGTTTTTATACTACAGATATCCCATGTAGTCTCTAAATGAACATGATGTCATTGAACCTCATCCTAATAAACTAAATAATGTGAGATCCTAGCATTTCAAACCAAAGTATATAACAACTTTCAAAGAAAATGTAAACTCTCCAAATACAGAGTTACCAGTTACAATACACAGTATGTACGTTTAAGAGACCCATATTGCAGCTCAAAGGAAAGCAAATCATTTACCTGCAGTGCTGCCTTTTCAAGTTGTCTGACCAGGTCTTCTCGCTCATGAACAGGGAAATGTCTGACTCCAACTTCATCATCCCCCAGCCTCTGTTTTGTGATAGTCATTCTTAAAAGCTACAGAAAGATATGGGTGGGTTGATAACTATCTATCTATATTGAGGTTTAAAGCTTTATGTGTGTGTGTAATATACCTTATTGTCTCCATGAATCTCACTTAGTCTCTGAGTGAGCTCCTTCACCTCTTCTGAAAGTTTTTTATTCCTCTCCCGTGAATTCATCAAAGACTGCGCCAAATTCACCTGAGTAAGAGAAAGACAGGAAAGCCAGAGAGAAAGAGAAAACAACGACCTGTGAAAACATAGTCACACACAGAATGAATGAAATAACACAGTAATGTAAATCCTAATGTAAAACCAAGTCACCTGATTGCGCTTTTCTGGCGGAAGTGAAGGTTCACCATCCTGGAATATATAAGAAAAGACACTTAAGCTTTCCACATTTTGCTTAGGCCATTTTTTTAACCTTGGGTTAAGCAATATTTATAACTTAAAATCCTTAATTAGCAGTGTTAGCACCTACTACAGATTTGTGGTACTAAAAGGTATACAGTTTAAAACGGTGTGGTCATCAGACAATCAATCATAAACATACCAATGCTTGCCTCATTAAACATCCATGTGCTTTATAGTCACAAAAACCTTCATGCATGGTTTAGTTTTAGCATCTGAAGAAACTGTTAAAAATGCTGAACAGTGACAACAAATGTGTTAACTAGATTGATAACAGTATTTATTATTAGCAGGTTTAGGTTATTAAAACAGGTTGCATGCTTGTTGTGTGCTTGTCGAATCAATTTTATTGACCTTGTAAATATGCAAGTTAACCCAGTGTTTACAACAGAGTGAAATATTGAAATCTGACAACCCAGGATTAATTACTGACCCAGGATAAAGTATGACCACTGTGAAACATAGAACCCTTGGTTACCAATTTCAGTTGTGCAAAACTTAAAACTGATGACAAAGGAGCACAGAAATAATCCTTTAAATTTAATTATATAAAATAATGTAATTAGTATCAATTTAAATTGAATTGAAATAAAACGTAATGACATCTGAAGACACACAATTAGTTCTCTGTATTTCTTCTTTAAGCCCTGGTGTCTCTCTCGAAGCTGGTTGGCCATCAGCTTGTATTGGTCTCTCTCCTGTTGACAAGTGTCCAGCTCTTTGGAAAGAATGAGAAGGGCATCCTTCTTGCTCTCCAGCTTGCGTTTGCATATCAAGAACTGCAGAAAAAAGCAGAAGAGCACCAGTGTGGACATATACAGTATGTGTGTGGTAAAACACAACACATGTTAAATACCTCATACTCTTAGGATATGGATCTAAGCTACCACAGGGTCTGTAAAAGTTTGGATCTGTGCTAGTGCATGTCTCTTATAACCAGTGGCATTACAGTGAGCTGGCTAATGCCAAAGTTACACAGACATTTAATTATTAGCATCTTGGGAACATAAATATTTGTCTCTGCTTGCACGGAGATGATAAGGCTGGCATTTCATTTTTTTAAATTGTGAAAAAAAGGCAAAGGATGGCCATGTTGATAAACCTTCCATGCAAAGACAAAATAAAGTGCTTTGAGTCATGTTGTCACACATTAAACATATTAAAACTTTATAACTTTATAAGTGAGACAGATTTTCTAGAATAAATTAGGGACCAATATATATATAAGAGAAGCCAATATAAACTATGAAATCCTTATGAACTATGGCTCAAAACATACTAAAATCCCAATGACATTCTTAGTGGAATCTATTTTTATTATTCCAGCAAGGTTATAAATCTGTTTGTTATATGAAGTTTTACTTCCAGATTCCAGACATTACATTTAAACCAATACAATTCCCCAAAAAACATCAATACCATTAGAATTTCTGTGAGGGTTCCTATGTTTTATATATATATATATATATATATATATATATATATATATATATATTGGAATGGAATCACCAGTCTATATTCAGTTTAGACTATTTCTTAATTAAATGTCCATTTGTGACAGCGTTAACCAGTGCCATATGGAAACAACTCGTGCACGCCAGCATTGTCATGCTCGTGTTTTCGTAAAGCTCTCACCTCGTTCACTAAACCTTGCCAGTCACTTTCACTTCTCTTGGCAGAGTCCATTTCTTGCAGTGTCTGGCAATTCTAATCTCTCTTATAGAAAATAAACGCTATGATACATTCGCGAGCATCGATCCACCTTCCCCTGTTCTCCTGCCCCAGTCACTGTTTACTCTGGATCAGCAGGTAGAGAGATCCGGTGTTATGGATCAACTGGGGATCATGTTAAAGGCGCAGTTTGTAAAATTCAGAAACCCTTGTTATTAATGACACCTGTGGCCGTTACGTGAACTTCAGCCAGCTACCTGTTGCTAGTGTACAATGTACAAAGATCCCCACTGGGATCATGCTAACAGATGAGGTAGCATAATTACAATTACACAGTTATGATCGTTTTACTGCAAACTTTGATACTGTATATTATATTTGACTCTCCAGTGCTGGAAAAGGGCTAAAACAAAGCGAGGATATATGTCTGACTATTCAAGACTGTAGTTTGAAGTAATCACTTTTCTATTCGTGTTAGCTAGCTAGCCAGCTTTATCAGTAGCTGTTAGCTAAATTTGGTGGATGATGACAGTAGCGGTTTATAAAATAGATTGTACATTATAAATATGTTGACACATTTCAGTATTGATGTGATTCCATCAC
The DNA here is from genome assembly GCA_032164185.1 of Moxostoma hubbsi. NCBI lineage: Eukaryota > Metazoa > Chordata > Actinopteri > Cypriniformes > Catostomidae > Moxostoma > Moxostoma hubbsi. The sequence goes on from JAVLUX010000002.1 coordinate 15,965,252, forward strand.
AACTGACATTTTTATATATCGATGCACTATTGTTTTATAATTAAATGTGTATATTTTCAATATAACCAAGTTTCGTTATACTAATGAGGGAAGCTTTTTGCACTATCTTAAACATTGTCTAGTATTCATTAATGTATTATTGTTGTTTACCTTGCTGAATAATTACAGATTAACATTGACATTAACATGACTTTTAGTATAAAGAGAAGATCATTGAAATTATTTTAAAGTTACAAAGCAAGGTAGCTTGCAATTCGTCAGTGTTAGCAGACAAGATTAAGTTATCTACAATTACACAGATCAATCCTTATGGCACTATATTGCACATTTTTTGCAGTTATGTAAGCTCACCTGTCCAATAAAAAGAACGCCAATTCAGGGTCGGTTTTGATCCCCAAAACGGAACGAAGGTCCCTCCAGGAATCAAATGCCCTGCTGATGTTCACTCTAGTGAACTCTAGACCATGATCACGTTCCCTCTTAGCCAGACAGGATTCAGTATATAAATGTGTGTTTTTGTCTTACTCTGAGTTTGTGTAAGAGTTGGTGTTTGCTGGATTCCATCTCTAAGGTAACATTACCAAGTGTTGCAGACTGTCTGTTGACACTGTTGAATAGCGGAAGGACTGACAACGCATAAACATCACATCCTTTGGATTTTCCCGGCAAAAGCGACTCACTCCCTTCACATGAAAATCTGTCTACAGGCTTTAATAGGCAACCTAGGAAGTCTGGGAAGGGCTCATTTTTTAAGTTGCATTACAAGCCGTTCACACATTGGCAAAAAAAGGCGAATATTACATGAAAATTGTTACATATTGCACCTTTAACTGGGGATGTGTGCGTGCATGTGAATCAATTTACTTGCCTTTTCAGCAGATTCATTCAATGTGAATTGTCAATGAGTAAAGAAAATACATTTTGCACATTAAAATTTATTTTTATCATTATTAACCCGCTTTGTTTCATCGATGTCTGTTCCAATAAATTTGACAAAATTTTCAGACCTATTTTATCGGTTTCACAGGGTAACATCTGGTTTCCCATGTTAACGTGGACATTGGTTTGAATGGGAATTGGCAATTACACTTGTCAGAGTAGTAAAACGTAAGTGGAACTCTTTAATTTGCTAAACTAAAGCATCATAGGCTGAAATGTGTCAATAATTGGCATATACTCTTAAATGACTTCCATTTATTTTAAAAATTATAATTTTATAAGTTTAAGAAAATGATTGTTTGCTGATGATCAAAAGGATGTTTGGTCTGGTGGTAGAATGATTGCAACAATACAAATAGACATGGGTTCAATTCCCCAATAAACATCTGTCAATTAAATTAAATTGATATAATAACAACCTTTACTTTTCAAAGGTTCTGTGCATGACAATGTCGTAAATGTATGATTACCAATGACACTGCCAAAAGATGATCTTTCAGAAGTGCAATTTTGTTTTTGTGTGGAGACTGGAGAGCATGTACAAAGGAAAAGCATAAGAAAGTTCTTCAGAACAATGAGTTTTTTTGTTTGGCAAGATCTTAAGATTTTATCTTAAATGAATTGTCTGACAATTTAAAAAAGCATGTAAACTATAGACAGCGTAGTTCAACCATTCTCAGAAAATTCATTAGTGGCTGTCAGATTAGGTTGAAATTTTGATAGATTTGTTTAAAACAATTTAATACATTTTGTCTATGTTTTACAAAATAGTTTTCAATAGACCTATTAGAAGTACATCATAACCTGCAGCAAAGATACAACTGCACTCGATGAACCAGGATCAGAACCCAGTTTGCTGAGTGATATAACAGCATGACCTACCACTGAACCAGCATCCAAGCTCAAATTAATAGATCACTTTTTTCATTTTCAATGGTAGGAGAACATTACTCAATCTATAATGATTAATTTAGTCATTATTCATTATAAAGAAAAAAAAGCAATTGAAAGTATATTGCTGACATACATCAGCCTATGATGCTTTAGAGTTGTATATAAATGAATTCCGCTTGTGATTTACTGCTCTTGACGAGTGTAATCGCCAGTTCCTATTCAAACTAATGTCCCACGTCAACATGGGAAACCAGATGTTACCCTGTGAAACCATTAAAATAGCTCTTAAACTGTGTCAAATTCATCAGAACAGAATTAAACAACTCTGTTTAATAATGATAGCAAAACGTTTTTATAATGTCATTGACAATTCATATTGAACGAATCTGCTGAAAAAGCAAGTAAAATTATTCACATGCACATGCACTTCCCCAGTTAACATGATCCCCAGTTGATCCATAACACCTGGTTTGTGAAACTCAGAGCCAACAATGATAGCCAAAGAGCCGGCATGAATAAGTAACTGTGAATTTCAATGTCACACAATGAATGAAGTACCAGTGAATGATGAAAAAAAAAAAAGTATTTTATGTTTCTTTTTAATAGCAGAGGAGCAGCTCACAAAATATCTATCCAGTAGATGGCATAAAAAAAGTACATGCAGAGAACTTCTATCAGCTTTGTTCATGGCATGCAGCATCTTTTTATACATTTTTTATTTTCTCCCCAAATTGGAATGCCCAATTCTCAATGCACTCCAAGTTCTTGTGGTGGCATATTGACGTGCCTCAATCCAAGTGGCGTAGGACGAATCTCAGATGCCTCTGTGTCTGAGACCGTCAATCCGCACATCTTATCACGTGGCTTGTTGAGCGTGTTACCGTGGAGACATAGTGCATGTGGAGGCTTCAAGCTATTCTCTGCAGCATCCATGCACAACTCACCACACGCCCCACCAAGACCAAACCACATTATAGCGACCACGAGGAGGTTAGCCCATGTGACTCTACCCTCCCTAGAAACCGTTGCTTAGGAGACCTGGCTGGAGTCACACAGCATGCCCTGGATTCGAACGTGCGACTTAGGGGTGGTTGTCAACATCTTTACTCGCTGAGCTACCCAGGCCCCCAGCATGTGCCATCTTTAATTTTTAACAGGAATGACAACGAGGCTGTGAAGGATATGTCCAGTCTCTTCAATTGGCTGTGCTGCAGTTTAAAGTGTTTTGGATCATTGAAAAAAGATATTTCCAAGAACATTCAATAGTCAAGTCAAGTCAATTTTATTTGTATTGCGCCTTTCACAACACACATCGTTTCAAAGCAGCTTTACCGAAGATCAGGCATTAACAGATGATAAATGGGATCCAGGAGCTTTATACAGCTTTATACAGTGCATGCCATTGAAGAGACTGCCTTATTTTCACTCCTGTTCAAAATTAAAGATGGCACTACCATGAATAAGGTCTATACTGAGATGTTCTCTTATAAAACAGCAATTTTATCATAGTAAACTCCACACATAGTTAATTCCAAAAGGATTGTTTAGTGTAAAACATATTAAAGATTAGTGGACAGGCATCAATTCATTAAGAGTTGAGCTGCTTCCCCACAAAAGCAATTTGTTCAGCACACTGAAGCATGTACCATAGACATCCATACATTTTTTATTTTTTTTTAAAACAGCCTCAGGTCTCCTCACCAGTGGACTGCCATGTTATGCATTGCTTTGCCAACTTTTAGGCTACCCTTTATTGAAAGGCTCTGGGATAAATGTTCAAACAAAAAAATGTCAAAGTAGCATGGTACAATTGCAATACTATTTCCATGGTAATGCTAGTGGGGCTTCTTTTTCACAGTACTTGTAAAGGGAAATACAATTATTTAAACTATATTTGCTATATTTTAAAAATGTATGGTGTATATATAGTAAGCTTGTTTCATTGTTTTGAAACATGTTTTATATAGCTAAACATTTATTCATTTTTCCCCACTAACTGATCATGTATAAAGAAAAACTATTTGAATCCAAATGCATGTACCCCTAATGGACTCTGAAATACTATTTAAAAATACATTCTTTTTTATTATCATAATAAGGTAAATAATTGATCATTTTTAAAAGATAATAGATCATTAGATCAATTTTGACCGCAGTCTTTGTTCTCATCATCCACTGTCATCTAGGGTGTCACTAGACCCCTTTTACAAGTTCTGCTGAGCCCCAGTATAATTTTCCTGATAAATCTTTGTCTGTCAAGGGAGATTACCATATACCGATCTTGGAAATATGCTTTCCTATTCATTGGATTTTACCATTTACATAAGACTAATTGTGACACACCATTTTGCCATTTCCTGGGCACGGATTTGATTGATAACATTTGCTTGTTAACTGACCTGAGTGATTTAGTCATCACCAGGAAAGCTATTTGAAGTGATTTGTCATTTAGGGGGCTGCTAACTGCTTTGCTCTCTAAAACTCTAGATTTTAACTAGTTCGTTTTTTAAATGTTCTGTTTGCTAGGAGTGACCAGTACTAGCTTAATACATTCATAATCTGAGGATATCTAGTATTTTGATCTGAGTTGTTTTATATTGAATAAAATGAATAGACAGAAAATACATAGATTCACATTATAAAGCTTTTTCAAATACTGTAATATTTATTACATACCACTGTTGCATTCATTGTTATGCCTAGGAGTAATGAATGCAAATGAACTGCACTTAAATAGTGCCTATTTTAAACTAAGCGGTTACCAAAGTGCTTTACACTGTGTCCCATTCACCCATTCACACTCACACACCAATGATGGCAGAGCTGCCATGCAAGGCGCGAGCCTTGGTTCAGTGTCTTGCCCAAGGACACTTCGGCATGTGGAGTCATGTGGGCCAGGACGTGAACCACCAACCCTGCGATTAGTGGCCTGATATTGCGGAATGCAAGATCATGTACTTTTAGCTTACTTGTTTCTTACTCATTTGGGTTTAAATTTAATTCATACAGACATTAAAGGTGCTGTAATCTATTTGAACCATTCTAGAACTTAATGTAGCAAAAAGCAACAGCAGTAAAAAAAGCATTCTCAAATTGACCGTGGCCAAAGTATTTTTCCCTCAACTCTTTACAGAGATCGCTGTCCCAAAGACAGGTGTATTATTTCATTACACCTATTACATTTCTATCTTTCATCTTATCATTTCATTAAAAAAATAAATAATTTAAAGCACCTTTAACTGTTGACATATCGAAGAGCATTTTTAGATTAAATATTTTTGAATAAATGAGCAAAAAAAACAAAAAAGCATTTTTTTGATCCATACCAAAAGCTTGTGGGATCGGCAGTAAAGCTGAGGAGAAGGAATCTCTCCTTGGCAATTTATGTGCATTACGGGTGTGGTATAGTCACAGTGCACTAGTACCTGATGCCCCTGTCAGAAAATGTATTAGAGCCTTCCATACAGTAATTACCTCTAGATAATTAATGTGAGCTGAGCGTAGCTCATTCAGCAACGTCCATTCACTGTTCTGCCCTCCTGGATAGCACAACACACCTAAAGAGAAGTGTCTTTTGTTGCCACTTTCCGTAACATAAATGACCCTAAAGGCGTCCTGTGTGCATAAACTATGTGCTTTCTAGGGGCTCTTTGCTGCTGTGCATATGCAGGACACTGTAATGTTGCGACAGATCACGCAGGGGGCTGAGATGAAGAGGCAAATATCCACTTGATGAAAGCTCTTATCCTCAAAATCCCCAATGGCAAGACCTGTATGGCTGATGACGTACGGTCGGTCCTGTAACCTGAGACATATGTGATACTACACGCTTAGCACCGCGTTGAATTGTGGGGGACAATTAATGAGAGACAGAATACACTCTTCTAACAGACGAGAGTGTATCGCAAAGGAATTCAGCTCCAGTCCTAGAAACGTCACATCCTGAAACAGGTTGAAATTGCTTTTGCTTAGATTCACTCGAACCCGAGAGATGCAAGGTACGAGATCATTAATTGTGTGTCTTGCACAACTTTGAATTGGAAATTATTAACTAATTGTCTATATATGTCAGGATTTTCAGTCCTGCTAGGGGTAATGGGGCTAATCCCAATGAACCACCCTTCTTTGGAAATAGGAAAAAACAGGAATAAAACCCCGCTGTTGACATTGGTCCTTGCTCTAAGAGAGAGTCAAGCTCTCATTTATTTGAGAGAAAATTATGCAACTGAAACGCGGGGGTTTCAAGGCAAAATGAAGCTTGTAGCTGTGCATTATTGTCTGAATTACCCAGTAAGGGGCAGACATGGCATGCCAGTCTTGTATGTGCTCCTTTAGCATTGCCCCCTGTGGTCAGCCTGCTCTCACAATGAAATCGTAAAGAGTAGACCGATTTTCCTTCGTCAAAATCGGTATACATTGACCGAAATTTCGAAACACTGACCCAAGTGGCAAAAGTGGTAAGTGTTGTAGTGCATATGGGCACATGTGAGCTTCATTTATGTCCAGTGAGAGGTCACCAAAAGCTAGCAGTGAAGCAAGTTGTTTTCAGCTTTACAGGACATTATACAATGAAGATTAAAGCATATATTTATAGATTCTATACCCCAACCCAAACCTTGCCTTAAACATTAGTGGAGTAAAAAAGTAATATTAGACGGAAAAGTGTCTAATATTTCTCAGAATCAGATCTCAGAATCATGTTCGTCATTGATTATTCAAATGTGGTTACTGCCTGACTTTGAACCCTGGTCTCCCACACAGCTGATACAAAGCACTGCCAGTCATGCCAGGTGAAATGTTAAACACATTGAAACCACTGCAAACATGTCTGATAAGAATGCTGTATGTCAGCGCATTGGCATACAGTCGCTGATCCTAGAGTACCGAAACTATCATACCGATTTCATATGTGATTATGTTGCCATGGTAGCGAATTGCATTGGGATGCAACATTGTGTTCATTTGGGATACAATGACGCCATCTAGTGGACAACTGCTGAGAATTCTTTATTTTCAGCAGTTGATTTATTTGATTCTCTTGACTTTTTCTTTTCAAGCACACACTGGCCGAAGCCTTTATTGGGAGTGTGAGAATAGTGTTGGGTAAACAGTGTAGTGACCTGCTTGTGCACTTAACATTGAGTCTCTCTCCAGTGTGAAAAGGTTTTAGTCCACACATACTAGCTTTATAGTCATCCACAATAGTGTTCTTCTGAATGTTGACAAAATTCTTTGTCTGACAACATAAGAAAATAAGGAAATGATTAAGTAAATACAAATCAATGCTATTAAATCAGGAGAGTTTTCTGAAATATTTTGTATTTGTAAGGGAGGAGAAGGGGAAGAACAAGATGGACAGGCAACAGGAAAATGCAAAGAAAAGATTCCAGGTAAGAAAGAGAACACAGATGAGTGTGGCAAGACAACTACAATGTTTCGAAGAAGGGTTTCACATTCAATTGCTTTCAAGATCAATCAATCAATGTACTATTTATAAATCACAATTAAAAACAACTACCGTTGACCAATGTGCTGTACAATAACACATACATTACCATCAAATACAATCACACATGACACAAAGTCACACATGACACAAAAACAGAGCATATACAGTAAAGCATCAAATCACAAATTGTAGGCCAGATCAAATAGAAATGTTTTAGCTTAGATTTAAAAATGGGTAGTGTGGGGGCAGTTCTAATTTGAATTAGTAGGCTTTTCCAAATTTTGGGAGCGGCTACAGCGAATGCCCAATCACCCCTAGACTTTAACCTAGATTTTGGAACAACTAAAATGCTTTGATCGACAGACCTAAGAGCTCTCACTGGGTGTTAATCTATCAGCAGGTCAGAGAGGTATGAGGGTGCTAAACCGTTTCAAGTCTTAAAAACCAATTCAATAGCGAACAGGTAGCCAATGAACGTAGAATAGGGGTAATATGCTCACACTTACAAGCCACTGTTAAAACTCTAGCAGTCGCATTTTGAATCATCTGAAGGTGAGCTAAAGAAGGATGGCTAATCCCCAGGTACAGAGTTACCGTAATCAAGCCTAGTGGAAATAAAAGCATGGATCACCCTTTCAAAGTTCTCAAAAATGAGAAAAGACATTTTTGCCAATGCTCGCAATTGATAAAAACTAGCTTTTACAACCTGATTAACATGTCTATCCAGTTTTAGAACACTGTTCTCCCAAGGGAGCTTGAGGACCTACCAAGGAAATAAGGTGACACTTTAAGAATTCTATAGGTTAATTGTGCCCCAATAATAATAATACAAGTTTAGAACTTGAATTTTTCATTTTTATTACATCACTGATGCAGAATCAAAGTTTGTAGTGAATCCAGACAGGACAAAAATCTAATCTGAGGAACTAGGCTAAAGAACTTTCTCAGACTGCCTGGAGTTTCATTCTCTCTCCTTGCCAAACCTAAACACACTCTCAAAGAGATCGGGGAATAACTCCATCAGGTTGATGCCCTCTGCATCCTGTAGACTATAGAGAGAGAAACACGTTGATCGGTCGGTCGGTCTATCTGTCTTATTGCAGTGTTGTACCTGTTTGAAAGACTTGTATCACTTGCAGATTTGAATAATGAGGTGTTCATATGTTTGAACCGTTAAATGGCACTGCCAAATCTGTGGCATATTATACCTCTCATCATTCCAGAAGAAGGGATGTGCAAAGGTCTGCTCCACAGTTGGTCTCTCCTTTGGATTTTCATTAATCATCCACTCCACAAGATCCTTCGCCACCTCATCATCCAGGTGCTCCAGTGAGTATTTTCCTTGCAGAATGTTGTACTCACAAACAGCCCTTTTGCCAAATGGATGGTGCCCTCTAGAGAGAATGTAGAACACTAACAACCCAGCAAACTTAAAATAGATTGCAGTGTCACCGCTTTATAAAGTACAGAGTTTTTTTTCTGAGTTCATAAGATAAATATGTGAAACACTCATTTAAGTCAATTGATTAATATGTACAAATCGCCTAAATGTCAGAGCTCCTCTTGTACCCATTATTGCACTCCTCATCTATCATCTCTTTTGGCTTCCAGCATTTAGTTCCAGCATAAATTGTACATAAGGTGGTTTGTCTTGGGTTTAGCCGACAACTTATGCCAATATCAGCAAGTCTATCTTTTCCAGTTAAGTCTATTTAAAAATAAAATACCTTTATCCATCCTTCCATCCATCCATCCATCCATCGGCAACCGCTTATCCTGTGTACAGTGTCGCGGGGGGCTGGAGCCTATCCCGGCTAACATTGGGCGAAAGGCAGGGTACCCCCTGGACAGGTCGCCAGTCCATCACAGGGCAAAATACCTTTATTTCTCTTCTAATAAGAAAGGCAATTAGTCTGAGAGAAAAAATGGATTCTGATCTATTAATCAAGTCTTACATATACAAGTTTAGATCCTACCAATAAGAACATTCTGGGGTTTGATATACAGTGGAGCACGTTGATAGCTGCATGGTGTAAAACCTGTTTGTTGCAGAGAATATCCTTCACAATTTCCTTCAAAAGAATATTTCTCGCAGCACTGTCAGCTGGTAAGTGTTCTTGAATATATTCTTCTAGTGTGTACTCACAAAACTGAAGGACAAGGTACATAAAATACTAATCCTCTACAAAGTCCACAAATTGTACAATGGAGGGACTATCAAGTTGTGGAAGTTGTAAAAATTCCTTTTAGTTTTTAAGGACTCTGTATTTAGACTTAATCCTTCGTTTCACAGCTACCTCTAAGCCGTCATCCCTCAAACCAAGAAAAACTTCTGTTCCATCACTTCCTTTGGCAATCTGAAATTCATCACTGAAAACAAGAGTAACATTTCTCAGTATGTTGGTATCAATAGCATCCATTTTAGCTTCTCCAATTTGGGCTTCCACGATGGCTTTGCCACTCTTATTCACAGGAATATGTGGCGGAATAATTTAATTAGATTCCTCGATGCGAGTCACTGCACTTTCCGGAAATGGTTGTTCCATTTCTGTTTTATCCTCTTCTTTATCTTTTTTGCTCTTTGAAGAGTGCAGCTTTCTTACACAAAATATCTGTGAGCGCTGACTTCAGATTTTGTAGCATTCTTGTCATGTCTTAATTCATCATTTTGTTTGAAGAATAAAATATCATATATGGGACTGAAGACAATCCACAAGACTGAATAAGTTTAGGGGCAAACTCGTTTCTATAGGCAAACAATCCATAGACAAGAAGCTCAATTTGCTTTAATTCCATAAAGGATGTGCAAGAGGCATTAAACCAATGCATAACTTCCCATAGACTGAATGGGTTGTACCAGAATATAGGCTTTTTATTTTTATATTAATTGAGTATTGTTAGGATTGATTTACTGAGAGCTTCTACTTTTGAGCAAAGTCAAAGTACCTCTCAAAAACAATCACACAAACAAAAGGATGCTCTACAAGTAAATGTTCCCTATACGTTTTGAAAAACTCTGCCTTGTCTTTTTTTTAACAGCTTGAGTAAAAGAGACAAATATCTGCAGTGTCTCAAAAACTTCCTTCTGCAAAGTCAATCGATGGCGCATATTCTGCACTTTTTCATCAAACTCTGACAATTTTGCCTCTTGACAAATGTCTCACAATGTCTTCACACAAGTTCACGGTCATAAAAAGCAGCAAATTGCAATGGAGTAAAGATCTGTGAACTATGTTCATCTTGATTAGCTTTTGCTGCAAGTATATTATTTTAACAATGCTCATTGAAACTCCAGTTGTAACTGCATAGTGTAGAGGAGCTAGTTCATTTGTTGAGAATTTGTTAAGATCAGCAGACTCTTCAAGGAGGTAAGAACAGTTTGTTTCATTGCTGCATATAACTGCTGCTGACAATGGGGTAACATTGTCTTTCCAGTCTGCAAAATGGTACAGTCCATTGATATCCTTGCCTTTAATTAATTTGCAAAAATACTTCAAATGGCTGTTTACGATACATTTTATCAACGGGTGTGTTGTACTTGGTGACACTGGTATTGAACATGGAAGAGCCATGGTCCTTCAGATATTCAAAGCAATCTGTTAAGAGATGTTAAACATTTGGAATTATGACATTGATGTTATTTTGCTGTCCAACACATACTGAGTAAGACAACCACATACAAAAGCTTACAAGTTGTCAAATGATACTGACTCACTATTGGCACACGATTACAGTGCAAAATAGGCTGATAACTAAATTCCCCAGTCTCAATCTTAAATCTTAATGAAAAGTGCTCCATATCACAGATAACACATATCACAAAAAAAAAAAGAAAAAAATCTTGCAAAGACACCAGTTAAAGGAATGTTCCAGTTTCAATACAAGTTAAAGAAATAGAAAAAATTAAATTGATCACATCATTTACTCATCCTAATGCCATCTCACCCAAACTGACTGGATTGCTTCAGAAGACATGGATTAAACCACTTGAGTTTTATGGTTTACCTTTCTGCTACCTTTATGTGCTTTTTGGATCTTAAAACATTTGGTCACCTTTGACTTGCTCTAAAAATCTTTGTTTGTGTCCTGCAGAGGAAAGAAAGTCACACACATTTGGGATGGCATGAGGGTGAGTAAATGATGAGGGGATTTCCATTTTTGGGTGAACTAAACCAACAGCATTTCTACTGATTATCACAAAAATTTCTAATTGATCCTCATTTTCTAAAAATAAAAAAAGAAGAAAAAAATGTGTTACTGTGAGGCCAAGATGGCTGCAGATTGGACTGACTTGCCTTGAAATAGACTTTGCCCTGTATGCAATAAAAAATAAATAAATAAATAAAACAAATTCTTTAATATAAACATACCAACTTCAAAATGGTGCAAACTACTTCACGGCATGATCTTACCTGTAGCTTAATCATAGGTATGTATACAGTCCACTTAGCCAGCAAAAATATACAAAACCATAGTATAGCCAGACAAAATCTTGGAAACCAAAGGATGAAAGATTCTGTGAACATAGTAGGCTATAACAGGTGAAGTCGGAAGTCGAAAAATGTAAGTCATTCTGGAGGCAAAAGCCCCCTAGCAGTCAGCCATATCCTCACATATCAGATACAGAGGGACTCTGGTTAGCACAATACTAACAGTCAGTAGCTTTGTGTTTCTATATTAGTCTTATTGTTTGTAGTGCATGGACCTACTATTGTAGTACTACATTTCACTTGCTTTATCCACTGTGGCTATAGATTGCAATATAAAAATATGTGTCTTCATTTGAACTAATATCAGCCATAGCACAATTTTCTTAAATTGATATGTGTAGTACAATACAAACATTTATTTGTAATGGATAAAACAATTGAATAATCATATTAAAATATGTAGGAAATAATGTTGTTTATCTTCCTCAAAGCAAGTAATATCGCTGATATAAATGTTAGAATGAATAACATAATATTCAAATGAAAATAGCACGTTATGTTAGAGTTATCACAGGCAAAGCAGGAAACCTCACACCATTAGATTAATCTACCAGAAGAGCAGTGGTGAATCACAATTGACATAAAATTTTCCTCTGCATGTTGCTTGCATCAGTTGCATGGGGGACCACAGTTTAATCCCGGTTAAAAACGAGGAAGTAATCACATTTGTATAAACAATCACAAGCGGGATATGGAGGTTGCATTTTTATCCCTAACAATGCATTTTGTCTCTACTAATGGTTAGGGTTAGATCTGGGTTTTGATTGGGGGGTACATAAAATAAAATATGCATTTCTCTTCACCGTTTTACACCCCGTTCAGCTGAAAACAATGATTTTTACAACTGGCTTCTGGTGACCTCTTCTGGAAAAAAATGGATGTCACACTTGTTAATATGCTCTGAAACACTTCCTGCTTTAGCCTATGTACTAAAGGGGTTGTTTGGCACATTTTTCATTCTTATTTGAATGACTGTCTCTGGTTAGTTATGATACCCCAACTAGGTGCAAATGAAACCTTAATTTCTAAGGTTAAAAACCACACACTGAAAGCAAATAATTCATGACTGTTTTTAATTAATGATTAAAGTTAGGTTGTGCATTTGTGCCAAGCCATATTGATGTTGGTTTGCACTGGTTGTGGAGTTGGTTGGCACAGTGTTAAAACACCATCATTTTCAGAGAGAAGCAACTCACATAAAAACTATAAAAAAATAGTTTATTTTAAACCAGGACAACAATAGGCTACTCAATTCATAATTGTCTTTTATCATAAATATAAGTAATGATTATGCAATTATTATGCTAATGATTTATATATCATTTATTTATAGTTTGGAGATAATATGACTTTTCTTTACTTATATTAATATATATATATAAATCTTTTCTTATAATCTTGTAAAACATTTATGATGTCACATGATGGAAATAAATCAAATTATTGGTTTGGCTCGAACCGTGTGTATGTGTAATAATAATAATTATTAACATTATATATTATTTTATAAAATGTCTGCATCTGTAGAGGTATTTGGATTGTTAATAGCGTGAATGAAGGATATACATTTTTATCTAAATTTTTTTTATACCTAATGTGCTAACCAACCCTAAGACAATGAGCCAAAAAACAAACAAACACACACACAAAAAAATAACCCTCTAAAAACAATATGCCAACTAAGCCCACTCACACCATTTTTAGTTAGCCAGCTAGCTTAGCTCATCACAGATAAGAAAATATATTTGATACCATCTATATTAACTCAAATGTATAAAATTTCAAAACTTTCTCTCTTTTATTTCTATATAATTTTAAGGTGAGGGGTTTAATTTTTGTTTTGACAAATAGATTACATGAAAAGTTGTCTTCACCTTAACCGATTTTAACATTCAAATGGCCCAATAGAACCAATCGGTAAGCTATAGGTCAAGAAGGTAAACATTTGTTACATTTTTTAAACTCTGTGCCAGCCAACCAACCCTGGTCTCATCTAATGTCGGCGGGTTTGAATGAGAACTAGAGATGTTACTATTCACAAATTACACTTTTGAGTCAGTTTATTTTTTTTTACAATGGTGTGATCCCACCACACAGGATAGCAGAATGGTTTGAATCCTTTCACACTTCAAACTGAATCACCCAGCTCACTCACCCACTGAATCATTTGGTGAAGTTACTCACGCAGCAAAACCATACAGGATACTCTAATGGGGCTTTTCCACTGCACAGTACAACTCGACTCTACTCGCTTTTTGGGGGGTTTTTCACTGTGGATAGTACCTGGTACCTGGTACTTTTTTTAGTATCACCTCAGTCAAGGTTCCAAGCGAGCTGAGCCAATATTAAATGTGATGTCAAAACCCTACAGATCACTGATTGGTCAGAGAGAATCGTCACTACTAGTTTTAAAGTTAGCTACAGCGATAACAGTATCATCTGTTCACGCAACTTTCGAACTGTAAAAAGAAATGGCTATGTGCAAAACCACGCCGTGGTCAATAAACGAGGTGCAGACGTTCCTCTTGTTAGTGACGAACGAAACCAAAAAGTCTTTCAGGAAGTGTCTCAACTGTTGGCCACACAGCTGAGACACGGCTACCACCGGACCTACCAACAGTGTAGGGAAAAGATTAAAAAAAACTTAAAAGTGACTACAGAACCATCAAGGAAATTGGAAGTGGTTGGACCAAATGGACTCTATCTAGACTGACGAGCAATGGGAGGGAGAATGCCCTGGACTCAGCCACGTCATGTTATTGTTTATTGTTTCATGTCATGTTTAAGATGATGTCATGACAGTAGAGGCGGCGCTAAACAGCAGTGGAAAAGCAAGCTCAGAAAAGTAAAGCGTGTAGAGTCGAGCCGAACATTAACCGTAACGTGCAGTGGAAAAGTGCCATAAAACACAGAGAATAAAAGAGCACTGGGTGGAGTGGGTATTTAATTGAGCGACATACGTTATACTATCTGAGTCATGTTGTGCATTTTATTTTATTTTCACTTTATGTATTTCTATCATTTCTTTCTTGTTTGACTGATTACTTGTGCACTGGAAGCTTCTGTCACCAAGACAAATTCCTTGTGTGTGAAAGCATACTTGGCAAAAAAACTCATTCTGATTCAATCAATTGAAACCAAACCCACAGGTTGCAGCCCAAAACATTTACTTAATTACATTAATTGTACTTGTTGTGATTATTGGGGGTTACCTCTGCCCATCCCCCCTGGATGGGGAGGGGTAACCCCAGATCAGAGCACAATAAGCATTTATTTACAACAAATGAGAATAAAATCAATTATAAAAAGTGTACTTTTTTAATAGCTTTGCATAACAGAATAAACTAAAACTGGTACTATGAGAAGGAAGATTACTTGATTAAAAAACAGTTTTTGAGTTTTTATAAGACTGAAAGGTTAAAGATTAATGGTTAGGATATCATGCATTTGCAGGCTGCAGTGATAATTTGGGGGTTGTCTTCCATTCTCTATATTCAATTCCAGCTGGCACAACATTAAGGAAATAAAGGCTCTTCTTGTAACACTTGTTATTAAAAAAAAATAAGACATTCAGTTTGCGTTTGCAGTTAGAACAATGTTTAAAAAAAGGCTTTTACATTCATTGCACAGAACAAAACTCTGGAACCAAAAATCAGTTAACCATTTGCATGGAAAATGTTTTAATTTGAATGAGTAACATTGTAACATCCATTTAATGGACATATGATGATTTTAAAGGTTTGTGCTTTTGACAGTTTCCCTGTATTTAAGCATATATTATTATATATATATTTATTTTTACAAAATGCTTTATGTTCTTAAATTTAGTACACCCATCCCTGTCTACCTAATGTTCACTCAATTGAACTTGAAGTTATTATTTGTTCTACTCAGAACAGATTCTGTTGAATTTGATAGAGGCGCTTCATTTTATTGATTGTTTACCTGACATAGTTGTTCATTCACCAACAAAGATGCAATTTCCATAAATAGTTAAATGATGAGGTAAAAATATTATTCATCTGACTTTAATGTTACTAAAGTTAATAAAACTGCATTTGTCCACTGTACTTATATATATTTCAAATGTCATTTGCATGCCTGCTTTGAAAATTGTGCTTTTTTATTTGCTACTTTTTATTTATTTATTTGTATTTTTCAGCCACGTCATGCATGGTATCAGCATCAGACTTTTGAAATGTTATATATCAGTATGGAGAGTGATTAAGATAGCAACAGGTGACAAGTGCAACTCTTTTCAGCCGTCCATGCGCCAAGTTTGGCAGAAATGTCTTCTGATTCAGTGTGGCTGAGGAATTGTACATGTAATGTTATAATTAATACATAACGATTCTAATATGGCATAGCAAAAAATGACAGGGCCCTCCCAGAATCATTGTAAAACTACATATATGCATGAAGTACTAATTAATGTAAGCCTGATAATGTTAATAAGCTTCTCAGACCTCCCTTGTCAATCACCCAGGAAAATTTCCATCTACCAGAGGGGGCTGCTGAGCACAAATGTGCCTCTACTGATCCAGTGTCCACAACAGTTCTCAAAGGCTCAGATCAATGATGATATGCTCAAAGATCTGTGTGCTGCCCTTGAAACTGGAGGCAAATACAAAGTCCCTTCGGTCAGTGGAGACCACAGTGAAGGAACGTGGAGCCTGGATATAGACTTCCTTGAAACGTTCAAACACTTTCTGCTCAGCATCCCACAGATAGACCTGTGAAAAAGTATAGTCACTTCCAAGAGCCAGATAGTACCTCTCTTTGAAGGAAAAAGGCTGCAGGATCATGGATCCCCTTGAAGGAAGTGCCTGAATCTCAGAGAACTCCTTAGCACTCCAGTGCACGACTTTGGAGTCACCAATGTATCTCGTCATTGCCAGATACAGCTCCTCTTTGATCCAGAAGGTCTTGACAGAAACTACATCCTCCATGTTGGGGACCTCCCTGTGCAAGGCAAATTTCTGAGTGCTTTTGCTCCATTGGTAGATCACTGGTACCTGAGAACGGCTCGCTAGAATAAGATGGGCCTTATCGCCCAAATTTACAAATTCTGCATCAGTATCCCGAAACCATTCATGGAGGGACTGGTAGGAGTAGAAGCCCTTGTCATTCCATTTGTAGAGGGTAGACAGACCAGCCTTAGAGCTGTCAGCGATGATGAAGAACCAGTCATTGCCAATCTGGAAGGCCTCAATATCATTTGGCTTAGATATCTTAGACACCTCAATGTCCTGGAATTTTGTGAACTTGCTTTGGTCCTCATCAAATTTATAGATGTGAGAACCACCAAAAAGCTGAGCGACAATGACAAAGACCTGGTCCTGGATAATCACAGATTTGCAGCCAACAATAGACTGACCTGAAATTAATAAAAAGAGATTTTTGAGAGGATAAGTTAAGAAGGTGACTTGTGTAACTTCAGAGTGACTAGTGGCACCAAACGGAATTGCAAATATAATGATCGTTCCAAACAGATTTCCCAAGCACTCCTAACATCTCTTTCCAAACCTCTATGTGCCTTGTTCGTTTTTTTTTTTTTTTTTTTTTAACAAACTTGTAAAATCCATGCTAAACAACATACTACAGGCCGTCCTGCCAAAACACTGTTTGAGCCTGAAGTTGACATTAACTGCTCAAACAAACAGATGTTCTGTGCTGCCAAAGTGTTTACCCTCTTTGGGACAATCAATAAGAATGGCATTTTTAATTTTTATTTCCATTTTGTAAGTACACAATATTTTCCCATCATATCATTAACAAGACTGTACCTGTGATGTTGTCGTAACTCCTGAAGTTCATCTCGATGTGGTCCCATTGGAGCACCATGCAACTCTCAATGTTGGGAGCAGCAATGGCAACATACACATCATTCTTGTGGGAGAATGTGTCCACAGACAAAGACTCGGTAGAAACAGAGTGAAGAGGGACAAAATCTGGCCAACAGATCATAAGGCAAAATCAGATCTTAGTAACGTAGTTTAAGTTTTTAGTTTACACATTTTACTTTATCATTAGCTGTTCTGCACATGTTATACTGTATAAAAGCCTTAAAGAGATACGCATTGTCTTATGAAAGATATGAAATATGTCCATTCAGAATGTTTCAAAAATAAATGTTACCTTTCCTATTCCGTTGTCCTTGGGGATTTTGTATTTTTATATATATATGAGTACTGCAGTATGATGTGTGCTCCAAGAACTTATAATAATAATTCAACCAATAATGAATATTCTGTCACTTCTTTTCTCACACTCATGTCATTATAAACCTGTATGCTGGATATTTCTTCCATGGAACACGAAAAGAGAACTTTTGAAAACGTTCACATGGCTTTTTTCCATAAAAGGACAGTTCATAGTGGTGTATGTTAAAGGATCAAAAAATAAAAACCTTACCATATAAGCGCTATAAATATAGTCCATATAATTCACCGCTTTTCTGAAGCCATATGACTTTGTATATGATTAAATTTAAGTCATTGACTTTGGTATGTTCCTCACATACAATTTGTCATGTGTTTTCAGAAGGCATGGAATATACTGATTCATATAGACTACTTTTATGGTGCTTTTATAATTGTTTTTGTCCTTTTTGAAACTTCACACAGAAATGGTCATGTCTTTATATGGGAAACAAGCTGTTTAAAGATTCTCCAAATTTTCTTCATCTTTTGTGTACCACAGACAAAAATAACAGCATGCAGGTTTGGAACAACACTAGAGTGAGTAAATAATGATAGAATTTTAATTTTGGGGTGAACTTTACCTTTCATTAAGAATTTGTAAACACTGGCTGAGCTTGAAAGGAAGGTACACACTCGGGCACAATCAAGCTAGTATGCACTCACACACAGCCATTTTCATACCTGTAGAGATGCACTCGTTATGCAAGCTTGCCATGTCATTGAGACGTTTGCCCTTCATCTCCTCAGGGCCAGCACAGAGGACGTCTGATACAGTGGCATTAGTGCTCTTTAGCCACATCATCAACCATTTTGCTCGGCAATCACACTCAAAGGCATTGCCCCTCAGGTCTCTAGAAGGAAATATAACAAAAGCAAAAGATCAAAACCAACCAACCTTTAAAGATAAAAACAGAATTGGTCAAAATTATTAGTGAACTGTTGAAAGCATTATTGTAAAAGCATACATTTTATAATAATAATAACTATAAAATCAATATAACTTATTGAAATAATCTTATTACTATTATTACCATACAATGCATATTTATTTGTATGCTCCATAAACAGACCATCCTACATTAATCTAAAATACTGTGGATTATCTACATTTTACAACAACATCTTACACACACTGAGTAATCATTTACATTTCCAGAAGTTCAAACTCACAGCTCGATCAATGAGTCCAGATCTATGAATATATCTCGTGGCAAAGCTTTAATGTTGTTATTTGCCAAAGACCTGTGAGGATACAGCAACATTGTACAGTAAAGTACAGTACAGAACAAACATTTTGTAAAGGGATGTTATTAAATTATTATTATTATAATTCACATTCATAGACGCACAGATGGATCAAATCCCTAAGTCCTCTGAAAGAGTATTTTGATGTTGTCTCAATCTTGTTGTTTTCTATAAACCTAGAGAATAAAAAGAAAATTTAGACTGAAAGTGTAGAATAATTGATGTGAATCATACAGTGGTAATAACATATACATATACATATATATATATATATATATATATATATATATATATATATATATATTTTAGGGCTGTCAATTTCACGCGTTAATTCAGTGCGATTAATTTTTTTTTTAAATAAAGCGTAAAAAAAATTTACACAATTAATCGCACTGCCCAAGGACCATAATATGGAAGATTCCTGAGAAATGCAAGCTTGTAGTACCACCTGTTTACTCCAGAGCGCAGTAAGTGAAACTTCAGCTTTTTGAGCAACGCACAGTTTATAGAGTGAAGAAAACACTTCAGTAGGCAGAACAACACAAACATGCGTTACGTTCTTGCGTTCAAAACACTTGAAGGAGCGCAAATGCGATCAAAGGGATCTCAAGATGTGTTTAAAGATTGAGTATTAAACTATATTTAACTTGACACAGTGACCTAAACATTTTATGTTTATGACGCAACACACCCGAGACGTCTGACGCAGGTGTAAATTGACGGTCCTTAAACAAGCCCTCATAATAAATCTCGAACTGATTGACATATTCACTTGTGAAATGGATTGCTGTGAACTGTATGCCAAAGATTGACTTATGATCAATAATATGGTAGTAAACAATACATTGTTTTCTAAAGCCGCTTTTTGTCTTATCAATGATTAACTCTTCTGCTACAGAAATGTAAAGCATTTTAATTATCTGAATATTTATATATATATATATATATATATATATATAAATATTATTTGCTTTCTCAGCAAATATTTGTATATGCGATTAATTAATTGGGACACCATGTAATTAATTCAATTAAAAATTTTAATCGATTGACAGCCCTAATATATATATGGAATACGGAATACGGAATTCATATATTTATGAAAAACATTAATGATTAAATAAAAGTGAATTATATTTAAATTAAATACATGGATATATATATATAATATATTTATATATATAATATATATATAAAATAACAATATTTACATCTTCAATGCACGAGAAATGAATATTGTTAATTATATTATAAACAGGTACAAATACAAAGCAAACAGGTGTTTGTATCAGAAAATCTCTTGCTCCCACATAAAAAGGTCACTTAAAAACACATAGACCTACCACTGCTATAGCAACAATACTGTACCAGACAGCTACACTGTGAGGTTTTAAAATAGCTAAATATTTGTTAAAAGAAAAGACCAAAATGATTACACACTTACAGGTACTCCAGGTGCGCAAGACCAGCAAACGCGTCGTCCCTGATTGTAGTGAGTGCATTGGAGTTAAGCAACCTGTCAGAGATTCACAGCCAGTATGTAATTAAGACAAGTCAGAATGTGTATTGCAGTGCTGTGTAAAAAAACAATCTGTAATAAACATTCTTTATATAAATTTAGTTGAATCACAGACAGTTTTGGAATACACATACTGTAGATAAAACTTGCACTCTCACCATTAATGTAATCTCCATCTAGTGTTGGGGCAAGCATAGATCTATCTATATCCTTATGTAAGTATATCAAACCACTGACATCCACAGGGCTGCAGAATGTATCTAAATGCATTAGCAAATTAGGCTAAATGCATGTCTTTAAAAATGTAAGCATGTTATATTCCAACCTTGACCATTCTTTCAATGCTCCTTAACAAGGGCCAAAATATACAGTAGCTCTACATTAGTAGAACAGATAATTTAAGTAAAAAATTACTGACACTTTCTATTTGAAATATTTACACAATTATTTTACAGCGTTTAACACATCATTTTTCTTAATCGTGATCGACACATTTACCAGTCTGACATTAGATTCTGGCATTTTATTCAGCTCCGTGTGAGTTCTAGACACTGGTTGGAACTTTACAATGTGTCAGGATACATTACACTGAAGTACACTCCGCAAACACACACACGTAACAGTGATTCCGTGTCACTGATCAAGATATGCCATTTATTGTAGGGGCGGCTGTGGCTCAGGTGGTAGAGCGGGTTGTCCACTAATCGCAGGGTTGATGGTTCCGATTCCCAGCCCACACGACTCCACATGTCGAAGTGTCCATGTGCAAGACAAGTTGGCCCCAAGTTGCTCCCAATGGCAGGCTAGCACCTTGCATGGCAGCTCTGCCGTCATTGGTGTATGAGTGTGTGATGCAGTGTAAAATGCTTTGAATACCTAGCTATGGTTAAAAAGGCGCTATGTAAGTGCAGACCATTTACAAAACAATCCCCCAGTTGGGACTTGTGACAGAAATCAAGTACTTTGCTGCCTTTGTAATGCACAGTTTAATTACCACAGAAGCATGTCAAGTCTTGGCTATTATTAAATTGCAGAATGAGACACTGAGCGCAGTTACATGCACATTCTTACACCGATAATGTGTGTGCTCGTGAAAACGCAATCGGCGTAAAGGCCATAAATGGCTAATGAATGAACCAGTCGACACAGGTAGATTTTTTCCATTATGCTGATTTTGCGTGGCATGTAAACACATTAACTGACGTTCTTACCAGCTCATCCAATGTGCGCACATGCTGAGCGCATCCTTCTCCACGGATTGATGTCAATCCGCGCTGCGCATAATGTGGTTATTTCAAATGTCATGTTTAAATAAGCTGAATTTAAAGAAAAATCAGCGTATTGGTGTGCATCTAAACATTCTCATTGTCTGCAAGCACTTTTCATGTGGAGCTCAAAGCGCCATTTACTGCTGGTGTGGATGCCGTAGTGAGAATCGCGAAAGCAGCTTCAAGATTGCTGTAGCAAAGAGGAGAGACAGCCCACTGTTTCATTTTGCGGAGGATTACCATTTAAGAGATTTAATGCCCATTGCAATGAATACTCAACCTATGGGGACTAGTTCTTTTAATAAGTCAACCTTTAACTTAGAATTTTTGGGAAACATTTAATGTTACTATTTTGGTGAATCTCAAAAGTATCTCAATGCTTTAAAAGGCTTTGTTTGTAAAATGTTAATAAAGCATTAGTAATATAGTATATATTCTTCTATTTTGTTTCTATAAATGCATTTTGATAAGAAAATAAGCATATAGAGTCAATGTTCAGTACTTTCAAAATTTGCATTTAATCGTGGTTAACTATGAAAAGTATGCGATTAATCATGGAGAAAATTTTTAATCGGCCGACAATGCTTGTATTATTTGACCTGCAATGTTGTTTAAATCATCGTTTAACGTTAACAAATTGGCCCCATTCACTTCCATTCTAAGTGCCTCACTGAATGGCCCAGGGCCAATTTGGTTGCTTATGAGACCTGGCTGGATTCACTCAGCACGCCCTGGATTCGAACTCGCGACTCCAGGGGTGGTAGTCGCCCAAATTTATGTTTATGAAAAGGAGGGAACACATTTTTGTAGCAATCAAAATTATGCTACAAATGCTGTAGATTGAGCTTAACTTGTATTAAACTCAGAATAGAAACACTTTAGTTACTAACAAAAACAAAGTACCAAAATTCACTTTCTCGGCATGGTATACCATGGTAAAGCCATGTTTTTTGGGGTACAGTAATCATACAGTACCGTGGGACTACCATCTGAAACCCTCAAAGCACCACCACAGCACTTTTGTAGGCGGTATACAGAGCAACTAAGGGCATGCAGCTCACATGAGCATGATCTCACTGGTTCAAAACTAACCTTTTTGTCTCTCAAACTAATAAGGTACATTAGGATATTGACTAACCCACATGATGGATGTTTTAGGAGGTTCCACATTTGGGAAGTGGAAAGTTTACGATGCTTCGTAAGGAAGGCAATATCAAGGCATTTGAGGCACACTCTTTCCAACACAAAGAGTGAACATTTGCTTGGTCAGATGTATTCCACTTACAGTAACTGTAAGGATGGTGTGTGCGAGAACATCGCCTCCTTGACCTCGAAGAAGGTCCCATTCACAATACTCCTGCAATTGCAAACATCAGTCATTGTAGAAATTCAATGCAAGCTTGCATTTTGTATTTTTTTTTTTAACAAAATAATATATATATATATATATATATATATATATATATATATATATTTATTTATTTATTTATTTATTATTATTATTTTTTTTACATATAGATGCTATAGATACAACTGCATATGAGCCTTGTTGGCCTGGAAAATACTAAACAATTATGTTAAAGAAGTAGCTTCTCCATACCTATTGAAAGATACGTGCATATGAGCCCACTCATTGAGAAATAGCAGAAACATTCAATAAATAGGCTTATGAATATGTAGACTTACAATGAACTGACATCGTTGGGTATTAATCGTGGGACATAAGAGGACCCGACGCAAATGATGGACTCTTTAGAGCAGCTACAGGCGGACGGGCATTTAAAAACCTTTTTCGCCGTGTTTCCTGACGGGACCAGGCACGATAATACCGCCGCTATAATCACGCAGTGTTTGACGACGGTCCGCATCTTGTTTGTCAGGTTCGCATGTGTGAATCCGGAGAAGATCGCCGTCGCCATTCACCCTGCAGCATGAAATGCAGCACTGGAGCTCCTGACATCAGCAGTTCAGCTGCAGTTTTCTCCTCTGTAGTTATTTATTTATTAGGGCGCCCAGTAACGGCGAACATTGGTTAAACAGCCTCTGTGTGGCCGAAGTCAATTATGATGACTTTTTAAGGTTTGATTATTTGGCAATAAATTAGCTTATTCAGTGATAATATTCAGACAGACAGGGATCCTGAAATATTATCAGAATTTGATTATTACGAGTCTAATCTCTCTCTCTCTCTCTCTCTCTCTCTCTCTCTCCAAATAAACTGAAATAGGGTCGGCTACAATGTGGCTAAATGTCCCCACAGGGGTAAAAGGCATCTCCCAAAACACCATAAAGCATCCAAAACTACCACAGGACTCTCCTAAACACCTGTTTGCCATCATGCACTGAAAAATGTTCCTGTTGCATGAGATCCTTTCGTGCAATATGTCTAAAGATTGACTTTGAGGTCATTTTATATAATGAATGTAATATTTTATTTAAATGTTGCAGATTTGTTGCTAATGAATATCATGGAAATCTTCACATTTATATTGAGATAAAATACTTTTTTGTTATTCACATTGGCAGATTCTTTCACAATGGAGATTCATTTGTTTCTAGAAAACTTATGATGGTATGAATAGTCAAATGTGATGGAAATTATCAAGAAATGACGGCCCCATTTCTGAAGTGGTTATTTTGAAACATGAAGTTTGAATGGAGTATTTAGGTCCATTTGTCAACATGGGCCATGCCTAATAAAGTAATTGGCAAAACAAGTTTGATTAATCCAAATTTTCATAATTATTTTTTTGTCAAGGATGTCTCTAGATGATAACAGCCAAACGCTCGCTTTGCAAGCTGCATGTAAAACTTAATCATCTAAATATCAAAACATAGACTGCTATAATTCTGCTCCAGGATCACCCTGAAAATGCAAGTATAACATTTAGCTCTCTAGACGTAAAAGTTACCACCATTGTGATACATATACTAAACAGTAAAATGATTCAATTCAGCCACTGTTTATGTTTACTTCAGGCATTTGTCTACCATGTGTCCAATGCTTTGCCATCAATAAGGGGTGAATTGACTGAGGAAATGAGTAAGTGTTGCCTAAGTGATAGGGGAAAAACTGCATTGTCAGCAAAACATCAAGATACACAGCAAGAGGAGAGTTTCTTACTTATACAGCTTGTTGAACAGATGGAATATGGACATGAAGTGCATGAGAGAGGGCATAATAGAGAGAATGAGAGTGCAGTATGACAGCACAGTGCCAGATAAAGGAGGTGTGCAGAGTGTCAGAGAACAGCATAGACTGAGCTTGCATAAATCATTTACAGAAATGCTGCTGTAGTGCACATAAAATGCATTACACTGTGCTGAGAGCAAGCTGATTCAGAACCTCGGACTCAAAAACTGATGCTATGCAGCTTCCTCTTGCACATTACACATACGTTTGTAAAAACGCTGGACAATAGTGTATAGTTATCACATTACAAGCTCCACTGAAATTAATCATTTTGCTTACAATGCACATCTTTAGCTTGCATTATTTTTTGTATATGTGCTTACCCGGGAGTAGGAGAGGAACCAAATGTGTCAGTACAGACCTAAAAACTCAAGAGGTCAGAACCAATGTAAAATCATATTTTTGCAACACTTAATAAATTCAAATGTAACTTTGTCCAGGAAAAAAGAAAGTTAGTCTGTATGTGTTTAAGCACCTACATTTTACTGCTTCCATCACAACAATGAATCAAGTGCCCTTAAAGGTAAATACAGGTCGTTGCAGCTGAAGTAAAGAGAAGGCAATGAATGTAAAACTATATATGGATTAGAGATCAGTCACTTTACCTATATACAGATTACATCAGGACAGTCTATTCAGGCAGGCTACAAATCTCCACTTAATTTAGCAAGTTCATCAGTTATCCAGTACATTTTTAAACAGGGTTTAGGAAGCTGGTGCAGCCGTCTCTAGATTGTCTGATATGGCTCCTGCAATAGGGTTCAGTTATTATGTCCATTTTGCTTAAATATGAAAGAAATTCTCGATCAGCAAATACAGCTATACAGGTGACCTTCTAACTTGATAAATGACCAAAATAGAAATTAAATTTTTTTTTATTTTATCATTAATGTTTAGTCACATTTTAGTTTATTTTTAAATTTTTTATCCCCTTTTTTCCCAATTTGGAATGCCCAATTCCCACTACTTAGTAGGTCCTCGTGTAGGTCCTTGGTGGCGCAGTTACTCACCTCAATCCGGGTGGCGGAGGACATGTCTCAGTTTCCTCCGCTTCTGAGACAGTCAATCTGCGCATCTTATCACGTGGCTTGCTGTGCATGACACTGCGGAGACTCCGCATGTGGAGGCTCATGCTACTCTCCACCATCAATGCACAACTGAACACGAGCCCCATTGAGAGCGAGAACCACTAATCGTGACAACGAGGCGGTTACCCCATGTGACTCTACCCTGCCTAGGTAGGGTACCTAGGTACAACAGGGCCAATTTTGTTACATAGGAGACCTGGCTGGAGTCACTCAGCACACCCTGGATTTAAACTCGCAACTCCAGGGGTGGTAGTCACCATCAGTACTCGCTGAGCTACCCAGGCACCCCACATTTTAGCTTTTTAAAACAGTACAATTTCATGTATTCCATCGCTAAATAATATAACAACTACCGACCACTTTATTAGGAACACCTGTAAACTTACATATTCATGCGATTAATCAGTCAATCATTTGGCAGCAGTACAATGCATAAAATCATCCAGATACGGGTCAGGAGCTTCAGTTAATGTTCACATCAACCATCAGTTTGGGGGAAAATGTGATCTCAGTGATTTCGACCGTGGCATGATTTTTGGTGCCAGACAGTCTGATGATATTTCTGTAACTGCGGTTTTCACACACAACAGTCTCTAGAGTTTACTCAGAATGGTGTCAAAAACCATCCATGCCTTGTTTATGAGAGAGGTCAACAGAGAATGGCCAGACTGGTTTGAGCCGAGAAAGTGTACGGTAACTCAGTTAACCGCTCTGTACAATTGTAGTGAGCAGAAAAGCACCTCAGAATGCACAACACGTCAAAGCTTGAGACAAAAGGGCTACATCAGCAGAAGACCATGTCGGGTTCCACTTCTGTCAGCAAAGAACAGAAAGCTGAGGCTGCAGTGGGCCTACAATCTGTGTACCGGAGCAGAAATCAAGATTCATCAGACCTGTGCCCACACAATAAATGACTCCAGCACACTGTGCCCACACACTTCTCTGACTAAATGGAATAATTTTACTATCTGTCCAATTTGATTACATTTTTTTGACTCAAGTAACAGAATCCTCTCCGTCTTTCATCAGCACACCCTGACCTCGTACGTGCTCAAACCAGAAATCATAGAATTCAGGGCAGTGAAAGGCAGTGAAAGGATCTCTGTACTGAACTTCTTTGCCAATATACTACTCCATAATGGTACTAGCCAGTGGCTAATTGTACATTTTTATTCACATAGCGCATAATTTGGTGCAAGAGATTTACTCGTAACTTAAAGGGTTGAGTAAAAGATTGATCTTGGGTTTTAGGAATCGATATCCAGATCATTCAAACTAAGACTGCGATGCAATCGAAAATCAATACTTTTACCAAGTTACAGCGTTGAAAATGTAGATTGATAAATTAACACTTCAGTAATGTAAAACTTTTGTAGTGTGTTTCAAAATATCTTTAACAGGAAATTCCATAAGAACATTGTAAAAAGCAACATCCATAGATGATTACAATGATTTAAATTATGTGTTAATTGTCAGTCAGAATAAACAGCTTTCAAACACAGGTTTCCTAATTGGTTTCATATGGAGGAAATCAAAATATGATATTTTTTTTCTCAGATCAAAATTCACACAAAGGTAATTAACACAAATTCAAGTTATCAGAAAAATTGTCAAACACTTATCTAGAGAATTATACGATAATATAGTCCTGATAAACAGTTTTCTCAGGGGACCGTTTGGTCTTCCAAACTTTCAGCTGGTGATGCTGAGTCATTCTTTTCTGAAGAAGCTTCTTTCCTTAGGTTCTTGAGGCATTTATCAAGTCTCTTGATGCACAACGATATGTCTTCTTTGGCTATTCCTATAGCAGAGGCTGCGTTTAGGTATGGGCATGAATAGGCATCTGAATGGGACATGAAGCCCTGGAACGTGTGTCCACTCACAGTCTGTTCCACACCCAGTTGGACCACCCTGCAACAATGAGGCAAATAAGCAAACCATGAAAAAACATCACTGTCTGGTGTAGAAGCTTATCTGCTGCTGGCACAAAGGCCCTTGAGCAGGTGGTGAAGACTGTACAGCTTTATTAATTTAACAAAAACACCAAAAAACATTAACTTAAAAAGAAAACGCAGAAAAAAATGAATAAAGTTTTCATGAATTATGATACCAGTTGTATGCAATTGTTTTAATTAAATTTCTTAATATTTATGTTCATATTTAACTTGTTAAATAAAGGACTGTGTTCGTGAGCTTCCTACGTTTTGCTGCGGTATCGAAATTGGTATAGGGGTTTGTGAGTGGCATTTACTGGTATCAACTTCTGAAATTTTGGTATTGTGACAAGTAGTATGTATAATACATTATTACTGCTTGAACATTCATTTTTTGCAAATAATGTAGTTCTCACTTATCAGGGACTGCAGTACTGTTATTCATTGTCTCATTTAAATAACACCAATAGCCTCTTAAAGGCCTCATTAACTCCTAGAATACCTGTAAACAAAGACAATAATGGTTCTGTAACTGATCTTTTTACAGGTTATGCATTAGCAATAGCACTCAGTCTCTTGTGGAAACTCCAGCATTAATTCAGAGTGAATTAAAATAAGAAACATGCATATTAATATCACAGATATCATTTGCAAAGCCCATATAAAAATTAATTACTGAGAATAATCCATTAGCATCTTATGAATAAAATGCAACAGTGTGAAACGAACCCTTGTAAAACTTAAAACAAAAATAAGCCCATTAGACATTGCGAGGTCACTGCAGTTAGATTATATAAAGAAACCACAACAAAAATGTATACGTTTTAAAATGTATTAAGAGGATACTTTATATCTAAACCCTGTTAGCATCACCTACATTAAAGCAGGTAAATCTTATGAACAATAAGACTTTGTTGTATGTTTGAAATAAACTTCAGACTGAAATCCATATTGATATACTCAAAACCAGTGAAAATCAACAGATATTTTGTAATTTCTTGGAAGTACAAATTCTTTCCTGCTCCTTAATATGAAGTGCACAGCTAGTATATTAAAATAGCAATATTAAAGCTCACCTATGAACAAAGTTAAATGGTTAGTTCACCTTAAAATGTAAATTCTCTCATGATTTACTTACCTTTAAGACATCCCAGTTGTGTATAACTTTCCTTCTTCAACAGAAACTAAATTAATATTTTTATAAGCAGATTTCTGCTCTGTTTGTCCATACAATGCAAGTAAACGGGTGCCATCATGCTGCTGGCTGTTTGACAGTCCAAAAGGCATATTTAGGCAGCATAAAAGTAATCCACATAACTCCAGTCGATCAATTAATGTCTTCTGAATCGAATCGATACATTTGTGTAAAAAATAAATAGATAATTAAAACTTAATTAACCTTTAAAAATGGCTTCCTACCATCAGTCCATGCATCACGTTTCCTTGACATGAAGTAAGCGCTATGGTGCGTTCACATGAGAAGTCAGAAGCTTTGTTTACAACAGAGGAATGAACGTCACGCGAGAGTAATTCAGTGAGAGAAACAGCAATCCAGTGCCGGCTGGAAGCAATGATTTAAAGTTAAAAACGTTTCAATTATCAATTTGTTTCTTACAAAAATCTATCGAATTGCTTCAGAAGACATTAACTTATCGATTGGAGCTGTGTGGATTACATTTATGCTGTCTAAATATGACTTTTGGACCATAAAGCAGCAAGCAGCCAGATGATACCTGTTTACTTGCATTGTATGAACAAACAGAGGAGAAATGGACTTATAAAATTCTTCATTTCAGTTTTGCTGAAGATGGAAAGTCATACATATCTGGGATGTCTTAAAGGTAAGTAAATCATGAGAGAATTTTCATATTTGGGTGAACTAATCCTTTAAAGGTAAGTATGTAATTCCTGCACCGCTAGCTCCACCAAATGGAATAGTAAAAAATAACAATTGTTTTCAAACAGGTTTTCCAAACACTTCACCATCTGCCACTGGTCGATAAGCAGGTAGTCCCACCCAAACTCAGGTCATTGGTTGCCCCAATGTTGCTGTGTCAGGCCGGGAATCATGCTTTAATGTTGCCTTCACGTGCTATCGGAATTATTCAGCCTCTCACTTCGGCCATGGTAATTACATGTGTGAATGTTGAAGTGCTTTGTTATCAGAAACATGGACAATGCCCGGTTAATTTTTGCATATTTCTCAGGGAACTATTATTTAGAGACAGTAATACATGCTTGCTTGCTGACGACAGTGGAAATTTGGTCATATACATGATATTTTCTCAGTGTAAAACTGAAAATAATGTAAAAAATAAACCATATGATCAAAACGGCAAGTGCTAAACAAGGTAACTGCATGTAGAATATATATATATATATATATATATATATATATATATATATATATATATATATATATATATATAAAGAAGTTCGCCCTCACGGGCAAGGAAGAGGTGAGGAACCGGCTTGACATAAATGATAGTTTTAATGGAAAACTCAAAAGACAAACACATAGGACGACGGACATGTCCGTGAACGATCTCTCTCTCATGTACGTCCTCCTTTAACCTCTCGGAGGCTTGATTAGCCTAATATGGGACCGGGCGTGTTGAGTCACGACCCGGCCCCGCCCTCCACCGTGCCACAATATATTAAATAAAATATATAAATATTTAATTAATATACATAAAATATCAAATAAAACCTAACAATCACTACAGAAACCATTCTCTCCTCCATCACGTTGAAAGTGTATGACTCCTCCTAACTCAGAAATCAATTCAACTCATATTTACAATAATTCCGATAGCACGTGAAGGCAGCATAACAAACAGAGCAATGTTTTGAAAGTGCCACAGAGTCAAGTCAAAATCAACTTATCAATAGCTTACTTATCGGTCTCTGCATATTAAGCTTGGATAGAAGTCTTGCAACATTGAATAAATTACACACTTCACCTTTAAGACAAGTTACCTACATAATTTTGAAAGAGACTATGAGACAATGTTTTTGTTTTTTGTTTAAAAAAAAAAAAAGAAAAATTATTTATTTCAAAACAGACCTTTAATGAATTGACAACCCAGAGCTACACCTAATTAAGATGCATCATCTAACTGTATGATATTTGTTTCAAGGAAAACAAATGTTCTCAAGACTTGCAACAATTAATTCTGCCACCCTACAATTAACAGTGAACGATTCATTTCTGGCCAACAATGATGAATCAAACCAGTCCTCCAAAAGTCTAATGAGGACAATTAAGAGTCTTTCTATCATGCCAATGTACAAGAAGGAGGCAGTTATTTTCCAACACAAAAAAAGGCCAGTATCCCTTCTTACACTCTAATTACACTGCAGAAATTAAGTTAAACTTATGACCAAGTATTAAATACTTATGTCATATTTATTGTGCATCTATCACGACAGTTTTTTTTTTTTTAGTTCAGCAAATGCCACCAGAGACCCACCAATGATACTGAATGTTTTTATTGAAGTGAAGATAACATAAAATGTGCTTATTTTATATGAAAATGAAAAGTGTAAGTTAGTAATTTACAGCTAAATAAGGTCTAAATACCATAAAAGTCAGTCAAAGTGGAAGTAATAATTTTTGCTTTAGTCAAAGTACAATTAGGTCAACAAATATAGACATAAAAACATTAGTTGCGTACAGAAGCTCACCTGGCCCCAGACACCTGTCTGGTGAAGAGCATGGAGCCCAGCTGGGTGACTGCTTTATCATTGTGAGTCTGGAGACAATTCAGTGACATGGCTGGGGTGCACAGGAAAGGAAAAAAAAAGCCATTTAATGAGAGAAACAATAATTCACACGGTCTCTCGTGTGATGAATTGCATTGGCATGTTCCGGATGTAATCTCAAGATTTTTTCTCAGCTGAGACGGAGAAGCATACAAATGCACCATTGTTAGTAAACAAATAGATACAAATACAGATCTAAACCAAATCCAACAAAACTTCTATGGAGCATTCTCACATGCCAAAATGATTACGTCATACATGTATAATGCTGCTGACAGGAAGCGATCGTGTCACTTTATAAAACATTAACGTGATGAAAATGTGATTAGAAATATTTTGTCAGATTTTTTTAATAAGGTCATTTTTGGACTTTATCAGTGAATTGGTGTGCATGTAAACAGGCTTATAGTCAATCCCACATAATTTGATATTTGATTTTTTTTATTTTTTATTATATTTCTAAAACCTAGAACCTAGAGGTTTATATTTGATTTGAACTCCACGGACCAAACTAATCCACATTAGATATTTTTTATAATTTCTCACCCAGTGATATTGGATTATGTGGTGTGTGCAGAAGTCTCTCTCCGTGCCTCTCGGATAGAGCTTTCAGCTCCTCTGCCAGGTGGCTGTAAAGCTCCTGCAGGCCATTCAAAATGCAAGTTAAAACAGCTCTCCACACTCTACACAGCTTTGTTTGTTGAACATTCGGTTTTCTCCTAATGTTGCAATTTTGTGTCTGCTGGCCAACACTCACCCCCTGCAATCATTCTCCAGCCCATCTCTGTTTCGCCCCTAACTTTCTGTTTTCCAAATGCAGATACGTTATGCAGCCATCATTCCCAACTGAAGCTTTAATGTAATTACTTCAACAGAATCGGCTGTGCTGGCAGTGCTGTGGTCCACCACTGGGATCAATTACAAATTAACTATAGGAGGCTTTCAGGTTATGGCTAAGGCTGACATTCCCTACTGTAGTGTTGTTAAAAGGAAATTTTACCCAAAAATAACAATTCCGGAAACATTTCCTAACCCACATGTTGTTCCAAACCCGTATGAATTTCGTGGAACACAAAGTCCACATTTTCTGTCTGAATGTTCATTGCGAGTGGGATATTGATTAAGAATAATGGATTCCTATGGAGCAATTCACATTGGGCCCTACAAATCATCCATATTTATAGAGAGCATTCAGACTTTTTTCAGACAACAAAGAAAACCGTCCAACCAATGAGATGAGCTGTTTTTAGTAATGTGTTCCGTGGCGCTGCAGTTACAAAATCCAGCATGTTAGTGTCATAAACCCACCAGAAGTTACTAAGCAAACTGACATTATACACCTGAACAAGAACAATGAACCACTTTTAAAGATGTATGTTGAGCTGCTCTTATTTTCGGTATCAGAAAACTTAAGTAGTCTTGCGATTATGAAATTGTTAGCAGGCTTAAACTTATAAAATTCCCTTTAGTTAAGCACCTGTCATTCAGGACAGGGTCCGAAATTATCAGGAGTTTGGAGCAAAAATGCCCACAAAAAGGATAAAAATGCCCTTGAAATTCAAAATGTGGGGAGCAAAAAATAAAAAATGCCTTTGTTCTTTAGTTCTTAAACTACATTTTTTAGTTGTTGTTTTTTCATTGGTAACCATTATAGTTTTTAATATTATATTCTATTTAGTTTTGTATGTCATATGTTGTACTACGTATAAGAAACCAGCTTATTTGCTTAAATTTATCATGTTTACCTGACTTTTAGTATAAAGAGAAGATCTTTGAAATCATTTGAAAGTTACAAAGCAAGGTAGCTTGCAATTCGTCAGTGTTAGCAGGCAAGATTAAGTTATCTAAAATTACACAGATCAATCCTTATGGCACTATATTGCACATGTTTTGCAGTTATGTAAGCTTACCTGTCCTATAAGAAGAACGCCAATTCAGGGTCGGTTTTGATCCCCAAAACGGAACGAAGGTCCCTCCAGGAATCAAATGCCCTGCTGATGTTCACTCTAGTTTTTGCTCAACCACGATCAACATTTCCGCTTAGCCAGACAGGATTCAGTAGATAAATGTGTTTTTTGTTTTGTTTGTCTTACTCTGAGTTTGTGTAGGAGTCGGTGTTGTGCTGTGAGCCGGACGTTTGCTGGATTCCATCTCTAAGGTAACGTTACCAAGTGTTGCAGACTGTCTGTTGACGCTGTTGAATAGCGGAAGCACTGAGGCAAGGCTCTCGGGAGCCTTAACGCATAAATATCACATCCTTTGGATTTTCCCAGCAAAAGCAACTCACTCCCTTTGCATTTACATTTATGCATTTGGCAGACGCTTTTATCCAAAGTGAATTACAGTGCACTTAATACAGGGAAAATCCCGCCGGAGCAACCTGGAGTTAAGTGCCTTGCTCAAGGACACTATGGTGGTAGTTGTGGGGATCGAACCAGCGACCTTCTGATTAACAGTTATGTGCTTTAGCCCACTACGCCACACCACTCCTTTGCATGAAAATCAGTCTACAGGATTTAATAGGCAATCTAGGAAGTCCGGGAAGAGCGCATTTTTAAAGTTGTGTTACAAGCCGTTCACACATTGGCAAAAAATTTTTTAGCCTCAGTCACCATTCACTTTTTTTGATGGTAAATGAGTCTGTTTCTGTTCCACACAAAAAATAAAAGTCATACAGGCTTAGAACAGCATGAGAGTGAGTAAATGATGACAAAATTTTCATTTTTGGATTAACTGTCCCTTTAATAAGACACCTGAGATCTATGAAAACAACCCTTTCATTATACCACACGGACAAGTAATTTGTCCTTTACAATTCATAATACAGCGACCCACATTGCATGAATGCAACTCAAATCATTTCCTGATACCTGCAGGAAAGAGGCAACTTAAATAATAAATGTATTTATGGTGGAGAACTAAGACTACTGAAGAAACCAGCAGAAACACAAATAGACAAAGGCATGTGTCACTTTGTCATCATCCCAGGATTCTTAAAAAAATATGTTAAGCCATTAAATCGGACCACAAATAACATATTATCCAGTCAACAAAGGCAACTCCGTTCAATCTGATGATAAATTATTAATAATCAGGATGTATTAGTGGTAAATCAATGTTTTATGGGGTCCATATCTCATGATGGCTAATGGTGTCTACCACCATGAATTGGAGTTTCATCTAAGTAGCATGCCCTTCATGCAATCTTGAAAACATCGTTTTAGGCTTAGACCAAGACCAAAAAGTCTTAAAAATCAACATGAAACCATTTGCAATCACAGACAATTTTAGCCAGTGAAACAGGATAGTCAACGAGAAAACATGCAGGGCGGGACTTGATTTTATCCAATTGGAATTAATCTTAGAGTTTGCGGTCAACTGTGGATTGCTCCACAACTGTGGATGTTCCTGAAACACTTCTGGCATCAGTGGGTTGAAACTGAAGCAGCCTTGATGACATCAGGTGAAAATAAATGTTGTTTCAGAGGCTGAGCAAGTTATTACATTTTGATGAAAGAGTGCAAATAAATTTTGATAACACTTTACCATAAGTTTCCATATGTGTCCTAAATTAAATATGTAAAGGAAGAATATAATAAGTGAACATTTAATCCAGAATACATTTGTCTGACTAGTATATGAAGAAAACCTCCTAAACACAAAATTAATTTGTTCCTCCTGCATGTAAGCACCTGGCTGTTTTGTCCACACCATAAAAAATAGCTTGCTAAATGCTCTGCACAGGACTGCATCGACAGCACAGTTCTGGCACGACTACGTCAGGCCTTTTTATTGAGAAATTCGACACTAAGGAAGGTAGACATTGTTCAGTTTCTTTTAAAGATGTACTTGATTTCTCCCTTATTTTAAAAAGTTTTACCCCTATAGATATTAAGAGTACTTTGTAAAATAAATTTAATGATTTAAAGTCACGTACACTCACATGGGATGAAGACTCCAGTCATACTACTAGCCTAAAAAAAGCTATTTTATTTTAGTGGAGATGGGATGCCTCAGAGTGGGCGCCAAATTGAGATCACACGACCACCAAAGTTATTTAAAATGACTTTGGATAGAAAGTGGCTGCTAAGAACGTCGAAGTGAACATAAATTTCAGTGTACTAAATAAATAGCTTGTTGCTATGATCAAACCACTTTCTAAAAGAAATTTAAATGCGCATGAGGATAAATTTGGCAAAGCAGCTTTGTGATGTCTCACCTTTCTCAAGAGTTTCTTGTATCCGCTGGCCCCCAGAGCGAGCAACGTGATTAGCACGTCTAGAGATGGGGAGGCAGAAGCTCGACCTGGAGCAGAGCAGATCTGACGTCAGTGGTGATCCCAATGCCATTAAATCGACAGCAACATCAGGCTTATGTAAGTGAACTATAATGCATAAAGGAAAATGCTTGTCTTCATTACACTTTATTGCCTTTGATGGAGAGCTAAAGTTTAAACATAATAGGGAGAGTGAAGCAGCTACTTTATATTTGACTACATCCGCAGTAAAGCAAATGATCTTAAAAGCACTTTATGTTTAAAAAGAAAAGAATTTAAATGGATTATCAGAATATGGTAGTGGTGTCATCTTGGTAAAGTGCAGTACACTAAAGTAAAGGACAAATGCATGTTCTGCCTGACTAACTCACTCTAGCACACTGTGAGAATCAACAATAAAGTGTTTGGGATTTCCTCTGCACTGCAGAAAAAAGGTGGGAGGAATATGCTGGTGCCAGCGGAGAGCAATTTTGTAGTGGCACGTTACACATACAAAACAGTCTAAATAAACTCTTTGTTGAGAGGCAGCTAAACCAAGAGGTGATAAATAACCGTGTTATGAACAATCAGACAGAATATTTGAGGGAAGAGTTTTTACAGAATATATTTAGCAAGTTTAAAGAAAAAGGTTCACCTAAAAATTTAAGTTCTCTCATCATTCAGTAGGTTTCCATCCAAAATATTTAGCATTTTTTTAACGCATTCCTAAAAATTAGACTTAATAAAATACAAATTGTTTGTTATTTTATTTGCAAAATTGTAGCAAGAATCTAATTTTATTAAATACATCCACGAGACACTACTGAATAAGTATAATATCTTAAATAATGTGGGATAATGAATAATGAGTCTACGTATACTTGGGAGCAGCCGCTCTCAAAACTGTTCTGGCGGATTGTGAGGACCCGCTTTATCGACCAGCTGTGGGTTAAACGCTTCCGAATGACAAAGGCTATGTTCAAAGAATTGTGAGCCAAGGTCTGACCTTTCAGTGGGCCAGTCACATCAAGCTATCGCACGCTCATAGCACATGCACGAATGGTCAAAACATGTCATCGTTTTGCGAATAAGCCATTTTTATCACCTTAATGCGCATTTGAACTAATGTGAAACTCTATAAAATCCACCTCCTCTTAGCTTATTACATTTTAAGCTAATTTAGAAAGTTTAATTGCATATTAGCATTTCCATTCAAGATTTCTTATCTGCAACTTCAATTTAATCCATACGACTCCAGTGGTTTAAACCATGTCTTCAGAAGTGATATGATAGGTGTGGGTGAGAAAAAGATCAATATTTAAGTGCTTTTTTACCATAAATTCTCCCCCCAATCCAGTAGGTGGCGATATGCTTGAATGTCAATCGCCAAAAACAGAAGAATGTGAAAGTGGAGATTTATGGTAAAAAAGGACTTAGATATTGATCAGCTTCCCACCCATACCTATCATTTCACTTCTGAAGACATGGATTAAACCACTGGAGTCTTATTGAATACTTTTATGCTGCCTTTATGTGCTTTTTTAACTTCAAAGTTCTGCCCACCATTCACTTGCATTGAATGGACCAACTGAGCAGAGATGTTTTTCTAAAAATCTACATTTGAGTTCAGCAAAAGAAAGAAAGTCATACACATCTGGATGGCATGAGGGTGAATAAATGAGAGGACTTTAATTTTTGGGTGAACAATTCTTTAATCAGCATTTGCAATACTCGTCTAAATAAATAGATAAAATCACATAGGCCCCACCAATAGAAATTATGCATTTTATATTAAGCAATTTTTATATACACACACACACACACACACACACACAAACATACATACATATATATATATATACATATAAATTAGGGCTTTTGATTTAACGCGTTAATTCAGTGCGATTAATTTGACAAAAAACAACGTGTTAAAAAAAATTTACGCATTTAATCGCACCAGATGAAAGGAAGATACCTGAGAAATGCAAGCTTGTAGTACCACCTGTTTACTCCAGAGGGCAGTAAGTGAAATTTCAGCTCTATGAGCAACGCACAGTTTATACAGTGAAGAAAACACTTCAGTAGGCAGAACAATGCAAACATTGCTTTTAAAACAATTGAAGCAGCGCAAATGCAATCTACGGGATCTCAAGATGTGTTTACAGATTGAGCATTAAAACCTCTATGAGGTAAAATGTATGTTTCAGTAGAGGGCGTTTGCTTCCAGTGGTTTTGACCTGCCTGTCAGGGACACGTGGCGCAAAGCAGGATGTTGTGGAATGGACACACAGGATGTTATTGGCCCCCAACTCCTCAATCTTCCGCTCCACTTCCTCCAGGTCCGTTCTCAGCTCATCTCCTTCCAGAACATTTTCAATTACCACAGGTTCAAAACCTATCAACATACACGGTACATTTGATATCATTAATGTGCAAGTAGTGTGATTCACTACTTACATGTTAAAATTAATTTAACAAGCATAGAAAAGTCATGAGGGTCAAACATGACCTTTTCTTCTTTTGACAGATTACTGTCTCTTTGTACAAATGTCATTTTAGAAACCTTCCTTTCTAATAACATCTTATTCTTTAATGTCTTTTAATATCTTTCGAACTCTTTGAAGATTTTGCCTTATGGTATTTTCCTTAATTCATGCACATTGATTTGTGCTCCTTTCCTTGTACGCAGTTCAGCTGCAAATCCAGCTTGTTTGTCCATACAATTATAATAAATATCAGGGCCGGACTGATAATCTGGCATACCGGGCATTTTCCCGGTGGGCCGAAGCACTTTGGGGCCACTCAGGGGCAGACTGGCCATCGGGAGAATCGAGCAATGGGTCGGCCACGAAACGTGCTGAATGGGCCGCGATAAGCTAAAATGAGCCGCCGTATTATGCAGAATATACAACGAAACGGTGCTGCGATATGCAGAAAATGATAGCAAACAACAACTTTTACAGGGCAAGTTGCCCTGTAAAATCCTGGGCCGATTTCTCGTCCCAGTCCAGTCCTGATTAATTGTATAATGTATAATTATTTGTCATACAAATAAAGCACGTGAAAACTGAAACTGGAAAACAAAATAATTAACTTATGACATCTAACAAGCAGTAACTCATAGCAAGTAAATAAGCAGTAAATAGTATTATTTGGGCAAACCATAAGGTGAATATGATTTTAAATTGACTCAAAATGAAAATGTGCATAATTATTGTTTCTTAAAGTATCTTACCAGCAGTCACCATAGACTTGAAACAGGACTTTTGGTCAATACGAGGCCAGAGGATGTAGCGTGCTCCGGGCCTCCTGTGTCTTAGTGTGAGGAAACACAATGTGAGACTCATTCCTGTCGCCATGGGGACCACAAAACATGATGATACACTCCTTACACCTGTGAAAATAGTTAAAGATGTGCACATACGTGCTGCATTATTAGAAAAGAAATGGCTGCTATCAGTGCTCAATGATCCAAGTACCACTGGCATATACAAGCGTGCTGTCATTTAATTACTAATGTAGTTAACAATATTGTTGTCCAATGGTTCACCTGTAAATTTTAGAACATCTAGCACTACTGAATTGGTGATTTTATTCAGGAGACTGGAACCGGCTGCTTTAGGCTGGACAGCAGCAATGTCCCCTGATCGACCGATGCCATGAATTAGTCTGAAGGAAAAACATGGCATAAAGTCTTAGACTAAAAGGGAGGTCACAGTCGATATTTCTGTATGTAATCCATTTATCATATGGCCTATTCTATTCCACTTTCTCTGCAACAACAAATTTTAAAGGAACAGATGGCTTGAAACAGTGAGGTGCAAAAGCTTACAGTGAGTGTGCACAACCTGTAATGTCTTCTGGCCACCAGACTGGAGGCTACTCTGCCCTCTCTCTCTCCGACACCACAGTTCCTTAAAAAGTTATTACGGTCCATGACAGCCAGCTCGTTTAGAAAGAGCTCTATGGTGCTGTCGGTCCATCCTTCCACTGGACATTTGCCCTGAAGGAACAGAGAATTCTGATCATCAAAAGAGACTATAAAAACATGATACAATCCCTCCTCGGGGTTCACATCTTTCTGACCAAAGAAACTCCATGGCATTTCCGGTCATTTGTAATACAAAATCCTACAAATGCACAACAGTCTCCAGAATTTACTCCGAATGGTGCCAAAAACAAAAAACATCCAGTGAGGGGCAGTTCTGCAGATGGAAACACCTTGTTGATGAGAGAGGTCAACAGAGAATGGCCAGACTGGTTCGAGCTGACAGAAAGGCTACGGTAACTCAGTTAACTGCTCTGTACAACTGTAATGAGCAGAAAAGCATCTCAGAATGCACAACATGTTAAAGCTTGAGGCAAATGGCCTACAACAGTAAAAGACCACATCAGGCACTTTATTAGGACTTTAGTATTCTCAATAAAGTGCTCAGTGAGTGTAGATATTCTGTACTTTGCAATACATTTTAAATATATTGAGTGTAGTGATATATTTATGTATTACATTTCAATGGCTTTCTGATATGTCAGGCTTTCCATGACAGTGGAAACTCTGAATACCATTAATAAAAATCTGGAGTCAACATTGGAATGGTTGGAATGGTTTTATATATATATATATATATATATATATATATATATAAATTAAAAAAATAAAAGGTTAGAGTGGGTGTGTATATATATATATATATATATATATATATATATATATATATATATATACATACACACACACACACACATATATATATATATATATATATATATATATATATATATATATAAAAATAAAAAAAATAAAAGGTTAGAGTGGGTGTGTATATATATATATATATATATATATATATATATATATATATACACACACACACACAGTACAGGCCAAAAGTTTGGACACACCTTCTCATTCAATGCATTTTTTTTATTTTCATGACTATTTACATTGTAGATTCTCAATGAAGGCATCAAAACTATGAATGAACATATATAGAATCATGTACTTAACAAAAAAGTGTGAAATAACTGAAAACATGTCTTATATTCTAGTTTCTTCAAAGTATCCACCCTTTGCTCTGATTACTGCTTTGCAGACTCTTGCTGAGCTTCAATAGGTAGTCTTGATGATACAAAAAGTATTGAATAAAAGGGAGCCAATAATTATGGCCAATGCGTTTTGGGGGAAAATATTTATTTAACAATGTGATATTTACCCCGTTTCAATTGTTTTACTTCAGTTAAAGGTTAGATTTTTGTGATTTAAAAAAAAAGAAAGATCAAAAGTATTAACAATGCAGTTATTTTTTTTCACAGCCTTCTTTGCTCATATTAACCAAGGGTGCCAACATTTTTGGCCACCACTTTAGAGTGAGACCAGAACAAAGTTGTTTCAGAAGTGTATCCTGTTAATGACCCTCTGGACAGGGACTCAGGACAAAGGTGAGGCCATCCAGATGATAGTTTTACACCTTCTTGATGAGGAGATTTCAGTTTGGTGCATCTTGTTTCAGGGTTATGATTGGCTGCTAAGATCAGAGAGGGGTCCACACAGTGTGGTTCTTGGGCAAACCTTGGCATGGGGGGTGAGAGAGGTTGCTAAGAAACCACTCATGGACCAATGAGAAGTCTTTTCCAACGTGTTGGAAGGTCTTTCTTGCCTTGTGAGGGGCGTCTGGCAGCTCTCCGAGCAGCTTATCTGATGCCTGTGCTTGACATTTGCTTGTGTTGATCCTGCGACGATCCAATTAAAATGGAGATGCTTTTCTTTGCCTTGACAGTTAGAGAGGGGCTCTGCCCTAAACTGGCTCATGGAATGTCATCTGGTCCGATGGTTCACCACAACATATTAAAGTCAAAAATTCTACTTCAAAAATTCTGTATCTTTTATTAATCGCTGTGCTTGCATACTTTGATTGGCAATCGTTATCTGTAAAGTTATTTAAAGTTACAGTAATTAATAAAACTATTTGTTCATTTATAAATTGATGTTGACAAAACAAGAAAGAGTAGAAGCAAAAATGTGACTGCGGTTTGGCAGTGCTGAGGTAGATTTAGAAAGAAGGTGAAGTTTGTCATTGACAACATCTAATGCTTTCAAACTTTCCATTCAATCCCACTGAGCCTACACCAAACCACTACAGCCATTTGATGCATAACACCAAAATAAAAACAAATCTTATCATATAACTCTCTACAAATACTTCAGATCTTGAAGATTGTACATCAAACATGTTGAATATATTTGCATGATATTTTTATGTTAACGTTGAATCCAAAATTTAACAGCAAACATGATACTTAAAACCAATGAGTGAATTGGCTGGTTCTTTAAAAAAACAACAACAAAAAAACAGTCGGGGTGGGGGGGGGGGGGGGGGGGGCGCAAGTATCAAGATGGTGGATATGTGTGTTTAGTGTGAAACTTCCTGAAGAAAGCATAATATGCATTTCAATTTTCAGACATTTTGCGAATCATGTAGTTGAGGATGCCACCATGAAGGAAGTAAGTGAGCTCCACATCCGTATCGAACCTCATCTTAGCTTGAAATGTTTTCCCAGTGTCCAGCTGCAGAGATGAATGAGAGTACACCATATTTAATCACATGGAACAGATAAATCACATGGAAGTACAACATTTAAGGTATATCATATAATGATATAGTTTTTTTCTCCCACAAAATCTATTCTCCATTCTAGCCACTATAATATTTGAATATGGAGATGATTTAGAATTTCCTTCGCAATCTAGTAAATTAGATTTATTTTCAGAAAAATGTATGTATCTTCCGACTACAGAGTCAAGCAGTACCTTGATGTCCACGGTCATTCTGGGCATGAGCTGTGGGGGAATGACCACAGAGTATCGCTCGCGGCCAGTGAGTCCGAGGCTTTCAGCTGTTTCTCCAGGCAGGTATTCTAGAGGGATGATGCCCATGCCCACCAAATTACTGCGATGAATCCGCTCATAACTCTCTGCTAGCACAGCTTTAATGCCCTGAGGGAGAAAGGGAATAACAGAGCCAATGAGAGGGTTGCACACTACCCTTTTTTGATACATTCTGAAAGAAAGACTGACATTCATGGAAAAATACAAAAAACTGGCTGAGATATCTCACATGCAGGCGTCATTGTAAACTCTCAATGGAACTGCACAAATATGTACTGTAATGTCTTTGCGATATTTTATTTCGCCCCTACAAAAAGTATACAGGCAGATTTTGCTTGTTCTGTCCATTATTGTTTCCTGAAAGTGCATTCTTCTACACGAAAGTGTGAACGATCCATTTAAAATGTCTAGGCAGCGTAATGGTATGGAATGTACAGATGAAGATATATTTGCTGATGTAAAGGTCTCACCAGCAGGGAGGGTCCTTTGGCAGCCCAATCCCTGGAGCTGCCTGATCCATACTCTTTACCAGCTAGAACCAAAAGAGGATGACCAGCCTGCTGATATTTATCTGCTGCATCATACACATCCATCTGTTTGTTTATAAAGACACATAGACAAGCAATACAAATAATTATACAATAGTGTTAATGCACCAATATTTTCGGCAGAAAGAGATTTGAACAAAAAGCTATAGGCCGATACCAATATTTTGTCATCAGATCACTGTTTCACTTAAGCATTATGCTTTAAAATGTACAGAGGTACAAAAGCTTTTTTGCTATATTTTTATTTAAATAAAATTGTAATAATATAATAGCATCGAGTCTCTTAATTTACAATTTTTTTTTTTTTTTTAAAGGTCAGAGTCTCATACCGTCTCCCCTGTAGGAAGGTAAAATGTGGAGGGTGCCTGCTTGTTAAGAAACTTGTTGAAGAGGCGGATGTTGGCAAATGTGCCTCGAGCCATGACTGCATCGTTGCCTCGACGAGAACCATACGAGTTGAACTCTCTCGCAGTGATTCTAGGAAAAGGAAAGAATTTTTATTTAACCATAATGTTTACATTTTGATATGACTCATTTGTAAGAGAATCTAAAATATTCATGCAAAAAATGAAATGAATACCACACAGAAACAGTCAAAACCTTGGA
This sequence comes from Moxostoma hubbsi, assembly GCA_032164185.1. NCBI lineage: Eukaryota > Metazoa > Chordata > Actinopteri > Cypriniformes > Catostomidae > Moxostoma > Moxostoma hubbsi. The sequence continues at coordinate 16,009,534 of JAVLUX010000002.1, forward strand.
TGTGCTTTGATACTCAAGAGAGCATTCCAGTGTCAAAGTCTTACCCACGGCCAGTTAAGTAACGGGCAGCAGAGCTGTTACGTGCAATGTTTCCAGCAGGCGAGATGTGGTCTGTGGTCACAGAATCTCCCAAATTGAGCAGAACATATGCATCTATTATGGACTTTGGGGGCTGGAGCTCCCGGGTCTAAAAGTTGAAAAGAATCAAAGCAACTGATATTTACGCCTATAGTAATTATACTAAATATTATAAACCTAGAGTAGAAATATTTAACAAAAACAGTGTTCAATACCAGTCCATCAAAAAAAGGTGGGGACTTTATGTAGGTAGAATTGGGATCCCAGGTGTACAGCTTGTCAGAGGGGGTTTTCAGGGAGTTCCAGCATTCGTTTACTTTCTAAAAATATATGAAAGAATAAATAATAAGAAAACACAAGACTTTTAATAAGTTAGAGAAATAAACAGGACTATTTAAATGATTTAGTGAGAGACTGCAAAAAAAGTTTTAAAAAAAAGAAATAGTGACCTGTTACAGCAACTAACATATACTTTGCCTAATAAATTCATATATATTTTAACCAAAAAACAAAAATTATATTGAATAAAAAAGCCTATGTCCATGTTATTTGTCAACTACCCACGTTTAAGCAAATTTGGGACTTTATTTTGTTGGGAAAGGGCAATTATAAAAGAGGAGTTTATTAGTCAAGAATACCTCCACTTTCGCATAGACCTCTTTAAACATGGCAGGAATAACAAACCGTCTCTCCACTGCCTGGATTTCCTCCCGTGTGGACCAGATGTCCCTCAGGAAAATCTTCTTTCCTTCAGAGTTCACCCCTGGACCAAGAAATACACAGAAAAGGCTGCCAAATCATCATCTTGAGCGAGAACCAAACCACCAGACACCACATGACCCTTTGATCTCTCAACATGTACCTCTTAGATATTTTAGGGCAAATTGCTCCTGGCTGTCAACCCGATTAGTGTATTACCCCGAAAAGAGTAGAAAATAATTTGCATAAACACCTGGCATATACTATATCACTCACCTAAGGGCTCCTTTTCAAAGTCGATCCTCACTGTGCCAGCAATTGCGTAGGCAATGACCAGAGGAGGAGAAGCCAAATAATTGGCGCGTGTGTTGGGATGAACACGACCCTCAAAGTTTCTGTTTCCAGACAGGACACCAGCAGCTACCAAATCACCCTGAGAGAAAAAAATAGTTAACATTGCAAAAATTATATTAATACTAAGGCATTAAATAAAAAAACTTTGTAAAATCAAGAGTAAGTATGTGTATACCTGAGTAATTGCCTCTACAACCTGCTCTGGAAGGGGTCCACTGTTTCCAATGCAGGTCATACAGCCATAGCCAACAACCTCAAAACTACAGACAATAAAATATGAGCAATCAGTTACATAGCCTGTATTACTTTCTCTGAATCTACAGAAGATGTATTTAAGGGATAGTTCACCCAAAAATGATCATTTTCATCATCATTTTACCCTTATGCCATCTCAAACTCGTATGACTTCCTTCTGTGGAATATAAAGATTTTTTAAGGATGTGTGAGGCGTTTTAGTCCATACAATGCAAGTCAATTGGGTCCAAAACCCAAAAAGGTCCAAAAAGGACATTAAGGCAGCATAAAGGTTATCCATATGACTTGAAAGGTTTAATCCATATCTTCTGAAGCTATATGATTGGTTTTGGTGGGAAACAGATCAACATGTACCCCGTGTTCACACTAGATGAATGCGTCAAGCTCAAGGGAAGTGTATACGAGCTTCACTAATGAGCACACCAATGAGACTGCAGATGCCAGGATTTATAGTGAAAAAGAAGTTATATTTTGTCCATTTCTCACCTAAAAGTGATCGAATGGCTTCAGAAGACATGGATAGCTGCCTTTACCGGTATGTCCTTTTGAAGCATGAAATTTTGGATCTCACTCACTTGCATTAAATGGATAATAATGCATACAAATGTCTGTCTGTCTGTTTGTTTGTTTGTTTGTTTGTTTGTTTGTTTGTTTGTTTGTCTGTCTGTCTGTCTGTCTGTCTGTCTGTTTGTTTGTTTATGTCCCACAGAGTAAAGGGGCAGCTGTGGCTCAGGTGGTAGAGCGGGTTGTCCACTAATCACAGGGTTGGTGGTTCGATTCCCTGCCCACACGACTCCACCTGCCGAAGTGTCCTTGGGCAAGACACTGAACCCCAAGTTGCTCCCATGGCTAGTGCCTTGCATGGTGTGTGAATGGGTGAATGGGGACACAGTGTAAAGCGCTTTAAAAAGGCGCTATATAAGTGCAGACCATTTACCAAATGATGAGAATTATAATTTCTGGGTGGACTATTTCTACATAACACTGTTAGAACTTTACATTTGTGCCAAACAAAAAAAATAAATACAAAGGATCATTTTTGTACACCACCCCCCTAAGGCAATCAACAAGTGACTTACCCTAATTGTGTGAGGAAGTCCATGACTCCACTCTCCTTAAGGTAGTAGGTGACCACCCCACTTCCTGGCGACAGACTGGTCTTTATATACGGCTTGACACTGAGACCACACTCAACAGCCTTCTTGGCCAAGAGACCTGAGAGGAAAAAAAGAGTAGCATAAAATTAAATAAAAAACAAAACCACATTCACCAATCAAATTACAAAAATTATTTTTGAGCTTGGTAATACATTTCTTAGTCCTCGGAGCTCAAAATCTCTCCATAAAACGGATAGTTCAAACAAAAGTGAAAAGTATGTCATCATCCACACATGTATGATTTTCAGTGTGTAATTACTTAAATTTTGGTCTGTGCCAGGTATCACAAAAAAAGCTGAACAAATTCTGGATTCCAGCTGATTCAAATTCTGGATTGGTTTTAGTTTGATAAAACTCACCAAATCCAATCAGGCTTCGTTAGAGTTAAGTGGTATCAAGATGCTTGTTACCAACATTCTCGGTCAATTCAGAGTTTGATCCCGAATATATCATTAGTTCATTTGCGTGCTCACATGAATGAAGCGAACAGCCAATTGCGTGTGAGACAGTGCAAGTCACATCTCGCGAGATTCAGCGAGATTTACTTCTCCGCAGAAGATGTTTATGAACATTATGATAAATTATAAGAATTTAAACACAGATATAACATTAAAAAAATCTGAATGTGATGAAATTATTAAAATAGATAATATATCAATGTTGAAAGTAACTTTATATAGGTCCACAACATTCAGGGTTGTGATTTTAAAAGTTAATTTTGATTATTATTTTGATTTGAAATGTTAATTTTTTTTAATGAAAACCTTTAGTATTAATTTTAATAAATAACTTAATATAATTTAATACTATTAGACATTAATACACTATTGAATAATAAAAATGTGAGCAATTGGAAAATGAGTAGATGTATGCACTAATTAAGACTTATTTGTTCTTTCTTTCTTTCTAGCAGCATAAGACACTATAAAGACATAATTTGGTGTGCTTGTGTGTTTTATTGAACTTATTGAAATACTGTACATTCTGCCAGCAAATTCTAATAAAAAGGGTGGCATTCACACTTCTCTGATAAATCTACAGTATATTGTATTTTGATCACAGAGTGATTAAGTTTTAAGTCATCCAATCATAAATGATATTGAATTTATGTCTTACTTGAAATTATATAATTATTTTAGGTTTATTTATTCACACATATTTTATGGACAGTGTGGGAAAATAATTGGGAAAAAATGAAAGTGTCTTTAAACAAATGCAAGACTGCCAAAATATATTTCTTGCAATAAATAATGTCACAATACAAATAGTTACAAATAGCTTATTTTTTATATTTATAAAATTATCTAGTTGAAGTGCACTTTAAATTGGAGTGAGAGATACTAGGGGGAGTGACTGTCACTTTGCTAACAGCTGATTGGTCCAAAATCTGGATGTGATCTCTGAACGGGGAACATAATCTGCCCCGGAGCAGGTTAGCCGTTTAGCATATAGCTCTGGTGAGGAACCCCAATGAAAGTCTATCCACTTTACTGGTACCATGAATTCAGAGTTCACTTAAACCAAGTTTAAACTTATCTAGCTGCTTAATCCTGCTTTGTGACATAGGCAACAGTTCCAAGGTCTAAAAATGAAAAGGTTTTTTTTCAATTTGTTTGAAGCTAAAACAGTATTTTTTTCTTTTCGGTTCCAGTGTTCTGCAGCCTCCTTTCCAAATGGTAACCGGTTAGACCGAAATTAAATAACAGTTAATAATGTTCTTTTTAAAATGACAGTATTCTGTGATTCGGGTGGGTGATATACCAGTTACAGTGTTTCCAGATCTCACAAGAGCAACAAGGCACCTGTTTTGGAAGAACAAGCTCAAAATTTGGGACTTGCATCACCCAAAATTAGCAAAAAAACATTTTTTAAATACAAATTTTCCGGATAGATATAATAATAAGCATACTATACAGTAGGCTATATTAAGTTACAACTTTTCAATGTGTCCTTAATATTAAATATATCCCCAAAAATATTATTATATATTCATTTGGCCTCCTAAAACCAATAAATAGTCTCTCTCTCTCTCTCTCTCTCTCTCTCTCTCTCTCTCTCTCTCTCTCTCTCTCTCTCTCTCTCTCTCTCTCTCTCTCTCTCTCTCTCTCTCTCTCTCTCTCTCTCTCTCTCTCATGTATGCACACACTGCGTGGTCACACTTGGACTAAACGTCACTTTTGGCAGGCTGAATTATTATTATTTTGCCTCATCAAAAAATTATTGGCAAAAAATTAGTCCAGCGTGTTTAATTCAGACATTTATTTAAATGTTGCCTCGAGCATATGGCTGAACACAAAATTATGTGTTAATAAGTCCCCTTTCTGTTGGTCAGAGTGGATTGTGAGGGAGGTTAGTACGCCAGGTGACCTATATGAGTGTGTTGAGATCCTTTGAAAATTTCAACATTTGGTTCAACATTTTAGAATTCCAAGATCCCAGTTCTTTAGGTATTTACAGCTGCGCAACCTGCTCTGTACTATTTCTGGGAGTAGCATAAACCACCCTAAAGTGGCAGATAGTCTGGGAGTGGTGATTACTGCTTTTGGAAAAGGTCATGAGGCATCAGTGATTACTCCCTGCTAATTCAGAGTCTGGGGGACGGAGCTTCAACTTCTCTCAAGAGACTATGCGAGAAAGATTTTAACTTGGTATTGGAGGAGGGAGTGTGGGCTAGGATTCTAAAAAATGACAAGTCTGTATCTAGAGATGCAAGAGTGCGCCTTATGCAATTCAAGATTTAACATGGAGTCTATTGGACCCCCTCTAGATTGTATAAGCTTGGTTTTAAAGACACACCCACCTGCTGTCGATGCCAATCACAAGACAGAGACACTGCCCATATTTTTTGGTGGTGTTTTAAGATCCAAGAATTTTGGTTGAAGGTTCAGAGTTTTATGCGTGACATATTGGGCAGTCAAATTTCATTTTGCCCCAGACTCTGTATTTTAGGCAATGGGGCGGTCATCAGTATAGGAGTTAAACACATAAAAATTGGGTCCTGACCAGTGTTATGTTAGGCAGACAGATTATTTTATATATGTTTTGTTTTTCTTTGTTATATGTTCAAATCAATAAAAAAATGTTAAATAGAAAAATTAGGTTTTCACTCCAGAACAGTTGAAAAGGATTTCTTTCCTGCTTTCGGTTACGTTTTGCAAAAAAACAATTGTTTGTGTTAGTTTTGGTTTTAATTACTTGAACCGTTTTTAGTCCCTGCTCTGTTTCTCAGACAAAGCAATCACATGAACATCATACTGATTGTTCAGACAAAGCTGTCAGATCATAATAATATACTGAAATGTTCCAAAGATAAATATAAAATACAAATACGATATAAAATATGCCACTTGTGCAATAGAGTTGGCATCTCTGTAAGTAGATACAAACCTGCTCCCAGCATGACCGAAGGATTACTGGTGTTGGTACAACTCGTAATAGCAGCGATGACCACAGATCCGTGAGAGAGGGAATACTCTGCCCCGTCATACTGGAATGGTACTCTAGCATTATGACGATCAGGGGCCACCTGGAATCCTTTAAAGCCTTGCTGTAGACAAAGACAAAAATGGATGAACTACCCATTTTCTTTTCACAACAATGGACAACTTGGAAAAGCTATTAAGATAGAAGTTACAAAGTTTTGATGAGTTGGAAGAAAACAGAATAGTGAAATGTCACTAGGGACATTCCAAAGAGGAAAGGGGTGTCTTGAGTGTTTTCTCAGGTGTTGCTGTGACATGTACCTTGGCTCCTAAACAGCTTTCAAAGTCCTCCTTCATGTCTGATACAGACACTTTGTCGTGTGGCCGCTTGGGACCACTGCAGCAGGGGACGACAGAACTGAGGTCCAACTCAACAACCTAGGGAAAGAGAAAGGAAGTAGATTCGCTAGTGAAAAACCCATCCTAAGGGTTCTACCATACTAAGATGTTCTGGGTATTACTCTGTGTGGAAGCTAATGAGTTCTGAGTGTTTTTAGCATGTTGTTGTGCCATTGCTAGGGTGTTCTGGGTGGTTGCTAGGGCATTGCAAAGTGCCTTTACAAGATGTTGTGGCTGGTTGCTTATGGGCCCAAATCAGGAGAATGTGTATAACACATAATAAATATGAAATTTGCATTCAGAGGTGCAGACAGCAGTAGCCAGAGGAAATCTGCCTGTGCAATGGCAGCACATTCAATGTATGTCAAGTACCTGAGTGAAGTGTGGATCTTGAGCTTTGTTGCTGTAGTCTCTGAACATGCCCACTGCTTTCAGATATTGAGCTATGTAGCTCAGCTTCTCTGAATCCCTCCCTTAAAAACACATGCACGTAAACCATTAGCAAGCACACAGGGAAAAAACAAGAATTTCACAATTCTATTTGTAGGGGGCCTGGGTAGCTCAGTGAGTATTGACGCTGACTACCACCCCTGGAGTCGCAAATTTAAATCCAAATTGGCCCGGTTGCTAGGGAGGGTACAGTCACATGGGGTAACCTCTTCCTGGTCGAGATTAGTGGTTCTCGCTCTCAATGGGGCGCGTGGTAAGTTGTGCGTGTCTCACGGAGGATAGCATGAGCCTCCATATGCGGAGTCTCTGCGGTGTCATGCACAATGAGCCATGTGATAAGATGCGCAGATTGACAGTCTCAGAAGCGGAGACAACTGAGACTTGTCCTCCCCCACCTGGATTGAGGTGAGTAACCGTGCCACCATGAGGACCTACTAAGCAGTGGGAATTGGGCATTTCAAATTGGGAGAAAAGGAGGAAAAAAACTAAAACTAAAACAAACAACAAAACTATTCTATTTGTAGGCAGTAGCTTTAGATATTCCACGTTCTTCATATCAGAGTAGAACTGAGATGAACACATCACAGGCTTTATAAATTGATCTGGGGTCAGGGTTAACCTACCTGTCTGCTCCAGATACTGCACACTGATGTGGTCTACTGGGAAGAAGGCAGCAGTGGCTCCATACTCAGGGCACATGTTGGCGATGGTGGCACGGTCAGCAATAGACAGCTGGGCAACACCAGGGCCGAAGAACTCCACAAACTTACCAACCACACCGACTTGCCGCAAATGCTGTTTTTTTGGTGTTTTTTTTAAATGAAAAGATAAATTCAACAATGAATTTCACCTTAAATGGTCACAGATGATCAAAGATGAATTCACCTTAACTCAATTACAGATATGACATGAATTTCATACCTTGGTGACAGTAAGCACTATGTCAGTGGAGGTGATGTATTTGGTGGGTGTCCCCTGTAGTTTGTAGCCAATGACCTCTGGCAGCACCATGCTGATTGGTTGACCCAACATGACTGCCTCTGCCTCAATACCTCCCACACCTGCTCAAAGAGATCTAGGTTTAAAACATGTCAAATTGACAAGGCCCTAATAAACTTAGACTACTATCAGAAACATCTACTTTTAATTTAACTGTCAAGTGAGAACTCAATAATGACATTGTGTTGTCTTAAACCACTTGCCCAATAGCAATCCACTGTATGTTTTCCCATTTTGTTCACAGCAGCTAAACTTAAAGCAACCTTAGGTGATTCTTGATTAGTTTCACTCACCCCAGCCCAGTACTCCCAACCCATCAATCATGGTTGTGTGGGAGTCGGTGCCCACCAGACTGTCTGGATAGTAGTAACCATCCTGATCAAACACAACTCTGGCCAGGTACTCTAGATTAACCTGATGTACTATTCCTGAGCCTGGAGGAATGATCCGCATGTTCCGGAATGCTTTAGAACCCCACTGTGGACCGATAACAGTAGTTAAAGGAATAGTTCACCAAAAAAGAAAATTCAAACTCATGGCATCCCAGATGTGTGACTTTCTTCTGCAGAGCACAAACTCAAATAATTCAAGTAAATGGTGGGCAGAAATTTGATGCTCTAAAAAGTACATAAATGCAGCATAAAATTAATCACTATGACTCCAGTGGTTAATTCCATGTCTTCAGAAGTGATATGAGAGGTGTGGGTGACAAACAGATCAATATCTAAGTCCTTTTTTACTATAAATTTCCACCATTTACCAGCCCCAACCAGTATGCACGTAGAATGTGAATTGTCAAAAACAAAAGAATGTGAAAGTGAAGACTTATAATAAAAAAAAATATTTAAATATTTAAACAAAGAAAGGAAGTCATGCATATCTAGGATGGCCTGAGAGTGACTATTTTTGGGCGAACTATCCCTTTAAAGCATGCAATCAGTCAACAACTTAATGTCAATACAATCATCAACATACAGGGATAAAAGTACCTTTAAAAACTCAAATCTTTCTCTGTTCCTTTCAAATTCAAGCTCTTGGTTTTTCTGAAGGCTGTCAGACCTTAAAAATAAGAAAAAAAAAGGTAATACATATTTTATACATTTTTCAAGAATTTGGAAAGACGTTCCAATGTTTCTGCTAAACAATCATTCTACAGAAAGGTAGAAAACCCGAAATAGCTAATGTTGGCATGTTACATCAATACACATGTTGACCACTGAAATCATTTCTTACAAGTGTTTCAAGTGGTATTTAGTTAATGAAGCTATGATAATTAATGATATGTCCACCATAAGAGAACAATTGTCCCACTCTGTTCGGGCACAAATGCAGTATTTGCAGTAGTATTTCCCCATGCCTCACTATTCATGTTTCCTGTGACTGGGTTAGCACTCTTAACCCATACAGACAAAGCACCCACACCTTGAGCATTTCATTTAAAATGGAATACTCTGAGAACACCCTGTCATGTAACCTGAATCTCCTTAAAACACTTCATCGTGAGAACTCTGTTTTTTGTAACTTATTTTAAAAAATCTAATTTTCTGCTCTGACATTTGCGACAGCTTCATTCTTGTGTATTGTGCACTATAAACAATATATAAAGGGAAACTACTGTCGTAGTAGGGAATTAAATGTATTATTATTTTAACATAACATCAAAGAAATGAGAGTTTGAGAAATATGTTGTGCAGACTTGTGCATAAAAATAACAATAAACTATTTAACATTTCTGTCGAAAGGCAGAGACTTACTTCCTGTTGAAGTCCACTTGAATGGAATGGTCTATGACAAGATCCGCAGGACAGACAGGATTAATCTTCTCAGGGTCGCCCTGTAATTTCTTCACTGCATCACGCATAGCTGCTAAGTCGACCACTGCAGGAACCCCCCTATCCAAAGCAAGAGAACACAGAGTAAATCAGATAAAACAGATGCACAGTCCATTTAAATGCATCCAGCCAACATAATTCACACACATTAACAATCACAGCTTAAAACATTCAATACAAAAACCAACATGAAAGCCTTGTTCAAAAGTACTAGAGAGGCTGCAAGTTGTTATGTCTTAGTTCAAACCAGGATCGGAAATTAACGGGTGCTCGGAGCAGAAATGCCACCGAAATACACAAAAATGTAAAATATGTGACCAAAAAATGTGTTTCTGTTGTTAATTAATATCTTCTGACATTTCACTTAAACGATGACACAGATTTCTTATAAGGTTAGAAAGAAATTGCCCTTACAAAAGGTACAAATATTGCCCCTTGGAAAAGTGACACATTTTTGACACTGGTTCAAACTTACGTGAAGTCTTGCAAGATGACACGGGCTGGTCTGAAAGGCACCTCCACGGTCTGACTCTGTGTCACCTTCCAGTTGAGGATTTTCTCCACATCATCCTTTTTTACTAGGAACTCATCACAGTTCCTCACTGCAGACTCCAACAGCACACGGATGGAGAATGGAAGGTGATCTTCAAAGAAAGGGGCAAGAGGTCATAAAAAGCAGCTGATGCAGTTAAAGATTATAAACTCAAATGTTAATTCAAAAGTACCGAGACCAACTCAGAGAGGGACACAGTCATGTCTACATTCCCTGGGAAAGTCATGCAATAACCCCCTGAGACACCAATGACTTAACTTCCATTGCAT